>VDFB02257523.1:0-346046 GCA_007258455.2 Sequoia sempervirens
TGGATATGGACTAGATGATTTTGGTTATCGGTTATGGGATATGAAAATTATAAATCACTAGGAGCAGAGATGTTATATTCAATGAGAAAGTCATGTATAAGGATCAGTTGCAGGAAAAGAAGCATGAACATGTCAACAAGGAATATGTGGTGTTGGATGAGATTTCAGAAAATAAAATGCCAATGGTTCCTAATGCTCAATAGCAAAAAGTTATCCCACAGACTCTTGCAAGTGGTAGACGTTCTACAAGGATAACTAAACCTCTAGAAAAAATTTCTCCATCATTTATTCTATATTATTAACTAATTTTGGTGAACCTAAAGGTTATGAAGAAGTAATGCGGGTAGATACCAAAAAGAAGTGGGAGCTAGGAATGAAAGAGGAAATGGATTCCTTGTTGCAGAATCAGACTTGGGACTTAGTCCAATTACCTGCAGGTAAAAGAGCACTGCCAAATAAATGGGTTTATAGGTTGAAGGAAGAAGATGGAGGTAAGAAAAGATATAAGTCCAGACTCATGGTAAAAGGTTTTGCATAGAAAAAAGGGTATAGATTTTGATGAAATATTTTCTTCAGTTGTAAAGATGACTTCTATTAGAACTATTCTAAGTCTTGTGGTTGTAGAAGACTTGCATCTTGAACAACTAGATGTGAAAACAACGTTTCTCCATGGGATTTGGAAGAGGAAATACACATGCAACAACCACAGGGATATGAGGTCAAGGGTAAGGAGGAATTTGTGTGCAAGTTAAAGAATAGTTTGTATGGCCTGAAGCAAGCACCTTGGCAATGGTATTTGAAATTTGATAGTTTTATGGCTGAACAAGGTTACAAAAGATGTCATTTTGATTATTGTGTTTATTTTAAGAAATTGGATAATGGAAGCTATATTATCTTGTTGCTTTATGTTGATGACATGCTTGTTGTTAGGTCTAGCATGTAGCATATTAATGAACTTAAGCAAAAATTAGCAAATTCATTTGCTATGAAGGATTTGGGTGCAACAAAACAAATCCTTGGTATGAGGATCACACGGGATAAGACAAACATAAAATTATTTTTGTCTCAAAGTGAGTATATATAGAAGGTGTTGAAAAGGTTTAACATGCAGAATGCAAAAGCAGTTAGTACACCTTTTCCTAGTCATTTTAAGTTGACTAAGAGATGTGTCCAAAGAAACAAGATGAGGAAGATAAAAAGTCTCAGATACCATATGATATCTATGCATCAACAATTGGTAGCTTGATGTATGCAATGGTATGCACAAGGCTAGATATTGCACGTACAATGGGAGTTTTGAGCAGGTATGTGAGCAATCTAGGAATGTAACATTGGAATGTGGTAAAATGGATTCTCTGATATTTGAGAGGTACTACTTCAAAGAAACTATGTTTTGGAGGAACAAATTCTGCTCTAAAAGGATATGTTGACTCTGATCTAGCGAGTAATATTGATAGTTGGAGGAGTAATATAGGGTATGTTTTTACTATAGGAGGTACTGTAGTCAGTTGGATTTCAAGAATACAAAAGGTTGTTGTGATTTCAACCACTGAAGTTGAGTATGTTGCTACTACAGAAGCTAGCAAGGAGATGATTTGGTTACAACGTTTCCTAAAGGAATTGGGGCAACAACAAGAAGATAGTACTTTGTTCATTGATAGAAAAAGTGCCATTCATCTTGCTAAGAATTCAACTTGCATTAAAAAACTAAGCACATACAACTCAGATACCACTTCATCCAGTCAGTTTTGGAGGATAGGTAGTTGAAGCTGGAGAAAATTCACACAAGCGAGAATCTTGCAGATATGTTCACAAAGGCGGTTATACGAAAGAAATTGATTTCCTCATTAGTTTTTGTTGGCCCTCATGACTGATAATGGTGGACATAAGAAAATAGGAAGACCTATAATCCAGTGGGAGATGCAAGTGCAGTGGTGTCGTCTAGGATTAGTCTCCAAGAGGGAGATTGTTTGGTGTGGAGCCTGATCAATCTCCAAGTGGGAGATTATTGATATGTGGTGACTGATCATGCAAATACTATACACTCATAACATATCCTTACCGAGGTTTGGGGGCGCAACCGCTGATTTTTTTTTTTGTTAACTCGTCAAGGTTTTTCCCCGTTAACACGTCAAATGAAAAAATGACTTTGTAAAACCCTAATTTTGGAAGCTTCCAAAAAGCTTGTTATGAGTGACTGGGATGTAAGTTGTGGAGTGTGTAATTCACGAGATTGTAATTTGTTTTGCACTGGATAATGAAATCATTGGGTGGTTGAGTTTTTGTGGATGTAGCCCATATTGGGTGAACCACGTTAAATTTATGTGTTGATATCTTTTGTGTTATTCTTCATTGTTATTTCTGGGTTATTTAATCTACATATAATTGTTAATGTTTATTGCTCCAATCTGCCTGAACCCTAAAATCTTCATTGTTACAACATGTGCCTCTTTAGGATCTTCTTGAAATATAGCTACAAGACAAACTACATGCATGATATCTAGTCTAGTGGTAGTTAGATATAACAGTCCACCAATCATAGATCTATATTTGCTTCGATTAGTCTTACGAGATTCATTATCCTTACTCAGTTTGCAACCAGTAACCATTGGAGTATATACGTGTTTGGAGTCATCCATTCCAAACTTCTTCAACATCTCTTTAACATGCTTTGATTATGAAATGAATATGCCTTTATTTGTTTGATTGATTTGTAGCCCAAGGAAGAAATTCATCTCCCCAAACATAGACATCTCAAACTCTTTGTACATCTCTTCTACAAATTTTCTTCACATAACTTCATTGCCTCCAAAGATTATTTCATCAACATACATAACCACTATCAAGATTCGATCTTCCTCAACCTTAAGTAAAGATTACTATCTATGATGCCCTTATTGAATCCTTGTTGTATCAAATATTTGTCCAACCTTGCATACCAAGCTCTAGGAGCTTGCTTCAATCCATACATTTCCTTTTTCAATCTACAAACCATATTAGGTTTATCTGACAATTGAAATCCTTCTAGTTGTTCCATGTAAACTTCTTCCAATTCTCCATTCAAGAAAGCAGAATTCACATCCAGGTGATAAACCTAAAGTCTTTATGTGTTGCAAAAGCCAAAAACATCCTAATTGGTTCCATTCTAGCCACCAAAGCAAATATTTCCTCAAAGTCTATTCCTTCAACTTTTGCATAGCCCTTACACACAAGCCTCTCCTTTTTTCTTGCCACTTCTCCATTCTCATTCAACTTTTTTTTGGATACCCACTAGTTCCAATAATGTTTTTTTTTTCAGGTCTAGGAACTAGTTCCCAAGTTTGGTTCTTCTCAATCTGCATAAGTTCTTCCATTTCCTTTATCCAATGTTCATCTTTGCATGCTTCAATTACTGTCTTTAGTTCAATTTTAGAGAGTAAACACATATTGTCTTTTGCTTCAATAACTCTTCTTCTTGTCAACACACCTTTATTTTTGTCTCTAGAGATTTGTTCTTCAGAATGATTTCTCTGTACATACTTAGGAGTCTTAGGGGTCTTTTTTGAAGCTTCTTCCTCTTCATTTTGCACTTATTTTTCCTTAGCTTCTTCTTCTTCTTCTCCACAAGTAGACTCATCCAACTCATATCCATCTATTATAAGTGAGTTATGTAAATCTTCATCAACTTTGACACTTGCACTTTCAACAATTCTTCTTAGTCTTTTATTGTAACATCTGTAAGCTTTGATTTTAGTAGAATATCCAAGGAAGATACCTTCATTAGACCTTGCATCAAACTTTCCCAAATTTTCATCATTTCTTTTGATATAGTATTTGCTTCCAAACACTCTAAAGTACTTGACAATAGGAATCCTTCCGTACCACAACTCATAAGGAGTCTTTGTGTTGTTAGCTCTTGCTTGAACTCTGTTAAGTATGTAAACAACAATATGAATTGCTTGTCTCTAGTATACTTTCGGTAGATTTACTTCTTTCATCATAGTCCTTGCAACTTCTGAATAGTCTTATTTTTCCTTTCAACTACTCCATTTTGTTGAGGAGTCCTAGGGGTAGAAAACTAGTGCCTCTTTATGCCATGATTCTCATAGAACATGTTAAATTCATTGGAGGTGAACTCTCCACCTCTATCAAACCTCAAACATTTGATCTTCAAATCCATTTCATTCTCAACCATAGCTTTAAATGCTTTAAATCTATCTAGGGCTTCAAATTTTTCTCTAAGAAAAGTAAACCATTTCATTCTAGAGTAATCATCAATCAAACACATGAAATAAATATCAACTTGAAGAATTCACACTCTTTTTAGACCACAAAGTTTTGTGTGTACCAATTCTAGCAATCCGGTAGAAGATTATTCTCTTCCCTTGAAACTGCTTCTATTTTTTTTTCCAAAATGACAATCTTTTCAAACAACATTGATAGGCTTTGTAATCCTTAGAAGATCTCTCACCGCTTGAACTAAATTGATTCTAATGAGGTTATCAAAATTGATGTGACACATTCTCCCGTGCCATAACTAGCTATCATTAATTTGAGTCATAAAATAGTGACCATCAACACCCTTGAGCTGATAGATATTTCCATATGTCCTCTTTCCAGCAACAATTACTATTCCTGACCCTTTTCTGATCTCACATCCATCATCCTAAAACATAAGATTGTATCCTTTTCTACACATTTTTCCAACACTCAAGAGGTTATGTCTTAAACCTTTAACATAGTTAACATCTTTAATATTATGCTTGCCTTGAAAACTGATTGAACCTATTCCACAAATCTTGGCACCTAAATCATCTCCAAATTTGACAAGTCCCCCATCATGTTTTTCAAGTTTAACAAACTTACTCTTATCTCCGGTCATATGATTTGAGCAACCACTTTCAATACCCAAATATTTCTTGTCTTGTCTAACATGAAAAGTAGATACCAAGGTACCTCCAATTTATCCTTTTTCTCTAGGACACTTTCCTTCATACAACTCCCAGACTTAGTCGAACCAGATTCATCTTTTAAATCCAAGAATAAACATTCATTATCATCAACATCTCCATAATCAGATTCATCATCAGAAATACCAACATCTTCTCTAACATAGTAGCTTTTCTTGGTCATCTTTCCTTTGTTTTCCTTGTTCTTATTGTTCATAGTTTTGTTTGGACATATTGAAGCATAGTGACCTATATTTCCACAACTAAAGCATTTGAAAGGTAATTTACCTTTGTACTTACTGGTGCCCTTTTTCATTCTTCTTACAAAGTTAGCTTCCACATCATCAAAATTATCTTCATTTGAATCTTTAGCTTTTTCTAATTTTCCAGTCTTGAAAGCAGTCTCCACTTTTGCACAAATTTTCAAACCAATTTTCCTCATTTTAAATGTAGTTAGTGTTCCATACAACTGATCTCTAGTGTATGTATTAAAATCAAGAAATTCCTCAATAGCATAAAATTTTTCACTATAAGAATCAGGAAGAGTTTTGAGAATTTTCTGTACCACTTTAGGTTCTTTGACTTGTGCAACAAGACCTCTCATAGCACTTACTAGTTCATTAACCCTCTGCATGTAACTTGTGATTGTTTCATCATCACACATCTGCAAAGTCTCAAATTGTGCCTTCATATTATGTAACTTAGCTTGTTTAACCTTATCATCTCCTTCATAGATACTTTCTAGCTTATCCCAAACTTCTTTAGCAGTTTTTAGATCCATAACTTTCACTAATTCAGTATGTGAAAGACTGGTCAAAAGAACAAAACTTGCCATACCATTTGTTTCATAGGCCTTTATTTCATCACTCGTGTGTGGACCATTTGCAGGTATGGTGTATGCAGTCTTTACTGCCCTTGCAACTTCATATCTAAGATAAATCAAATAGACTTCCATCTTCACCTTCCAGAATGCAAAGTATGTGCCACCAAACATAGGGATCTCCTTCTTGTTCGCCATCTGGATCTACCTCAAGTGGTCAAGCTTTTACTAAGGAACCTTCCTTTGATACCAATTGTTGAATGAACAAGACAACTGAGAGGGGGGCATGAATCTGTTGTACCAAATTAAAATCTCTTTTTAGGCCCTAGAATGGTAAGCTAACCACAAACTCGGTGCATTAAAATCTCAGAATATGAAGTTGATCATCAAATTTTGGCATAACACAAGGTTTTTATAATTCAATTGAAGCCTCCATCTCTAATTTTAGGTCATTCAGATATGATTTGAGCCCAAAATTGGCATTTTGGTAACTAGGAGTAGGTCCATAGAACATAGGCTAAACAACATTTCTCAATTTTGGAAATTAAACAAATAAGTGTCAATAATTCATGGGGAGTCTCTAATTCCAATTTCATGACCAGTAGACAAGATTCATGGTTGTAGTAAAAAAAATATTAGTTGTTCATATATTTATTTTTATTACAAAGGAATCCTTAGGCTATGGCCAAATTTTTAAATTACAATAATTGAACAATAATATTTGGTAATTAGAATTACTCTTCACAAAGTTCTACTACTCTTGAAGACAATTTAAACATATGACATAAATATGATTACCCAACTATAATGACTAATTCTCGACCTTATTATTTTTTTAATGGAAATAATCTAAACACTATTATAATGATTTATTTAAGTGTAAAGGTTAAAATAAAGTTTGATCAATGCTCTTTTTAACCCTATGGTCATTTTTAGACACAAGCATGTTATAAAGTGATTTTTAAATGGAAAAATAGTGAAGCTTTCCCATTGGCCATGCAATCACATTCTAAAGGAAGGACATGCATTATTTATGAAAGAATGGGCATGAACCATTGTTTTAATTCCTATAAGATGTGAAATGTTTTAAATTTATAATATTTCATCCCTTGGAGTCATGTTGGAAGGAGGGAATATTCTCTTCAAACTTCTGCACGATGCTCTTTTAAAGCACTATGCAAGAAATCCATTGGGAGTAATATGAAGTTTTACTAGGTAGAAGTCCATATAACATGGGGGACAATTATTGCACACAAACTATTTGATGAAATTCTTGATTGGATGCAAGTAGAAATATATGATTTCTAGGAGGAATGATGATTTGTATTAAATAATTTTTCACTTTCCAATGAAAGGGTAAGTGCTAGAGGGTTAATTTCTTTACCCATAGGGTGAATATTAGGCTAGGAAAACACTTTTAGTACAAGAGTAAAAAGTTGTATGTGAATGCTTTCAGGAAATTGAAAAATTAATTTTATTTTATTTGAATGGGGTAAAAATGTAGGAATTTTAAAGGTGTTGTGGCATATTCCTTTATTCCTATTTATAGTTGTAGATTAGGGGCTTAGCTCATGTCATGTGTCACTTCTAAAATTAGTTTGAATTCTTCCTCTTTTGATATATTGTAATTTCTAAATCTGATTGTAGAGGTTGGTTGATTGGTTTCTCAACTGTTGGAAGTTTCCAAGCCAATCTAGGGTATATGATTATAATTAGTATAGGATTTGTAGTGCAAGATCAATGTAAATTCATTGTTTAATGTGAACATTGTCTAATTCTCAATCTAATTTCTATAGTCGGTGTTGTAAAATGTCTATTTGGTAAATCAATATTAGACTTATTCTTGTTTTATCATGTAATCTATCCCTAATTATTGTTGTACACTTTAGGGAATCTAACAAGTTTCTTGGTGCACACTTATTGCACTTGTACCAAGAATTAGTTAGTTTGTATTCAAGGGATACAATGAAAGTTTGTATTAGGAGTTTTTCATAATAGGAAGTATTTCTAACTTGGTATGTGGGGTTTACAAACTAGGAAAGGATAATTAAGAGTGGATTAGATTATTCAAGACATGAAGGAATTTTAGATTCTAAGTTATGCATGGGAGATGCATGTAATTTTTCTTAGACCATAGGAATCAGGTAGCCCCCCATAAATTGTAGTGCGCCTTGTAAAAAAAATTCATGTGATCGGTGACGCTAGTACGACACGCCCTCTAGTACCATGGGGATGGGGGGAGACTAGACCTCATGACCTCTTTCTCGCAACAGGATTCTTTAGCCAATTGAGATAGGCCCCCCAACCCAAGCAGATGTATGTAAATTAGGCTCATGTAAATTTTGAATTATTTTCCCATTGTTGCTATTAGGTTTCAGTTGACTCTATTCCTATAGAATAATATATTGATCCTTGATGATTGCATCTAGCCCAATACCTCAAATTTATAAAATGATGAATATCTACAAAAAGGTATAAGTTATTTCAAGTCTTTCTATCTTCATGGAGTTGAAAGTTGTAAGCATGGTCCTAAATTCCTACAAATTCATCATCCCTATTCTTGATTATTATGAAGATAAATTATTTTATATTTTACGTATTCATAATGCTAGTAAAGGTATAAAGGACCATGCCTACATTTTCTAAATATGAAATCCTTTGCTTATACATTTGTTGGTTGGGCCTAGTTTTGCCTTTGTAGAATTTTTTATTGAAGATCTTTATCATTCTTTAAGACCCTCATTAGGACCACCCTTCTAAGTCTTGTGGAGCTCAAAGTGTGGAAGATAGGGTCCAATCTTATTTTATTGAATTTTTTATTGTCTTTAGTTCCATCATGGTGCTATCATTTTACTTGGATCAACTTGATCTTGAGGTATAGGTGTTGTGTTATCTCTTAGAGCTGATGATAGAAAGGAAAAAACCCAACAAAATCAATGGTTAAGGATGATTAACATGATTGGAGACAAGAGGTGATTTTAAGTGGCACCTTTTGATTGGTACACTTGAAGAGGGCAAGGATTAAATGGATCTGGATGCACAAGATTGTATTGGAAAGAGATAAAGGGTGAAGATAAAAAATATACTTTTTAGATATCCAAAATAACCTTTTCCAGAGACAAGTGAAGGGTAAGGATTTTCTTGGAGAAATGAATGGATAGAATTTGATGAGAAAATTGTGTACAGAAGTGGGAAGTTTAACCATGGATTAAGTATGCTTAGGAATGTGTAAGAGGATTAATTAGTGGATTGATTGGTTTTAGTCAACTAATTATCTAAGGGGGATTTTGGGAGAATTAAATAAATAGTTTTTTTTTTTTCAAAGATAAGGATATGAAGGGTAAACTTAATTAAATAAATATAAATTTATTTAATTAAGGGGGACTATAGAGGATAAGTAGGATAAAGGATAAATAAGATAAATAAATGATTGGTATTTATTTAATTAATGTTAAGAATATAAATGGGGAGGTTTATTAAATAATTGGTTTTATTTAATGAATGTTGGAAGGGGATAAAACTAGGTGTGGCTAGGATATGGATGATTTTAGGTGTCTACATTTCCCCTCTTGAGATGGCATTGCAATTATATAAATAAATGTCATTTCAAAAGAAGAATAAAATATATGATATTGACTAAGAGGAAGGAAGTAGGTATGAGATGACCCCTTGAGAGGATAGGTAGATTTGAAGAACACAAGTGTGCTCTCAAAATGGATGAAAGAATTGGAGGACCTAAGATAGAAGGAGATGAAAGTATGGATGCATTAGGATAGTAAAATTGATGGAGGTGAGGGATATTTGAATTGGGGGAGGATCGTCATGATAAGTTGGTTTGAGAAACCTTTATCTAATATAATGCTTGATTTTATCCAGTAAGGTATAAGGACTAGGGTGATGATGTGCCAAGTATATAAATGATTGACCCAAATAAAATGTTTCATGTAACCATATGCCATATGGTACCATGATATGGAATATCATGATTTGATTTTGGTAATATGTTATAAAGACCATAAAAAGTGGAAGAAAAATGATACTATGAACAAGAAAGTAAAAAATAATGCACAAATGATACAAAGAAAAATAAAGATTATGCCCCTATTCAATTTGGAAACCAATTGATTGATGATGACGATGATAGTATTATTGATTATGATAAAAATGTAAGGATTGGGCATGCTATATAATAATGATAATAATTTGAGTAAATTGGATGAAGATTAGCAATAAGGCTTGGAACAAAAAAAAATAGATTATTTGGATAAGGTGTGAGATTTTTAAACTAGATTACATGTGTTGGAATTTGGATAGACTATTTTGATAGTATTAGAGATTGGTATCACCAAATTATGTATGGATAGTTGTTTTTTGGACCCAATGATAATGGAGAATCAATTCTAGAGAGAAAGGATGAAATGATGGAGGGGTTACTTAGAGAGGGGATGAGAGAGATGGGTTAATGGTTGAGGGATTAGGGGTGGATGGGGGGTTTTAGGATGTGATATCCAAGGATTATGTCATATAGGAATTACCTACCCCAATATAGATATATTATGGTGGATGTTTTGAAACCATTATGGAAAAATTTGGTAATATTCATGCAAGATGGTAGGGTGAGATTCAAGTACTAAAGAGGATAGCTTGATGGTTTAAGTTAGTGGAAGATTCATGTAATAAAAATCCCATAATAGGATTTTTACAAATAAAATAATATTTATATTAGCCAAATCATATTTTGAGAGTATACCCCTATCCTTATCAAATCAAAAGTGAGAAGGGGAGATGGATTAGATGTGATAGGATAAACAGGTAGATGTAAGCAAAAGGTAGGTAACATGAGTAGGTGAAAGAGGCTTGCCACCAAGTGTAGGGTTATCTTAGATAATAGTTGTACACATGATTATATTTTACCATGTTTCCATCATAGTACTTGTCCAAGGTTTCATAGGAATAGTTTTCACCATTAGACATTTTTTTTTCTTTTTTTTCTTTTTTTCTTTTATTTTAAATGGGATAGAGTTGGATTTAGGATATGTGGATGATGGATTTGGAGATGTATTTAGTATGGAGGATAAGGATGTATATTCAGAATTAAGAATTTATTTCCATGGTGATAGCCCCATTTGTTAAATAACTACCTCAAATAGACTATGTCAATTGTTGTTGCACTCATAAATGTTGGTAGAAGCTTGTGGGTTTCAAAATGGAATGGATGGAGTGATGGAGGTATAGTGAGTTATATGAAATATTGGATGAAATGGGTGCAATATGTTGGATAATGGATTATATGAAATGATGGAATGGTAGAGACATGAAAAATATCATGGGACTAAGGGGAACTAGGACCAATAGTTGTGCACACCATGTTGGATGATGAGGCATTTGATTAGGATGTGTGATTTTGAATAGAGGATTTTATATTTTTGAATTTATATGGGGGAGTTAGGATTTTATATTTTGGGATGTAGGGACCCAAAATGGATTTAGGATTTTAGCATGGGGATGCTTGGACTTAGATGGAGGGTGTTAGGATGGGGATGAGGGATAGGGATTTAGGAATGGGATTGGAATTTTAATATGTTTCTTTGGATTCTCTACTTGGATGAATTGTGTTTTACTTGGGGTCCCATATTATTTTGGTGCTTTCTTTTTTCTTAATGGTCCTTTGTGGCGTTTTTAAATTTTAATGATTTTAGCTCTAATTTTGATTCTTTATTTCATATCAATACTTTGAGACATGATGATCCTTATAATTTTTTGGATTCTTTTCTTTATACTTTTGTGCATCTAAATTACTTCCAAATTCAATGCTATGCTCCCAACATGAGAGAGTTTCATATAATACCATGAATTAGGTGATGGATTCATCATTTTGGAACAAGTACAATGATGTGTGCATTCATTGATCGTTGTTAGGAATGTTAGGGGACAAATGGTTAGTGTTAATGATATAATTGTGGAAAGGATTAGGGGTGGAGGTGATAGGGAAGATAGGGTCAATGAAAGTTTTAGTGGAAAAATCCTCATAATAATATTGATAGGAGTTACCTATTGGAATGTTGGAAAAGGTTTCCTTAGGATGTGTAGGGATCTTACCAATGTCTTAGACATGGTATTTGTATTTCAAGACCTAAAATATTTTATTTTCTTTGATTTGGAGGGGTTCCAAGATGGCTTAAACATGAATTCCCAATCCTCTACCTTGATAATAATTTTTTCAATAGATTTGATTACCAATGGGATACTTTTTTGTTTAGAAACAAGAAACTAATCTAGTTTTATATGGTTAAGGAGTGGTGATGGTGGTGGTGGTATTTTTCTTCATGGTAAGAAAATTAAATTAAATGAAGGTGTAAGAATCAAGGTGATAGGATTATGGTTGTAATATGGGTTAAATAGGGATGTTTTGGTCATGAGAGGGTGTGAGATCATGAAGGGGATTAGTGGGGATTATTGGATATTGATTTATGTGGGGATACATTTTGGAATTATTTTTATTCACTTGACATATCTATATATTCTTGGATTATATGAGGTTGTTTTTGTGTTTTGTGTTGCTATTTATCAATATGTGGACGGATTCCTAGAGTTGTACACATGGATGAGGGATGCATATTTTACATCTCTGGATATGGGGTTTTATGAATGTGAGCTTTTTGATGGAGGGAATAGAATGAGTTATGTTGGGAAATTATAAACCTTGGCTTGTGCTTTGGGGCTTAGGATCCTTTATGAATGGTCCTTATAATAAATATATAAAGGTAATGTTGGTTGATTGGTGGTCGTATTGCAAAGATTTAAAGATGAAGGATTGGTCTAGGAGATGGAGGATACAAGACACTCACATGAGAGGGGGATTTGAAATATAGATTGGTGATAAAGGGATTGGATTGAAGAAGTGGTTCTGATATCAAAGGAAACATAAGGACAATTAATAGATATGAACTCAAGTTTAATTAAATAGCTTGTACTAGTTGTTTCTTGGTCTAAAGTGCTTATGCACATGGGTGATGGCAGATGGTGTAATATTTTTTCAAAATCATCTAATGGTTTATGAGTGAATTTATCTTGGTACACAATACTCTCATTATAATCTTAAGGATTATATTATTCTTTATAAATTAACATATGATTATCATGATCAAAGAATGGATTTTTAGATAGATGACAATGATACTCATAAAAGAACTAGATTTATGTTTTTGGAGTTGGGTTGCAATGGATGATGGTTTGATTTTGGTATTATATTCAATATATTATTGTTATCAAATGATTTTGGATTTGGTTTAATAAATCTCTAATTTTAGATAATTTTGTATTTTCAAATTAGATTGGATGTACTCAGTGTTGAGGAGGAAACTTGCTACCCTTGAGCCTGTTAGAATTGTGGAAAACATGAGCCATAGGATCAAACAATGAACAAAGGCACTTTCCACACAAGAGATTTGAAAACAAAATATGCAATATTCTTCAACAAGAAAAAGCTATAGAATGAACCTCAAGAATCTTTAAGGAAAACAAAATTCCTCAAAGGTTGAGAGTTCTATCAAAGGCATGATAATACAATGAGGGTTGAGTGTTATATAGGAGAAACCCTAAATTGTAAAGGAATTATATCATGACACATTTCAACATATCATGTAATGAGACAAAATGGTCTAATAATAGCTCTCTGGTTAACATAGTAAATCAATCCTAAGTTTAGCTTAAGTGCAAAAGAATAAATTAGATTAATAATTAATTAAAGATTAATTAATTATTAGCTAATGCATGATTACTCTAAACCCCCCCTTAAGATGAACTTAGGGAGTAGCTAAAAACCCTAAAAAGAGAATGCATGATGGGTCTTGGCAAACAAGGTTTGGTGAGGTACCCATGTACAAACAAAAGATCTCTCAAAACTAGATAAAAAGAGAATATCACATGGGAAAAAATCCTCTCCAAAAGAGAGAAAAGTGAATGAAGGACTGAAAAATCCTCCAAATCAAGGTGAAGGACTAAGAAGTTGCCAACTGGAACAATATCCCAAATGGAAGAGGAATATGTAGAACATCACTAAAGCATGAAGAAGTTATAGACTACTATTGGAAGATGATTGATATGGTGCTGAAGTGAAGAACCTCAAGAAACAAGAATGCAAGAGTGTCCATATGGTAAATAATTGAATCTTGTTGAAATGCATGTAACCAACCATTGATGTGTGTTGAATCTAGAAGTACATAGGAATAAGAACTAGATACATAGATCACTCAAACACAAAACCAAGGAAGCATTAGCACCAACAATAGAAACCCACCATAACGTTGACAAGGGATAACCATGATAGGTACACTGAAACTATGTGAAACCAACAAGTGCATGTAGGAGAAACAATCTACAAATATAAAGGTGTGCAAACTAAGGAACACACACATGAGGCAAGAATCACCAAGATTCACTACTGTCAAGGAAGGGACATTTACTCGACAAAGGTGTGATGGAAAACCAAAGGAAAACATCAGCCCCTCCATTGCACTTTATATCATAGTGTGAATACAAAAGGGTTCAATAGGATGTGCAAAATCCCCAAAAAAGATATACACTAGAGTGACACTTTATCTCAATACATCTAGAAAAGAGAATGTGCATGAAAAAGATGTATATAATGCCCAAATAGGACAAAATACTATAAATACATGAAGAACAACCAAAAACAAGTCATCCCACACACAAAAAAAAATTCTAGGAGCTAATACGTCCAAGTAATTCACCAAAGTATGAAAACATAAAAAAATTGAATAAAATGTACCTGGAGAGAAATCCATAAAAAGTGCATGAATGGCTATGAAGAGCTTTGAAATACTATCCCAACACTACTATAATAACAAAAAATGGAGAAACTAGTCAAAATTTATGAGCTTAAGGCTAAAAAAACACCTCTAAATTCAACAGGCTATAGAATGCATTAGCAACAAAATAGGTGATGAGACCCATACCACTAGAAATTTGGCAGAACCACCTCTCCAATGATATCTTGTTCATCCAATTTCAATATTGTACACCCATTTTATGGCCAAAAGAAAAAAATAGCTCCTTTTACGACCAAAGAGGGCTTGAAAGGGGCCTTCCCTAGCAGCCATATCGCTGACATCAGCATGACATCATGCTGATGCCAGTGGAATATTCTAAGAATATTCCATTTTTCCAAAAAAAATACTGGCCCCTAGGAAAAAAATAGGTGACAAAATATGCTTTGAAAAAAGGAATATTCTAGGCGAAAATTTGTCGCCACTAGGAAAAATCTGACTACCGATAAAAAGTTTTTGTATCACTAGAAATGGGAAAATGGTTGCCAAAGACTTCATCACTATCCGAAAAAATGTTCTACGGCCCCTAAAAAATATTGCCGTTGAGGAAATAGAGGCCACCATCAGTGGTGGAAAAATCGTCGGATGGTACCTGTGGCCGCCACCACCAGTCGACATTAAAGCCGTTAGTGGGAGGCATGGGACTCGTAGGGCCTACTAAGGTAGGTACCTTGCGGGTGCCCATTAATGCCCCTATTTTTTTGGAAAAAAACCCTTTGATAGGTTTTTTAAACTTTTTAAATTTGTGATATAATTTTTTAAAATTTCTAAAAAAGAAATTAAAAAACACACCAACTTGAGTATTTTTTTCTTTCTTTTTAAATTTTTTTTCCTGACTAGAGATTGTGCAAAAGTTGTAAGGCCCCTGAGGCAAATTTTTTTTCCTAAAAAGCACTTGATGGTGAAATAAGGCAAATCTATAGTCAAAATTCATTGAATCGGCCTCCTAAACACAACTATGAGGCTATTTTCAGCTCAAAATGCTTTGAAATCACAGCTACCTTCCGGATCTAGAAAAAATCCACTGCTTGAAACCCTTGTAGATCTAACGTCATGAATCCAAAAAACTAATTCAAAACCTTTTCATGGAACCACACTCTTGCATTCCTATTTTTGGAGGTTATTCATTTCAACACTATATCAGTCATCTTTCAACAGTGGTACACAACTTCTTCATGCTTTAGTGATGTTCTACATGTTCCTCTTCCTTTTGAAACATTATTTTGATTGGAGGTTGCTTCATCCTTCACCTTGAT
Source organism: Sequoia sempervirens (assembly GCA_007258455.2). Taxonomy (NCBI): domain Eukaryota; kingdom Viridiplantae; phylum Streptophyta; class Pinopsida; order Cupressales; family Cupressaceae; genus Sequoia; species Sequoia sempervirens. Next base: position 15,854 of record VDFB02257523.1, read on the forward strand.
TTGAAGTATTTTTCATTCCTTCATTTCATATGGTGAGAAGGTCTCTTTTGGAGAGGAGTCTTATCGGCAGTCAATTTTTTTCCTAACATCGACAAGTTTTTGCTTGGAATATTCCTCTTTTCAGAGCATATTTTGTCACCTATTTTTTCCCAAGGGATGATATTTTTTTAGCAAAAGGGAATATTCTTAAACTATTTTACTAACCATAATCATGAGGTTCTTTTTAGTTTAAAAATGTTTTGAAATTGCAACTACCCTCCAGATCTATAAAAAAGAAACTACTTTAAACCTTTGTAGATATGATGTCATGAATCCAAATTAGGCAAAACTGATTTGAAACCTTGTGAGTGAATCTAATACCATGTTAGAATTGTGAATAACATGAGCCACAAGATCAAATAATGAACAAAGACACCTTCCACACAAGAGATCTGCAAAAAAAATACGTGATATTCCTCAACAAGAAAAAGCTACAAAATGAACCTAAAGAATCTTCAAGGAAAACAAAAGTCCTCAAAGGTTGAGAGTTCTATCAAAGGCATGATAATACAATGAGGTTTGAGTGCTATATAGGAGAAACCCTAAATGGTAAAGGGATTAGATCATGACAAGTGTCAACATCTCATGCAATGAGATATAATGAGCTAATAATATCTCTCTAGTTAACATAGTAAATCACTCCTAAGTTTAGCTTAAGTGCACGAGAATAAATTAGACTAATAATTAATTATTAGCTAATGCATGATTAATCTAACACACCCTCTTAAGATTAACTTAGGGAGTAGTTAAAAACCTTAAAAAGAGAATGCATGATGGGTCCCAACAAACAAGGCATCGTAAGGTACCCATGTACAAACAAAAGATCTCTCAAAACTGGAGAAAAGGAGAAAACCACATGGGAAAAAATCCTCTCCAAAAGAGAGAAAGGTGAATAAAGGACTGAAAAGGCCTCTAAATCAAGGTGAAGGACTAAGAAGCCTCCAATCAAAACAATGTCCCAAAAGGAAGAGGAACATGAAAAACATTGTTGAAGAATAAAGAATCTATAGACCATTGTTGAAAGATGACTGATATGGTGTTGAAGTGAAGAAGCTCCAAAAATAGGAATGCAAGAGTGTCCATATGGTAAATGATCCATCTCATTGAAATGCATGTAACTAGCCACTGATGTATGTTGCATTTGAAAGTACATAGGAACAAGAACTAGATATGTAGATCACTCAAACACGAAACCAAGGAAGCATTAGCACCAACAGTAGAAACCCCCCCATAATGCTGACAAGGGAGAGCCATGAAAGGTACACTAAAATTTTGTGAAACCAATCATTTCATGTAGGAGAAACAACTTGCAAAGAAAAGGGTGTGTAAACTAAGGCACACACGCATGAGGCAAGAATTACTAGGATTCACTATTGTCATGGAAGGTACATTTACTTGACAAAGGTGTGATGGAAAACCAAAGGAAAACATCAACCCCCCCATTGCACTTTATATCATAATGTGAATATATAAGGCACAAAAGGATGTGCAAAATCCCCAAAAAAGATATACACCAGAATGACACTTTCTCTCAGTGCGTCTAGAAAAGAGAATGTGCATGAATAATATATCTACAATGCCCAAATAGGAAAAAATACTAGAAATACATAAAGAACAACAAAAAATGATTCATCCCACGCAAACGAAAATTTTCCAAGACCTAATGTGTCCAACTAATTTACTAGAGTGTGAAAACACAAAAAAGTGAATAAAATGTACCTGGAGAGAAATTTGGAAAAAGTGCATGGATGGATATGAAGAGCTTTGAAAGATCATCCCAATGCCACTAGAATAAGGAAAAAGGGAGAAATAGGTCAAAAGTTATGAGTTTGGGATTGAAAACATCACCTCTGAATTCAACAGGCTGTAGAATGCACCAACAACAAAATGGGTGATGAGACCCACACCACTAAATTTTGTAGAACTAGCTTTTTGACGACATCTTGTTTGCCCAATTTCGATATCGTATGCCCAAGTTATGGACAAAAGAAAAAAATAGCTCCTTTGGGGCCAAAGAGGGGCTAAAAGGGGCTTTCCCTAACAGTCGTACCACTGACATCAACATGAAATCATGTTGACGTCTATGAAATATTCTTGGAATATTCTCTTTTGCGAAAAAAACTGACTCCTGAGAAAAAAGCAAGTGACGAAATATGCTCTAAAAAAAGGAATATTCCAAGAGAAAACTTGCCACCATTGGAAAAAAATTGACTACCAATAAAAAATTTATGTATCGTTGGAAATGGGAAAATGATTTTCGGAGACTTTGGCGTTGGCCGAAAAAATGTTCTGTTGCCCCTAAAAAACTGTTGAAATAGAAGCCACCGCCGATGGTGGAAAAACCACCAAATGATAGGCATGGCTGCCACTGCCGATTGACATTAAAGCCACCAATGAGAGCATTGGGATCCTAGGGCCTACCAAGGCAGGTACCTTGTGGGTACCCATTAATGCCCCTATTTTTTGAAAAAAAAACCTCTGATAGGTTTTTTAATTTTTAAAATATTTTTTAAAATTTCTAAAAAATGAAATTAAAAAAAGCACACTGACTCGAGTATTTTTTTGTTTTTTTTCATTTTCGTGCCCAGAGGCCATATGGAAGCCATGTGACCCCTGAAGCAAAAAAATTTGCCTCATAAACATTTGGTGGTAAAATAGAGCAAATTTATAGTCAAAATTTGTCGAATCGACCTCCTAAACATAACTGTGAGGTTCTTTTCAGCTCAAAATGCTCTAAAATCCTAGCTACCCTAAGAATCTAGAAAAAAAAAATTGCTTCAAACCCTTGTAGATCTGGAGTTAGGAATCCAAATCAGGCCAAATGAAAAGAAAAATTGATTCGAAACCTTTTCATGAAACCACACTCTTGCATTCTTGTTTTTGGAGGTTATTCATTTCAACACTATATCAGTCATCTTTCAACAGTGGTCTATAGCTTCTTCATGCTTCAGCAATGTTCTACATGTTCCTCTACCTTTTAAAAAAAAAATTCAATTGGAGGCTTCTTAGTCTTTTACATTGAGTTGAAGGCTTTTTCATTCCTTCTTCCATATGGTAAGAAGGTCTCTTTTGGAGAGGAGTTTTATTGGAAGCCGATTTTTTTCCCAATCACGACAAGTTTTCACTTATAATTTTCCTTTTTTTAAAGCATATTTTGTCACCTATTTTTTTCTCAAGGGCTAGTATTTTTTTTTACAAAAGGGAATATTCTATTGACCACAACCATGAGGTTCTTTTCAGTTCAAAATGCTCTAAAATAACAGCTACCCTGCGGATCTAGAAAAAATCAACTACTTCAAACTCTTGTAGATTTATTATCAAGAATCTAAATTAGGCCAAACGAAAGGAAAAATTGATTCAAAACCTTGTGAGTTACTTTGGTACTATGTTAAAATTTTGAGAAATATGAGCCACGGTATTAAACAACAAACAAAGACACTTTCCACACGAGATCTGCAAACAAAATATGCAATATTCCTCAACAAGAAAAAACTACATAATGAACCTCAAGAATCGTGAAGGAAAAAAAAAGTCCTCAAAGGTTGAGAGTTATATCAAAGGCATGATAGTATGATGAGGGTTGAGTGCTATATAGGACCAACCCTAAATGGTAAAGGAATTAGATCATGACAAGTTTCAACATCTTACGCAATGAGATATAATGATCTAAGAATAGCTCTCTAGTTAACATAGCAAATCACTCCTAAGTTTAGATTAAGTGCATGAAAATAAATTAGACTGATAATTAATTAAAGATAAATTAATTATTAGCTAATGCATGATTACTCTAATAGAGTCTCTAAGACAAGAAGAGTCTACAAGGAGAAAATGGTCCTCAACTACATCAAGGAACAAAGCTCAAGTGATAGGATAAAAGGGGTCAGAGTTTTAAAGAATAAAAAAGAGTGAGTCATAAAGGTCTTATGAATATCCTAAAAATCTCTCGACCAAGGATGACAACGCGATGTGATGGAATCTCAATGGCACACTGGTGTCTCATAAGGACTGAAAACCAAAAATATCATAGAAAATAGCTTAAGTGACTACTAACAATATGATTGCTAGGAACTTTCAAGAATGCAAGGAAGATAACATAGAATAATAGAACTAAAATAAAGCAAACTAAACTAAGTAAAATATAGATTAAATGAAATGTAGATGATGAAATGAAGGAAGAGAAGGAAACCACTCACAACCAACCAAGCAATGGAGCCTCTTGCAAGTAAATGTCTTCAATATCTACACACATAAGACTAAGAGAAATTGTTGGGGTTGTTAGGGGATTGCCTCAATCAAACCCCCGTTTCGATGTTTCCACCTCCATGAACAACCAAATAGATAGATAGATAGATAGAAAGATAAATAGACAAAATAGTAAAATGCATAGACAAGGGATGTGATAAATCCAAAGATGCTCGAAGACATAAGACAAGAGATAGATTTCACCTACAAGGCTTGAGGAAGCCAAAGAAGGAGAGAAAAAAAGAGATAGTTGTGAGAGCCAAGAGAGTTGCAAAGGGTGTTGTAAGAGCTTGAGATTGTTGTAGCAAGTTGTAGAGAGTTGTGCAAGCTTGAGAGAAAGAGAAAGAAAAAACAAAATGATAGAGAAAGAGATAAAATATGAAGAGAGATCAAGAGAGATTAAATGAATTGAAAATATGGAATTAAAAGAGAGAAGAGGAGGGAAAAGAAGGTTTCAGAGTCATAACAAAGAGTCCTAAGTGATTTCCAATGACCAAGGTAGGTGACAAGTGATAACATGCTCAGAAATGACCATTTGAACATTGAAATGTCGTGAGATGATAGCATAGCATGTGGACATCTGTGCAGCGTGCTAGTGTCTAGACAAATTACATTAAAAATGGTGGGAACGAGGAAAAAACAAGGTTTGACACAAAGCTAACACAAGAAAATAACTTCTGAAAAGGGTCTTGAGCATCCTTAGGGGAAAAAGGTTGATGCAAGGGCTGAAATGAGCCTACACAAATACTAATGGGGTGGACACTGAAGTGGATACAAAAATGTAGGTGAAATTGTCATAGGGTGCAATTTTACGACTCTATATTTTTTCCCCCACTTTAGTGGGCTTATGAATTTACATGAATATGTGGGCTAAAGGAAATCTACTAAAAATGAATAACATCATGATGCCAAAAGGATAGTGTAGAGGAAGAAGATAGAGATCTTCGAACCAAGGAAGCATGCCCTTAAGGTGAAGACCTACTATAAGAGAGGGGGACCAACCACGTTCAAGACCCCAAGTCATGGAGGGCCAAGAGCGGAAGGCTGCCCTAATTACCTCAGCTTAACAGTGTGTTAGGAAATGCAAGGACAAGAATGATGAGGACTATAATTCCCCTCAATCACTCTACAAATACGAAACACATAATGGGGCTAGGCGAGTAGGTTTTCAGGTTCAACACTACGCCTCAAGAAGTTCTCTGCCCGAGGACGAAAGCGCGGTCCCAGGATGACAGCACGACACGCTGGCATCTCTCAAGTGCATTAGTGTCTGTATGACCAGAGGACTAAAGAGACAAGGTTGAACTTAAGAAAAAAGACTAATGACCCAACTAACTACTTCTAAAGGGCCAAAACAACGCTATGAAGTAGACAAAATATGCTCTAATATGATAAAGTAAAAACACAAGAGTGAGGGTGGCGAAGATAATCTCAAAGGAATTTGTTTTCCACCTAGCTCCCAGAAGCACATCCACCTACACAGAAAGAAGAGAAAAATTGTTGGGTGGTTGTATAGGGGCCTGCCTCAGTTAGACCCTCGTTTAGGTGTTTCCACCTTCATGGATAGCCAAGAAAGTGATAATGGAGAAATAGTATGATAAAGAAAGAAAGTAAAGTAGAGAACACTAAAACACTACAAAACAGTAAATGTGCTTACTCAACCAAGTAATAGATGAGATGAGTGGGAAGCTTACCACCTCCACCAAGAGAACTCAAGGCTAATGGAGGATAAAATGAGAGTACTCGAGCCTTTGTTGTAATGGTTTTGTCCCACACTTTCTCTACCGAAGTGATGGAGTGAAGATGTTGCTACTATGGAGTGCAAGAGTGCTGCTAGAATGCTTGAGCTTGTGACAAGGATTGCTTGAAGGATACCAAAGAAGTCATGAAGAATTTGAAATGCATGAGAAGGAGGGAATTTGAAGGAAAGATGAAGAAAACAACCATATTTGGGTCGGTTGGCTGAAGAGGGCATTACAATTCGACTGCCAATGAGAAGTGTAATGCCTCTACAGGCTCTAGCTTTAGGAATCTTCTAGGGACATAAACATGCCACATAGATGTTTGCACACCGCGTGAGCATCCCTGACATAAATTCCTCCATTGACACTCAAAATAAGTGCCAAGTGGGATGAAGGCAATGGGCTTATGTGGAATTAAGTCACTGAATTTGGTTTTCTAAAGTGGAAAAGGGAAAAAGGGGAATTTGCATAAGGGGTACAAATTCACTCCTATACATTTTTCCCCCACTTTAGCGAGCACAAATACTGATGAGTGCTTCGGTAAAGTAGGTTGAAGAAGAGTAGGGTTAGAAATGTATACTTGAACAGTCGAGGAAGCAAACCATGATCTGACGAACCTAAAGGTGCAGGGCAAGCGAAGGACTTCATAGCTTTTCAAAACTATGAAGCCGAAGAAAGAAAGTGTCTTACATGCCTGCAGACCTACAAGGAGGAAGCCCCGTGAAGTAAGTGCCTTATAGGCCTGCAAACCTGCAAGGAAGGTGTCCCCCAAGAACTCTCACATGGAGGATACCCAAAAATGTTCCTTACAGACCTGCAAATCTACAAGGAAGCATCCCCCAAGATCTCTCACATGGAGGAAGCCAAGAAAGTTCCCTAGAGACTCGTAGACCTGTAGGGAAGGTGTCCTTCAAGATCTCTCGTATGAAGGAATCCCAAGAAAGTTCCCTACATACCTGTAGACCTATAGGGGAGCCAATCCCAAGATCTCTCACATGGAGGAAGCTCAAAGGAAGCACCCCATAGGCTCTTAGACCTATAGGGAGGTATCCCCCAAGATCTCTCACATGGAGGAAACCTAGGAAAGTGGACTCCCCAAAGTCAGAAAGTGGCCACATAGGCAAGTAAGCAGATAGTCACGTGGACCATCGACAATTTGGAAGTTTTTCAAAGGGTTTCCTCGGGAACCCGTTGTGAAGAAGGGGTCAACTCAAGGGAAGCACAGTTCAAAAGTAGATGTTTTCTTTCTTAGATCAATCCATCATCAAGGGATCCTTTTGAAAGATGTTCCCTTCATCAAGGAATTCGAAAGGAAGAATATACCCCCACGCGAGGGGAACATCAAAGTTGTTCCCACTTTAGAGGAAGGTTTTCAAGTTCTTTCTTTATGAACCCATGATGAAGGAAACACATTTTTTTGGGGTTCCAAGTTGAGAATGTGATTCTAAAGAAAGGTTTGCAAAGATTCTCGAGAAAAGATTCGTTGGCAATGAATGCATTTTCCAAAAACTGAAATGTTGAAGAAGTGGCATTGTCACACATAAGAGGGACAACTCAAGCAAAGAAGAGTGAAAGATAAAGGAAAAAAAAGAGAAAAAATAACATAAACAAAAGGCACAGGGGTAGCCTGATATTTCAGGGTCAGAATTGCTCATAAATATATATATATATATATAGTATATAAATGAACTGTCATCAACCCCCTACTATATTAGACCATGTGAAGAATGCACGAGAAGACAAAGTAAAAATAAAAAATTGGGTCAACATGGAAGGGAAGCCTAAATGCCCCCAACGCTTTGCATCATCCCCAATTTACCGAAAATCAAGCACAAACATGGAAGAATGATGATACAAATGGAAGAAGGTTTACGACACAAAAACCATGCCTATATCCAAGCACCAACAGGGGTGACGAGGGTCATCCAGGCACACATAGCATGATCACGGGGGAACACATCACAACACACACACATCTAATCTAAAGATCAAGAAGGGAGCCTCCCCTAACATTGATCGACCAAGAGGTCGCCCGATTCCCACTCTAGATCATTGTAGGAGGAAGAAGGACAAGCCTACAATGGTGTAATGTTAAGGGGAGGAGCATCCGACCCTCTCGCAATAAGGGCTAAGGAAGAGGGCCCCGCAAGGTCATCTCCATCAAGCTCTTGTGGAGCTAGGGTCAAAGATTTCACAAAGATTGTTGACAAGGTTGGAACTTCAACCACAGAGTTAAACATGCACCCTATAGGAGTGTCGTCTTTAACTTCAATGGATGGGGCAGGATGCCACCAAGATTCACCGCTAGACTCACCGAATGACTCAAGAGTGGTGACAAACTTAGGGGAAGTTGGGATTGGTTCCGTCACTAGGATAGAACAAGTCAGAGCGGGGTCACCTTTCGGAGGTGGGATCCTCTTACGTCGTCCATTTCTAGAAGGACCACACTCCACCTTTTGCTTCGTTAGAGGAGGAAAACTCCCCACAGATGAGGCTAGAGGTGTGGAGGAAGAGGAGGAAATACCCACAGTAGATATGACCAAGGTGTTAGCCATATCCACGAGCTTTGGGAAAGGTAGGATATCTGGAATGGTCATCAACAAAGGTGGCTCCACCGAAGGAGCGATGAACACCTATACCCCCTTGGGGTCAAGCACATTCGTACTAGTAGTGGAAGCCGGAAGCAATACAGAACCAGACTGAAGGGAAGCAGATGGAAGGGGAGAGGAAGACATTGTAGGAGGCCCTGAAATAGGGGTGGTCATCTCTTCCTTCCTTTGTGAGGTGACCTGCTCAACTAGGAGGGCCTTTCACTGACGCTTATGCTCGCGCACAAGGCAGTTTCTACAACTCTTTGAACTAGAGTCTGAAGGCCATGAAGGAATAGAAAGCTCCTGCTCAACCATGGGATGTCCACTACAACTGTCTCTAGCAGAGGAACAAATTCGTAAACAGGAGTAGGAGGAACAATTTGAGGAGTAGCGGAGGGAGTCAGCTCAAGTGCCTCCATAGCGGGCCTCTTCCCATTCACTACCTTAGGAGAAGGAGTGGTAGGAGGTCACAGAGGTCGAGAAAAAGAGGACTCTCCATGGGAGGCCTTCTTCCTGCGGGCTTAGGATTCGTGGGTAGAATAGGAAGTTTGAACGTGGGACGCTTGGGATTTCACCAAGTAGGCACCATAGGGTTCTCCCGCAAGCACAAAGCAGAATTTGACGACACCACAGCAAAGCAAGAAGAAGTGCCAAACTAACCAATGGAGGAGAAGGAGGATCTTGGGACTACTTCTCTTCTTCCCTCCTACATGCCTTTGAAGCATCACTGTTAGCTTTCAAGCAAGCCCTATGTGAAACAACATAAGGCGACATAGGGTATCTAACTTTCAGCCTCATGCACCCTTTCTTATAATTCTAATACATTTGGTGCAGGAGGTTCATCCTAGGTGGAAGATGACCAATGAGCATAGGCCAAGAGTAGTCCAAGGAGTAACTACCATGAGCAACTGACGATTTATAACCGGTGTCATGAATTACATGCAGGGAACCCCCATGGATAAATTTTAAACATTTATGCATGATCGAGGGTACCACATTCATAGCTACTAACCAAGGGATATGAAATTTCACTCTAAAGAGTTCAGACCTAGGGATAGTGTCAAACATGAGTTTTATAGATTTAGGTCCAACCAAGACTGATAGGACAATACTACCCAAAGGGGGCACGAAAATTCCATCATGCGTGTGGATGGTGCTCACAGGTGCATTGCACCCATCTTTATGTAAGAAATTAATCAACATGATCTCCTCGGTTATTATGTTGACTTGTGATGTTGGATCAATGAGAACACCTGCTACGATTTTTCCATTGATCCGCGTATGGATATAGAGAGGAGATGGTTCCCTCTTAAAACCCATCAGCAGGTCCTATGAAGTGAAGGTTATACCAGTACCACTATCCATAGGTTGCGCAAAGGGGATAGGTTGATGCAAGAAGGAAGCCATTACACACACTAGACAATAATTTCATGGAGTCCTCAAAGGCCAAAGGATAAGATGGTGACCCAATCAAGGTTTCATTATGCAACACCTTCAAAACCTTCGAACTACACCAACTAGGGGTCACAGGTTGGGTTGTAGGGAAACAACCTTACAACACTCACACCTACAACACTCCTAGAGTATAAGGAAAGGAACTATTAGTATCACAAAACATAACCAAAATGGTTCACATCAGGTTCACCAAAAATGTAAGAGAGGGGGACCAACCATGTTCAATACCCTAGGTCATGGAGAGCCAAGAGCGGAAGGCTGCCCTAAATTACCTCAGCTTAGTAGGGTGTTAGGAAATGCAGGAAGAGAATGATGAGGACTATAAGGCCCCTCAATCACTCTATAGATTTGAAACATAGAATGGGGCTAGGTGAGCCAATTTTTGGGTTCAACACTACGCCTCAGGAAGTTCTCTACCCAAGGACAAAAGTGCGATCCTGGGACGAAAATGCAACGTGATGGTGTCTCTCAAGTGCATTGACGTCTGTACAACCAAAGGACTAAAGAGACAAGGTTGAACTTAATAAAATAGACTAACGACCCAGCTAACTACTTCTAAAGGGCCAAAACAATGCTATGAAGTAGACAAAACATGCTCTAATATGATAAAGTAAAAACACAAGAGTGAGGGTGGCGAGGACAATCTCAAAGGAATTCGTTCTCTAGCTAGCTCCCAGAAGCATGTCCACCTACACACAAAGAATAGGAAAATTGTTGGGTGGTTGTATAGGGGCCTACCTCAGTCAGACCCCCGTTTAGGTGTTCCACCTCCACATACAACCAAGAAAGCGATAATGGAGAAATAGTATGATAAAGAAAGAAAGTGAAGTAGAGAACACTAAAACACTACAAAACAGTAAATGTGCTTACTCAACCAAGTAATAGAGGAGATTCGTGGGAAGCTTACCACCTCCACCAAAAGCACTCAAGGCTCATGGAGGAGAAAATGAGAGTACTTGAGCCTCTGCTGTAATGGTGTTGTCCCACACTTTCTCTACTGAAGTGATGGAGTGAAAATGTTGCTACTATGGAGTGCAAGAGTGCTGCTAGAATGCAAGGAATGGATGCTAGAATGCTTGAGCTTGTGAGAATTCTTGAAGGATGCCAAAGAAGTTGTGAAGAAGTTGAAATACATGTAGAAGGAGGGAATTTGAAGGAAAGATGAAGAAAATGACCATATTCGGGTCAGTCGGCTAAAGAGGGCATTACAAGTCAATTTCCAATGAGAAGTGTAACGCCTTTGTAGGCTCCAGTCACAGGAATATACTAGGGAGGTAAGCACACTACGTGGAAATTTGTGCACCGTGCGGGAATCCTCATCAAAAATTCCTCCATCGACACTCAAAATAGGCGCCTAGTGGGATGAAGGGAGCGGGCTTATGTGGAATTAAGCCTCCAAAATTGGTTTTCTAAAGTGGAGAAGGGAAAAAGGGGAATTTTCATAAGGGGTGAAAATTCACTCCTATACACCTACAAAACAAACATATTAGACAAGAAAAATCTACACATGAGAACAAGGTTAGAAAATAAAAACATAGCAAATCACGGGGTTAGAACATATGGATATTTAGTAATAAAAATATGGATAACACATACACAAAGGTACATAAAAAAAAACTAAAGAGATTTTAGTCAATAAAGTAAAAGAGACCTCGATGTAGGAGGTTGTCTCAGTACTTTGAGTCATTCCCAAAATAACAAGAAGTGACATATAGAAGAATTCTTAAATGGAGAGAATAATGTAAGGATTGATTGCTTCAAGAGAAGAATGCATCTAAACTATGGGGAAGCAACCAATGTCGAAGAGAAAAAGAGAACATATACTTAGGATGAAGAGGACATAGGTCTTTGATCTAGTATATATAATTGTAAAGCTAAGCCAAGATATGAAGAGGACACGGGTCTTCTATTCGGCAGAGCTAACTGCAAATTCACCACAAACATGTTCACTGCAGAAAAACACATTGGGTGAAAAAGTGAAGAATAAACATGATGAGATTTGAAGACATGACATAATCTGATCAAATAAACGATGACATTGATAGGTATGGCTAGCAAGCTAGAGACCATATGGCAAGCACATAGGCCTATGGCTGCTGCAAATTGCATTGTAGGATAGTCACAAAAAAGACAAGTCTAGTCAGGTTTCCCCAAGCTAGATGATGAGACATAACACATTAAGACATATTTCTACGACAATTTTTTGAAAATTTTAGAATAAGCAGATATGATAACCCCCCTTAGAATGATGTGTTCTATGTAAAGGATCACATGTCATTCTAAGGAGAAGGGAAATACAAAGAGCTGAGAGGGGGTCCTCAAGAAGGACACACACCTCCAAAACAAGTTACCCCAACCCCCAATGTATAGGGGAGGATAACCATGCTAGATACTATTGTGTCGCTACCACAGAGAAATTATGGTTGCACATAATAGTGTACTACCATGAATGGTAATGAGAAAGAAAATCTATGAATGCCACATAACGGATTGCGATGCAATAGAAGAGAGTTGTAAGAACCTCATGAGAAGATACTTAGAATGGATGGGATAAGGTAGACCTCAATATCATTTTCATGTAAAGAAAAGATAGGTGCATCAACAGATGGAAGAGTGATGGAACTAGAACCAATAATTTGTTGTATTTTTTCCTTTAAGGCTCGACATTCATTGGTGGAATGCGAAAGCACTTGATGATATGCACAAAAAGAATGTTTTGATTCATCATGTTTATGAAATTTCTTATATGTAGGAGGAAGAGTAATTAAGTGGGCTTTGAGAAGCCTCAACAAAATATTCTCTTTCTTAGATAAAAAATGAGGAGCAGGGAGCAACCCTTTCTCTTGTGAAGATGAGTCTAACTACTCACAAGAAGACATAAGGACATTAGACAATGGAGCAGGGAATGGAGACAAATGAGAAGGCTTGTAACCTAAACCCCTTGCAAAAGAGAGAGGTGTTGGTTCCAAAGGGACCTTAAATCCTTGTTCCATGCACCAAAGACCATTTCCTTTGTACCCATGCTTAGAAAGAGTATTAAATCAAAAGACATAATGTGATTACAACTCCTCATAAGGGGGAGGATCAACGTTAAGGATATTATAATTGTTGTTCACATTGTCCCACTATATAGAAAAATAATCATCTTTGATAGCAGGTGCGAATGATATTGTTGGGATGTCAAGGTGGATAGGGTTGAATTTATATTCCCCAATGAAGGAGTTTGTAAAGTCTAAGGAACCCTAAGCATCACCAAGACATGCATTCTATTTAGGAGAAGGAGTAGACTCAAGGTTTCTTGCTTGAGGTGGATCTTCTTCGGGGACATCTATCTCAAGTGTATCCTTTGTAAGAGGTACTACTAGAGTAAATGTCAACACATGAGAAGATAATGAAAGGACAAGATTTTTAAGAGTAGGTGCAATCGAAGCCTAACCAACAACTGCCATCATAAGTGTATAGCATCAAGGTCAACCTTGATTGTGACTACTTGATTATTATGAATGAATTTGATGGATTTATACAAGGTAGATAGGATTGCACCCATATCTTGAATCCACGATCTACCTAAGAGAATATTATATGGTAATTTTCCTGGAATAACATATATCGGGGTGGGTATGATAACGAACCTTAAAGGAAAGACTATTGTGTCGAAGGATTTCCAATCAACATGATCAAACCCATGAATATATAAGGAAGAAACAAAAAGAGAGGTCAAATCAATATTAATTTTAGGTAAAATATCAACACTACAAATGTTGAGCGCCAAACTTGTATCAATGAGAGTGCATCTAATACCAATAGTATTTATGTTAATTATTATCAGCAAAGGATATTCTTTCTTTTGCACTTCTGAGGGTGGGAGTTCATGTGGATGGAACATAATATTCTACGAATCTGCATGAATATGATCTATCAACGTATTAAAATCCATCAGCCTAGCGGAAGAAGGAAAGAGAATCTTTTACAAGGCTTCCTAAAGCATACCCTAGTGAATTGGAGCAGTCTGAAGTAAATACCAAAGTGAGATATTGGCAGGAGTAACACGCAGTTGCTCGACAATATCATACCCACTTAGTCACTTAGCAATGGTCTAGGTGCTTGAGGAAGGCTTGGTTGAGAAGGTGATAAAGAAGTAGGTTGATCAACACTTAGTTTATTCTTTCTATTATTATAATTGTGAGCTACTGTATTATAAGAATATTTAAACTGTATAAACATTGTATAAAGATCTAGAGAATCACTATTAAATGGAACACCATGAATAGAATGAATCCTTTTGGGAGAAGGACTACCTAGAGTCACATAAATAAATAGTCTCTTAGGCCCTTGAGGTGTGGTAGAGACTACGATTAAATTTACATATTCATCATAAATTTTAGAGGAATTATTTGGAGAAATATGCTCAACATCTATCCTTGGAGGACCCGATGTGAGAGGAGATTCATCATTCACTAATGTATCATCTCTAGAAGAGAAGGTAGAGTATCATTAAGAAAAGTATCAATGATTTCATCTTCTTGCAACAAAATATCCTCTGAAATAAGAGGAATTTTATGAGAAGGATCAAAGATATTGAGTGATATAGGTAAAGCCAAATCACCATCACATGCATGGAATGGAATATCATTAACACTTCGAATAAAAATAGAAATTGAACTAATAAAAGAATAATAAATGCATTTTGAAAGTAATGAGTTAAATTTAATAAATAATGAATAAACAAGTCATTCAAAGGACATCATATTATTTCTACTTTGACGACATGAAATGGGGTTTGGAGTAGCACCCTAATTTTTTTCTTAGAAGGACAAATCTTCAATTTTTCCTCTTTTTTGTTTTGTTAGTGTGGTTCACCAAAATATAGAGGAAATTTTCTACCCTTGAGTCTCTAGGACAAGAAGAGTATACAAGGAGAAAATTGTCCTTAGCTACCTCAAGGAACAAAGCTAAAGTGATAGGATAAAAGGGGTTCAAGAGTTCCAAAATCAGAAAGAGTAGGTCACAGAGGTATTGTGAATAGATTGACAAGCTCTCAGCCAAGGATGACAACACAGCTCAAGGATGACAGTGTGGTGCACTGTCATCTCGTACCGATCAAAAACTGAGACTATCACAAAAAATAGCTTAAGTGACTACTATCAATCTAATTGCTAGGAACTTTCAAGAATTCAAGGAAGATAACAAAGAACAATAGAACTAAAATATAGATTAAATGGAATGTAAATGATGAAAAGAAGGAAGATAAAGAAAGAACTCACAACCAACCAAGTAATGAATCCTCCAATAAGTAAATGTCTTCAATACCTACACACATAAGACCAAAATAAAATTTTGGGGTTGTTTAGGGGCTTTCCTCAATCAAAACCCCATTTTTGTGTTTCCACCTCCATGGACAACCAAATAGACAGATAGATAGAAAGATAAATAGAAAAAATAGTAAAATGCATAGAAAATGAATGTGATAAATCTAAAGATGCTCAAAGAAATAAGAAGAGAGATAGATATCACCTGCAAGGCTTGAGGAATCCAAAGAGAGAGAGAGAGAGAGAAGGAGAGCTATGAGAACTAAGAGAGTCTCAAAAGGGTGTTGTAAGAGCTTGAGACTATTGTAGCAAGTTGTAGAGAGCTATGGAAGATTGAGAGAAAGAGAAAGAGAAAGAGAAAGAGAAAGAGAAAGAGAAAGAGAAAGAGAAAGAGAAAGAGAAAGAGAAAGAGAAAGAGAAAGAGAAAGAGAAAGAGAAAGAGAAAGAGAAAGAGAAAGAGAAAGAGAAAGAGAAAGAGAATGAGAGAGAAAAAGACAAAATACCAAGAGATATCAAGAGAGAACAAATCAATTGAAAAGATGGAACTAAAAGAGAGGAAGAGGGAAAAGAAGGTTTTTGAGCTGTTACAAAGTGTCCCGAGCTATTTCCAAAGACCAAGGTAGGTGAAAAGTGGCAACATGCTCAAAAATGGTTTTTTTAATGTTGAAATGTCATGGGACGCTAGCGTGGCGCATGGACGTCCACGCAATGCATTAGTTTCTAGATAAATCATGCCAAAAAACAATGGGAACAAGGAAAACACACGGTTTAACACAAAGTTGACACAAGAAAATAACTGTTGAAAAAGGGTCTTGAGCATCCTAAGGGGAAAAAGGCTAATTCAAGGGCTGAAATGAGCCTACACAAATACTAAGGGGGTGGATACAAAAGTGTAGGTGAAATTTCCATAGGGTGCAAGTTTATGACACTACACTTGGATTGGGTTTGGGGGTTATTTTGGTGGATAATAAAAGGATCAAGACCTTAGGATAGTCTAGATTCCTAAGCAAGGATTATATTTTAATGACTATACTTAGGATAGGAAAAATTTATAAGAAAGGATTTGATTTGATTTGATTGCAATTGGATGAATATACTTAAGACAAGAAAGGTTCTTAAGTAAGGAGTAGATTTTATTATTGTATTGCTAACTTAACGTTGGCTAAGGTCTTAAGAAAGTGTGATTAGGACTAGATACATGATTTTAAGGTCTTTATCTTGATTATAGTCTAGATTTGGATTGGTGGGTATTAAATTTCAATTTGATGATTCGGATTAGGATGAGTGGATGAGATTTGACTAAAATTACCTAGGATTTTGGATTACTTGAGGTTTCTTGAATTACCTATGGTTTGGATTAGGATTTGGGATGAGGTCAAAAGATAATAATTTAGAATTTGATGTGGATAGTGAATGCATGATTTGGATTTTAATTTTTATTTAGGACATGATGGAATGATGGTTTCAACCTTTGTATTGTAATAGGATTTGGGGGTTTGATTTTGGTTTCTTCAAAGGTTAGTTTGGATTTTTGTGGTTGATGTTGAATGTTGATTTTTTTTAATTTTAGTTATAGTTTTCAAATAATTTTGGGGATTTAAGGGATACACATGGGTTTTAACAAGAAAACACAACAAGCATAAGAATAACCTAGATTTATTAAAGTAGGTGTGTGGATGACTTAAAACCCACTAATTATGTATCTAGGTGTAGAGTGTAAGGCCCTTGATGAGGGGTTGGCTATTTTTATCACCCAAGATAACTTGATGGTATGAGGAGAGAGAATATATGGCCTACAAAAGTATTTATAGGGCATGAGATGAGTAAATTCTTAGGTCTAATCACTTACCAATGAATTAAAAGCAAACACAATCAATTTTCTATCTAGGCTTGTACAACATTTCTAGTTTATGTCCTCAATATACCCGAAGATAAATTAGTCCTAATTTTATGTAATGAGAGGGAATGTCTAATGTCTTTGTTCAAAAGGGTAACATACTCTCCTTAAATTTTTAAGGTATAAATTTATTGCAAGCTTAGTCATAATGACAAGTGTTCTCCCCATGGGATATTCTTTTGGTTCTCTCCCAAATTTATATCTCATCAGAACAAGGGTTCAAGCCATTGCTTAGGGGAGGTTGGTATAAAATGGTTAGTCACAAAATAATAACCTTGATAATAATGGCACCTCAACTAATCCATCCTTAAGCTCTAGAGTTCGGTCCAAAAATTTCAAAGTATAGTTTAAAAACTTCCAAACTGAGGAAAATTCTCTCAAGAACCATTATTAGTGTTAGTATTGGTATCTCCAAACTTCACCATTTATTAATGTACAAACATGCCCTAGATTATGCAGTAGAGGCCCCACAACATATTGGGATAGATGAAAGAAGGACAATATGTCCTAAAGAAACAATGAACTATCTAGCCTTCCATATAGATAGGAACCTTTAATTTATAGGAAGCATTTTTATAGAATATTTATTTAAATCTAGATGAACTAGATAGTGAGGATGACTCCCAAATTTTGTTTGTGAATTTTATTTCTTGGAAAAATTTAGGTTTGATGTACCTCCCATGGAAGTATTATGTTCATGGAACTTGGCAATATTTTCTAGGTCTACATATTTCTTATTTATAAGAGGTTAAATTTGTTTTTTCCTTTTGCACCATGTATTATCTAGTATTATAGTCATTTTTATGTAATAATAATGAAATAGGTTGTGGTGGTATTGTAGCATTTCTTTCTATTATGTGGCATTAATATTCAGGTAATCAAAGATGTGGCTCCACCAACCAAGTCATGTGGGCTATTTTTAAAATTATTAATTATTCCTTTAGAATTGTTAATGTTTATGTATTGATTATGTTATTTAGAGATGTACTCTTTGGAGATGGATCACAAATTTAATGTCTTCTGCCACTCATTTTGTGTGGTGGTTGTAATATGATTGATATGAATTACAAATGTGTTGTATAGTTAGTGAAAGAAAAGTATGGTACTTTATGCTCAATAAATTGAGTCTTTATATGATTTGAATATTGGTCATCACCATGATCATATGATATGGTGCACATAGAGAAACCTAAGAGTTAGAAATACTAGGATCCTTAAGTGTCTTGAAAAAACATGTTAATTATTTTATTTTTCTAGTTGTTACTCTTTTCCTATTGATCCTTTCTCAAAAATTGTCCTTTCAAATGACTTTTGAATACAACTTCCTATTGAGTGAAAACCTGCTAAACCTAAGGCCATGAGGAATTACTTTTTCTAAACATATCATTTCTCATGTTAGATCCCAAAATCACTACTACAAAATCCTAGGACTCTTCTCACCTTTAGGGTTGTGTATTTATTGTCAAGAAGGTAAAATAAGGGTTCATTGATAGATTGAAGAGGATTAAATGCTATTTTCTAAGAGTGGGTCAACTCCTATTTACTTTGGGTTCAACTAAGCCTATGAGGGTATTCCTAGAATTTTATACAATGTTTTCCTTATAACTAAATTTATGCACATATGATAAACCAACTATAGTAGTACCCAAAAGAAAGGTTTGATCCCAAATTTTTTCACTAGACCAAAACTATCTGACTACTATGACCTCTATTATGACAATGTACACATGCATATCAATATTATCCCATGATGAACACTTTTAAGGTTTTTTTAAAATATTCCATGGGTATAATAATGAATCATGAGATACATAGAAAACTACTTTGTACTTCCTTAGACATCAATTAATGATTTTGTTAGTTTAAGCATATGGAGGGTCAATGCTATTAAGACCACTAACTTATTTGGGTTACAAAGCCACATTCATCCATTAGAGAAAAAAAATAACAACAAAGGTATGATATTTAGCAACCAAATATACTTAATAGTTCTTCTCCAAAATTGCAAATATTCATATGTAACAATAAATAAACCATTAAAAATATTGTGTAGTAAATTAATTACAAAAATTATTAGATTCATGTTATAATAGCATGAACAAACCCAATGAGATAAAATTTAAACAAATAGGAGCTTGTCACACCTCTTCACTCTAAATCTCCAAAAATTTCTACAACTAGTGTGTGCAATGTGGATTTACTACCCTAAAAGATGCAAAACAACAGTAATGCAATAAGGAGAAACAACACAACACCACCTCAAGATTAGCCTAAGTTGAGCTTGAACAAAGAAAGATAAAAGAACGATTATACCTTATCCAAGTTGATCTTTTTGGTTGGCCCTTTGATGAAGATTGATTGTGTGCTCCTTGATGGAAAATGAGTCAAAATGCTATGTAAAGTGATCTAGATTAGATGGAGAGTGCAATGAGAGATGTGGGTATTTGATAGATGAATTCAAAATGGAAGCTTGATGAATGCAACAATGGTGGCTAAGAATGCAAGTATGCAAGTGCTTGAGCTTGAGAGTTCTAGAGCTTGAATTGTGAATGTGTGTTATGAGAAAAAATGAGATCAAATCCTCTATTTTAGGGGATGCATCTCTAGAGAAATGAATGGCTAGGATTTAGCCAACATGGGAAAGATGGAGGGTTGTGGTGAGTTGAGGACTCACAAGCCCCCACATCTTTCCATGTGGAAAAGGAGGTGGAAAAAGGACATGTGAGGTGGAGGAAGGACATGCGAGGTGGAGGTACTTGCAAGTACCTTGGGATTAGGGGAAGATTTCCTCAAAAAGGAAGTTCTTGTCCCCATGTGGAAGGATGGTGACAAGTGAAGAATTTTAGAATTCCTCACTAATCATCATGGGGAAGAGAGAAGTGGTTGGGGAAATAAATGTGAATTTTAAATTCACATGATTGGAAGTACCTTGAGGATAAGACAAGTTCCTCATAAAGGAAGTCCTTGTCCCATGTGAGTGATGTGACTTATGAGAAGATTTGGAATTTTCTAACAACCTTAATGGGAAAGAGGGGAGCATTGAATGAATAAATGTGAATTTTCAATTCACATGGGGAAGAGGTTAAGGCCAAATGAATAAAGTACTTATGAAAGTTTGACTTGGAGGACATACCAAAGATGGCAAGAGGATTAGATTAAGGTTGTGCAAACAAGTGATTAAGAAGATTAATGAAGGATTAGAGACAAGTATGGAGGATGTGACATTAACCCTAGTTAAGGATGTGCACATCCTAATCGTGGATTAATTAAACTAATCCAAATTAGAAGAGGATTATGGAGGATGTGACAAGGAGAGAGAAAAGAGGGAATTTAATATTGATTTAAATTAAAAAAGGTTAAATGACTAAATTAAATAAATTGATATATTTATTTAATTGAGAGAGGAAAGGATGAAAGGGTTAAATTAAATACTTTAGAAACCTTAGAGGAAGGAGAAATATTTCATGTTCTACTTGAAATATATCAACCCCGACATCTCCATGATGATCTAGTCTTTTGGCGGGACCACACTACCGGGCACTTAAAGTGTCATTGTCAAGGTGGAGAGAAATTTGATAGACACCAGAAAGTTGCCACCCTGGCCCATCATTCCTATATTTCCAGAAATATTTGTTCCTGCTCAGGAGATGCCTTCTACCAGCACGTCGGCTACTCCTCAATCTATGTATACATATCTAAATGTTCCACAGAACGTTGCTTCTACATCCGACTCTTCGAAGGAAGAGATGAGTGAGTTTAAGAAAATGTTGCAGACCATCGCCAACGAAATAACTATCATCAATCAAAATGAGGCAGCGCCTCCGAAACCAACTTATCAAAATTATCAAGGCGGAAAGTCTTCTTACCAATAGAACTAGTTCCAAGGAGGCGCTCACGTGAATCCATAGGCGAAAACAACAAATCAAATAGTATCAGTGCCTTCTCTGCTGCAGAGTGCTAACCTAAGCTTGAACATAGAACTAACTGTGGGGAAAAACAATTTAATTGATGACACCAACCCTTGGTGCTTCCCTTGCAATGATGCACATATGCCTCAAAATTGCTTGCGTGGTAATCTACAACAAAAGGTGGCGGAGTAGCATAGTCAAGGCACCACATTAGATCCTGGAAGCTATGTGTATAATTGTTTGCAAATGGACAATGCAGTGCTCACCGCACAAATGCAGGGGATGTCACTAGAGCAAGAAGCAAGCATCACTCTCGATCACATACTCTTCTCATGGATGGAAGAAGAAGAGGCGGTGTTTTCAAATGATGCATCCACTTCAAAAACACTGCAAGTGAAATCTGATTACAACACCCGCTCGAAGAGGAGATTCACGGGTGAACCAGTCATCCCACAACCAGTCAGTCTATAGCCCAAAAGTGCTTCCAACCAGATATCCAACACCTCCGCAGTAACATAGCAATGCCCACCGTGGAAGAAAATTGTTATAACCAAAGTTAAGGAGAAAAAGCCTCCAAACCCGTCACCATTCAATGTGGTGGAACAATTGAAAAAATCATCCGCTAATGTGTTTCTTTGGGATATATTAGCTATTCCAGAGAAAAATAAATTACTACAAAAGGCTCTCCAAGAGGACACAAGTGCAAAGCCAATGGAGCAGTTGCTCAAGGGAAAGGTCGTTGATCCATCACCACCTGCCAAAGTTCTCACAAATGGCATGGAGGTAGCCTCTTCTGATGTTAAGGATAAGCTAAAGCCCAAACCCTTCTTCCTAAATCTTATTGTGGGAGAGAAGTTATTACATAATGCCATGATTGACTTTGGTGCTAGCACCACAGTTATGTCGAAAAAAATAGCTGAAGCTTTAAGGCTCAGCTATGAATCTTTGAAAAGAGGAGTGATGCAGCTCAATGGAAACAAAGTCAAAATTGTCGGTCTAATCAAGGACCTTCCCTTGACTCTATTCTCCTACCCTAGTGTCACAGTGTCACAAGATACTATGATCATAGATGTTCCCCCCATGTTCGGCCTCTATCTATCCCAAGAATTCACTTCAAAGGTATGTGGATACTTGTCCCTGGATTGGTCACACATGATCCTCAAGACCAAGCGCAGTGCGAAAATAAAGATAGAATTTGAAGCTCTACATTCAGAGCATGTGGTTGAAGAAGCCATGATCAACTTTGATGCCGCTCATACCTCTATCACCAAGCAAGAAATGTATTGTGCTGAGTTGCTAGACGATAAAAAGGTGACCAGAGATTGGAACGATCAAGAAGATGTTCTCTTGAGTGAACATATAGATACTGATCCTTTCGACAAATACCATGCTACCAGGTTGGGCACCTATATCATCTACGATGGAGATCAAATACTCCCGAAGGTTTTCAAAGAACCGAAAAGTGATTAAGCTTCAGAGCTATGGATGTTGCACTTCAATGGAGCAAGATGCAAGGTTGGCACAGGAGCTGGGACATGTTTAATATCCCCACACAATGAAAAGACACTAAGATCTTTCCGCTTCTAGTTCACTTACTTGAACAATGAAGCTAAATACGAAGGATTGGTGCAAGGTTTAAGCCTTGCAGAGCGAATGGGAATCAAGCATCTAATGGTGTTTGGAGATTCTAAACTAATAGTCAATCAAGTCCAGGGAATTTCCACAGCCAAGAATGTTCGTATGAGATCCTATAGACACCGAGTTTGGGACCTAATTGACGGCTTTGAAGCCTTCAACATTCAAATGGTGCCTAGAGAACAAAATATAGATGCAGATCATATGGTAGCAATTGGATCCCAGTTTGACCCCACCTCTTACCTCATTCACAAAAAACACTTTGTACGTGTGATAGTCTGACTAGCCATTCCAGAAAATGACCAAATTTGACAAGTGTTTGACAGTGATGAACACATTGCCTCATTCATCCAGTAGTCAGGAGAATTTGCTAACTAGCTCCAACCAAAGATTATCGAAGCTTATGAAGGATAAATCATTCAACTAAAATCCAACAAGCTTCCAAAGTGATTGGTCACTCTCAAAAATCTTTTCGATTGTGATGATGCAAGAAATGACAAGAGGAAGTTTGTAGTAGAAAAAAGTGACTATGTGGATCTTCAGGTCAGAGATGGAAGAAAGCTCAAAGTCGGGAAAGACATCCTGCACCATGATAAAGAAAGGCTCATCAACTTCTGTAAAAGGTATGAAGGAGTGGTGGCCTGGTCATATGATGACCTCAGGGGATATGATCCAGATATCATCCAACATACAATAGAGTTGGCGGAAGGTGCAAAACCGGTCTGCAAAAAATAGAGGCCAGTGAATACCAAGATTGAAGCACTAATGACGCAAGAGCTAACAAAACTAATCCAGTTGTGGATTGTTTTCTCAATCAAGCAAAGCACGTGGGTATCCAATTTGGTCCCGATCTGAAAGAAGAATGGAGATATTTGTCTATGTGTGGACTTTCGAGACTTGAACAGAGCATCCCTGAAGGATCATTACTCGCTACCTTCAATGGGGTCGATCCTGCAAACAATGGCAAGATCAGAAATGTTTTCTCTGCTAGATGGCTTCTCTGGTTACAATCAAATCCGGGTCGAAGAGGAAGACCAATATAAAATGACGTTCACTACAAAGTGGAGAACGTTCACATACGCTAAGATGCCTTTCAGCCTCTCCAATGCAGGAGCCACCTTCTAGCAGGAAATGGATATTGCTTTTAGCGAACTGATCAACAAGATTATCCTAATCTATTTGGATGATTTGACGGTGTTCTCCAAATCCAAGGATGATCATTTTGATCACATTGAGATGGTGTTCAAGAAATTCCATGAGTTTGGGATATCCCTGAACTTGAAAAAATGTGTCTTCAGAGTATTGCAAGGCAAGCTATTGGGACACGTAGTGTCCAAAGAAGGAATTTCAATTGATCCCAAGTGGGTGAAAGCAATCAAAGAGCTTCCCCTTTCAGTCAATAAGAAAGGCATCCAATCCTTCTTGGGAAAGGTAAATTTTGTTAGCAAATTTATTTCTAACTTTGCAAGAATAATTAGGCCAATCATCCTAATGCTGAAAAAGGATCAAACATTTAAATGGACAAAAGAAGTCAGAGAAGCCTTTGAGAAAGTCAAGGATGCTATTTCTTTCGCTCCTGTGTTGGTCAACCTAGACTTATCAAAGGACTTCATAATGCATGTATTCAGTAGCAATTCAAGCATTGCTACTGTCTTAACTCAGAAAGATGATGAGGGCAAGGGGGAACACCTGATAGCATTTCACTCTAGGACCCTGAAGGAATATGAGACAAACTACAGCTTTGTAGAGAGGCAAGCGTTTGCAATAGTAAAGGGACTCAAGAATTTTTTCAACTAATTCATCATTGCCATATCTTAACTCAGAAAGATGATGAGGGCAACGGGGAACACCCGATAGCATTTCACTCTAGGACCCTGAAGGAATATGAGAAAAACTACAACATTGTAGAGAGGCAAGTGTTTGCAATAGTAAAGGGACTCAAGAAGTTTTTCCAACTAATATCTTTCCATAAGGTTATTTTTTATGTTGCGCACTCCACTATACATGAATACATCATGGAAGGAGAAATCACCAAGAAAAGAGCCAATTGGATTACCAAGATCCTTGAATACAACATTGAGGTCAACCCTACAAAGACTATTCAAGGTAGAGGATTGTGCGAATATCTTTCGCATGATGAAGAAATGGCCGTCGAAGAAGAGCAGCCAGGGCTAGTCCTAACGACCAAGTCAGATTTTGAAGGTTGTTGGTTGGCGGATAGAGTGGGATTTATGCACACAGGAAAATATCTGTCGGGCCATCCTTCTCAAAAGAGGAGATTCTACCGACTGCAAAACAGTGGATACACGCTCATTGAAGGGATCTTGTTCAAAAGGAATTTTAATGACATCCTATTGTGGTGTGTCACTATGGAGCAAGCAAAAAGGATCCTCGACACTTACCACAATAGCACCGCGGGCGAGAACTTCTCCACAAAAACCACTGCCATCAAAATCATGTGCGCAGGGTACTTCTGGCTGACACTATTCAATGACTCCTATTCCTCGGTAAAAGCTTGTAATGAATGCCAATTCTTTGCAGGAAGAAGAAAGAATTCTGCAATTCCTTTCAATCCGATAGTGGTTGATGAGCCATTAGCGCAATGGGGCTTGGACTTCATCAGAATGAACAACCCAACCTCTAGTGTAGGACACAAGTGGATCTTGATAGCCACTGACTACTTCACTAGGTGGATCGAAGTCGTACCACTAAAGAATGAGATAGAGGAAGAGATAGTGGACCTCCTTGAGGAACTGGTGACTAGATTTGGCCCGCCCAAAACCATCATCTCCGACAAAGCCAAAGCTTTCCTAGGCTCTAAGGTATGCCAATTCACACTTACGCATGACATATTCCTTAAAACATCATCAAACTACTATCTGCAGGGGAATGACTTAGCCGAGTCGGCGAACAAGAATTTGATCTGACTCCTCAAAAGGATTGGGTCAGAGCACCAAAGGGAATGGCATAAAAACCTCCAAGCAACGCTCTGGGAAAACTACATAACTCCTAAGCAAGTCCTGAAGACTTCACCGTATGAGCTAGTATATGGAAAGGAGGCACTATTGCCTATCTCTATGGAGATTCCAGTGTTACAATTGCCAAAATTTATTGAGGTGGAACAAAATAGCGCCTTGGAAGTCCAACTGGCTGAATTGCTGGAAGTGCAAGAAAAAAGGGAAAAGTCCCTAATAGCCATGACTATCCGCCAATAGGTGGTTAAACGGTGGTTTGACAAGAAAGTGTTTGACCAAGGTCTAAAATGCGGAGACTTGGTGCTAAATTTTAATGAAAGAGCTGCGGAGTCGGGTCAACACGTGAAGTTTGACAGCCTTTGGGAAGGCCCATTCGAAAATTCAATGCAAGGAACATAATACATTTGAGTTAGAAGACATGGAAAAAGAAGCACTAGGAATTCTAGTCAACAAAATTCACCTTAAATTATTTAATTAAGCTTACATATCCTACCAATGTAAATATCTTTATAGTGCTTTTTTCTTTCTTTCCCTTTTGTTTTTGTTGGCCGGTCTTTTTTATTCTATGGTTCGACGCGGAGGAAAACAAGTAACCCATTATTGTAGAGAGCAGGGAAAATAAATTCACAACTCAAAGGATAGAAAGAATCAAACAACCACATGCAGAATTGAATTGAACACACATATACTGAAAAAGAAAAGTAACCCACATTGCAGAATCCAGAGGCAAATAAAACAAGATGATTATAAAAAGCTATATTTTCATTATATATATGCTTTAGTATTTACATTTCCAAAATGGCTCAAGGGCCACACTTCTAAAGTATTTAGCTATATTCTATCCTTTTTAGGCATATATACAAAAAATAAACTAACTGATATGAGTTTTAAAATCAAAAAGAAAAAATAGGGAGGTCTTCAATCCATAGCATGAGCGGCAACAATAGATGCATCAACAACAACATCCACAATTTCTTCGTCGGGGGCATCACTGAGCAATAGCCAGGTGAAGTGTCTATCATTCTTTAGTCACCACATCCTTTTAGTGCTCATTCTGCAACTAGAGGCGAAATGGAACCAGCCATGGTATGACCACATCCTCTTCAATGAATCTCCTGAGGTCGCTTGGGGTTGGAATGCCTCCATCGAATGCAACATTCACCACTACCTCTTCAAGGTGTTGTGACACAAAATTAGGGGGAATTGCAATATCAAGCATAGAGGCAACAAGTGTGAGCCACATCAATGTCTCGGTATTTATCCTCGTATTCAAGGAAATCATGCATTTCATGCTATGATCCAGTGAGCATCTCTTACAACTATCTTCATGCTGACAAGCACTCTACAACTATCTTAGAACTATCTCTGCAAACTTCCTAAGTCTAGCCTATGAAAATACTGTGCACCTGCTAATGCTAAACTGCTAAGCCAATTACCTATTATCAACTATGCTCAAATTGCTAAGTGTGATTTCGCTACTACCTAGGTACCTATTTATAGGAAAAGTGAGGAAATGTGTGGTAATTTGCTTACCATAAATGTGATGCTAATCCAATACCAACTTGAAATCCGTGCTAGGGCTTGCTCAAATTTTCCACCCAGTTGTGTCTACTGAGTACGGCTTACTATGTGCAAAACTAATAAGGGATAATTAATTAGCCTAAGTCGGTGGTAGTAATCGGCAGTGTTATGCATGGCCAAATGTTGAGGTGTCATTCTCCAGGTGTTTTGAAAACTCCAAGAACAAGCTCATATCTTTTCAAACACTGATCGCATCTTTGGCTTAATCATTCCTTTTGGGATATTAATTGCCAACACATATGAACGCTTAAGTTGTTAGCAAATCGTCGACTCAACTTCCAAGGAAATCGCATTGTACAAGCATGGTTGCTAATTGTAATTATGAATTCTTGTCATTTCAAAATGGCAAGTGATTCATTTTGCACAAGCCAAAAGATTGGGAGTACATGTCAAATTAAATGCAAAAAAGGAAACTCTCGTCTACCACCTTGAGAAAAAATAGCTAAGTGTTGCATGCGAAATGTTTAGGAACTTAAAAGTATTTTTCAAATACACTACTTAGAGTGAAAGAAATTTCTACACTACTTAGAGTGAAAGAAATTTCTAGTGCACAACTAGAGCCGAGGTAAAATTGAAGATAATTTCAAGCTAAGCAGAAGCTTCCCGCAAAGAAAAAATGGCAAAAAGTTCATGGAAAGAGGCACAGGGGGAGGCAATGTGAAGCTTATTTAAGCTATGCGAGCAACACAAGCCATCAACGTCTTTGATGACATTTCTTCTGCCACGCTTGGTATTCTAGATAAGCCAAAGTGGGAAAACAAATAGGAACTGGAAAGGCCCAAAAACCATAGAAACCAAGCCCTAATCAAAGAGGAATGGGATAATATTCATGATCCCAATCTTGCAAAGAACCCTAAGTCTTTGAGGGAAGTGGCCTGCAAAAGGATGAAGGTATCCAAACACTCACCGTCAATGGCACAAAAGATATGGCTCAACGGGCTCCCACAATATATGGTCCCATCTGTGCACTATTTCCTAGAATTAGTCGACGCAACCATCAAACATTTCAACCCAAGCACCAACACTATCAACGACCAAACTCTGAGGGTTAATATCAGTTCGGGAGGTATTTGGAGTATGTTGTCCATCCCTAATCAAAGTTGTAGAAAGGAAGAAATGGAGATGTTCACTCCTACAAAGGGGGAAAATATATGGAAAGGAAGGGAAAAGGCTCTAAACTTTTATAACAAAGAAACCAAAAGGATTGAGGTATACCACCAGAAGCCACCAAAGATCCCAGCGCAACACGGTGCTTTTGACGTAGACTTGCAAGAGGCCTTTTCAATGTTGGCATTTGTTTGTGGTCTAGACATCAACAAGGAAGTACATGTGTTTTAGTTGGGCCTGATATTCTAGTTTCGTAGGAAATACTCTTTCTTTTGGTATGATTTTGCAGAATACCTCGTTGAGGAAATGATAAAGCAAATACAGGATTACCAAACTGAACGAAAGTTTAGGTTTCCTTTATTGCCCATATGTTTTTGCATCAGAACCCTGATTTCTTTGATAAGTGTGTGAAGTTGGCTATTTTTGATGAAAGGCAGAGAAGGAAGTTGGTTTTTTTCTGGAATCCCCTCCTCTCTTCCACTTACGACTATTATGCATTTTCAGATTATTTCTTGACTCCAATTTTGCAAGATTTGCAAGGAGAGGATGGTATTGACCAGCTCACTAAGCTATAGATAGG
Organism: Sequoia sempervirens; assembly: GCA_007258455.2. NCBI lineage: Eukaryota > Viridiplantae > Streptophyta > Pinopsida > Cupressales > Cupressaceae > Sequoia > Sequoia sempervirens. Next base: position 44,915 of record VDFB02257523.1, read on the forward strand.
GTATATGCAGAACTTCATTCCTAGATGTGACTGGTTTTTCGGAATGGATTTCACATTCATCCAGATGTGAGGCTTCACCAAGGAATCATTTCGCCTTTCAGCATGTGTTACAAATTGAGTGCTAGCCCTTGAAATGTTCCGGCAGGCATGCATTATTAATGTTACCTTCTGTGGAGGAAAGCAAAAGAAGAAAGGATTCTTCATCTGTCTGATAAGCTTCAAAACAGTTGCCATGAAAAAGAAGTGGATGCACCGCTATTGCAAGATAAATTGGCTCATCTAGGGTTGGTAATGATCTATGACAAATGGAGTTACAACCCTTTCAATGATCTGCCATATGAGCATATCAGAGTAACTCACAATTCTCGGCCTTATTGGGAAAAGAGGCATAGCCTGCTGGAGGATGAAGATGAATTATTGGTTGACCTGATTCACATTCCTACGGACGAAAATAGGATGCCATGGAATAAGTTCAACTTCGTTGTGGTGGATTATGATGAGAAGCACAAAATGGGAGCCACCATGTTCAATAAGTTAAGAAAAGAAGAAGAATGAAGTGTGGAAAGAATCAGAGCCTTCTGGGTGTATCTCCAAGAGACAAAACAACTTGATGCCCCTTATGATAGCGTGAAGGATGATGAACAGTTTAATAAGCAGTGGGATGATGAGCATCCATATTTTGACCCAAGAGCTAGCGGGGGCAATGACTCCGATGAGGAATCCAAAGAGTAGGCAAAAGAGGAAGCCGAGACATCAATGTCCTTCACTCAACAAAGGATAAATTCCATAGGGCAGCCTACCTATGTCACTTCAAATGTGCGATTGAATATATCAAGAGCCTCACTGACACTCACCTAGGCCTCAAAAACAACAAGAGTGTACGAACAACAACAATCAGAGACTATAGAGATGGGGGACTCCCCACTTGCTAAATGACAATGCACATAAACTATTATGGGAGAAGGTTCACAAGAACCCACCACAAGCTAGGTGCTCGTAGCGAGTCGGGAGTTCGAAGTAAGTGAGGATCCAACAACAAGCAAAGAACCGCCATCATCCAGTTAGCAGGTAACGTTCGTTACTTCTTTTCTTACTTCTCAATCTTTAGTATCCTCTGCTATTTGTGGCACCCCTCACTACAGCTGTTAGTCTTTCCTTTTCCACCTCTACCACAATGGTAGCGAAGGGTTTCTCCCAATTCACTCAGATAGGGCCATTTATCTTAACACCTTCATGAACCCTGACACCAGCCGCCGCTACCCAATCTCTCCTCGCCTCTCTTTTTGCAAGCTCAGTCGCCATTGGTACCCCTATTGCTACTGTTGCCTTGGGTCTAACCCACTATGTCTAGCAAATAGACTTTACAATTACTACCCCATCATCGCAGCAACCAATGAGCCCTTCTGCTGGTTCACAAATCGAACTTTGGCATGTTCCTTATTTCTCCTCGAAGACTGTTACTCTCCAAAAGAGAAAAATGCCCAGGCCCACTACACTTACATTACCTTTTTCCCTACCTCCCAGTGCACCTATTGTAGGAGGGCTAGTTCAATCACCAGGCCAATTCATAGCCCAAGGAGAAGCCACAAAACGAGCACAGGCTCTCAGAATGGAAAAGAAAAAGGCTAAGGATGACCAGAAGCTAGGGAAATCGAAGGTGTATACCGTTTACAATGAAGCGCAAGCAATGCTGAACTTTGCCACCATGTATCCGAACAAGATCAAACTGCAAGGGGAGATGTTGTAAGAGGATTACAACATGTATGTTGTGGGACTTGATATGAGCGCAACCCAACCACAAGACAAGGTAGAGCTCATGGAGGAAATGTAGTGGGTGGTAACGAATGACTTCCCCTGGTTTGGTCGCTAGCTAAAGAAAAGTGAGGAGCAGCTGAAGCTTGTGAAGGAAAGGGTCAGTTTCTTAGAGACAAGGGAGAAATCACTTGAAGTAGAAGTTGTGCGCTTAACAGAGAAAGTGTAGGCAACAGAGTTGGAGTGAAATAAACTCCAAGAGGTACTCACAAAGTCTCAATCTATTGATTCTACCCTAATCAATGAGCTGCAGACAAAGAACCAAGAATATCAGAGCCAATTAACTTTGGCGGAACAAGCAGCAAAACAAAAGGATAAAGAGTTTGAACAACAGAGTGCTTAATTCAAGCAAAATATGCAAGAGAAAGAGGCATACTTTGAGGCCCGAAAGGCCCAATTGGAAAAGGAGCTCCAAGAGATGAAGTCTTCTGTTGACACAAAGTTGGAAAACCATAGCTGAGCTGAGAAAAATTGGTCCAAAGAGTTAAGCAACATTGAGGAAATACTGGCATATGCAAATAGTAGAATTACATAATTGACAGAGGATGTCACCTCGAAGGATGCATATATTTCCCTTCTAAGGAATGCTCCCTAGGCCCTTGCTACTCAACTGGACCTCATCTCAGTAGCTCAACAACTATATATTTATACTGGGAAAAGGTTAATACCTTCTATCTAACACTACAACCGACACTCTGATTCATGTTGGAGGCAACAAAATTAAGTACGGAGGTTCACAGAATAATTGAGCAATTCTCAAGGTTCATCACGGAAAGGGTTACTGAGGCAAAGAGTTTGCTAAGTAAGCTATACATGATCTCTGATGAAAACTTAGCAAAGGCAGGGATCAAGGATTGAAATGTTGTTGCCAAGATGGTAAACAATTATTTATGTGTTACAGATTGAGAGTCATGGGTATCAAGGAATTTATCCAAGTAATATATAATGAGATGTTGATTGGGAGTTAGGAGTACCTCTTATGAAGTAACCAAATAAAGACACATTTGAACCTATAATCTTGATGATATAGTGCAACGAAAAGTGTCAAGAATTAAATGGATATTACATACCATGTACTACACTAGAAGTAATCCTATATTTTAAACTCTACAATAGCATATAGAAGAAAAAGTAGAAGTTTGGAATCTATGATACCAAGGAAAAGGTATCTAAGTAAAGGGATGGCTGAAACTTTGGCTCCAAAAGGTAACTTAATGTAAAGGATTGAGGAGTTGGGGTTTTGGGGAAAAGCATGTGTGAATATAAAATTCATCAAGTTCCCTTTGGGTTTTGTTTTTTTTTGCTAAGTACTGGACCATGCCTCAAATGAACATCATCAGTCCCCTTTGATAAATGACTGCCGACCTCCGCCATGTGTCTGCTCAGCGCTTTCCGAAGGGATTCTTCCCTTCTCTTTTCAAACGACCCTCGCCATGTTTCCATGTGTTGTCTCCACGCACACTTAAAGGCTGCTTCCCTTCAATTTTGAGTCAGGCCTCGACTGTGTACCACATAGCCTTTATCCGCATATGCTTTGGCAGGCCCCACAATCGGTGCCAATGAAAAAGAACACTTCCATGTGTCTTCCTAGTGCAAGCCTTCAACGACAAGGAGGAATGAACCACAGGTTGGGAAATGTCGCCATGTGTCTCTTTGGCGAGTACTTCAAAGCAAAGGATGGAGTGAACTATGGGCTGCGATATGATGCCACATGGTCTAACTACCTATACTGGGTGGCGACACTTGTTTGCATGAGACTATGTTGGGACCACTATCATCATTCGTAGGGGATACACTTAGATGGGGAACGACCACATGCTATGGCCCAAATCTTTTTCTATTATGACCGAGGGGAATCATTGCTATTACATCATTGCTCAGGATACCAAATCTTTTCAGTTACTGCTCGCTAGGTGGTGGGAATGCTCACTATATATATTGCTCTTTACTTCTGAGGAGTTCACGAGTTCAAGAATTGTAGAAAATATATAATTTTAGAAAGACACTAGGCCTTTTTATTGTTATTAGATTATTGCAGAAAGACTCACCGACTGTGCCATTGTTCGGCCTTTCTATTTTTCTTAATTTTATTTGATTAGCTTTAAACTGTGCCATTATTGTTTGAATGGTTCATTTGCATAACTTCTATAATTTTAATGCAAGTTTTCTAGTTTAGATCATGTCTTTTGACTCTTCTTTTCAGTGAATAGGTGTGAAAATTATTTTATGTCATTGAATGCACTATTCATGCTTCAATCTTTAACTTATGTCATTCTAGGACATAGCAAATTGTTGAACGGGCCCTTAAATTGTATCCAAAAGATAGATTTATCATGTCTTTTATCTAAATTTTGGTGCATCACCTTAGTTAGATCCTTTATTTTTATATTTGCTTCATTTTCCCTTTCCAAACCCCAATTACAAAAGGAGCCGACTTCTTTAAAAACTTGGAGGTCACTCAGTTTAGCGCAATAGGTCCCCCATAAACTGAGTTTCCCACAAAGGGTTGTTACCTTGCCAATTTTTGGCATCAACATGCAAGAAAGGAAAAGTTTGAAATATTGTAAAAGGTAAAGGGGGAGATAGGGAATATGAAAAGGATTTTAGGAAGGAAAAATATAAAGTTTTGATAGAGAAAAGAGGATGAAGATAGGGAATAAATGAAAGGTTTGAAAATATAAGAAAGCATGATATATTAATAAGGACAAAGGAATAATGTAGATATAGGAAGAAAGGAATACCAAGAAGGGAAACTCTAACATAAGTATAGTCCTTAGAAATTTAAATGAAAAAAACTCCACACTTATAACTTTTGAGGTCCATACAAAACTTCTAACACATGATAGGTAGATGGTGGATGAAAAAGGAAAACACTTAGGAAAAATTGGCAAATGGAGACCCATAAAAATATTTATTACATTAATTATATGTGATGGGAAAAGTGGGGCCTAAGTGCACAAGGAAGTTAGGGCTTAAGAAAAAAATTATACTACAATATTGAGTCCCAACAACTCACTCGCAAGGCATGTCAACTCATATTCAATGTGTTCAGAATCTATATCAACATCCCATGCATGAGATAGGTTTCATAGTTAGGTGGAATAATGTTATCTATTATATCTCTCACTTCATCTACATTTATGGGCTCTATCTTTCCCATTTCCACCACCACTCTTATGATCCACTACCACTTTGGAAGCTCATCCTTTCAAATTAGAAGCTCGAATTTGAGTGGCTACACAATATTCCTAGAAATAGGTAGAAAATGCCCACTCTACTCATATTGCACAAGTCAACACTCAAATTCATTGGATTAATATTGGAGACAAGGTCTCTAAATGATTTTTAGGCTTTGTGAGCTCATCATACATCTCGATTCATTAAGAAAAAAAGAGGTTTAGTATCTCTTTGTTGAGATTCTAGACATTCTTCAAGCTTTTGTCTATCATTACAACCAAGTTTTTACTACTCAAGAATATACTCCAACTCAAAACATTTCTCTATAATAATTCATAAATGTGATTTCCTATTAAATGTATTCTTTACAGTCAACTTCTAACTAAGGAATGTTCACATGAAGTTATCTTCTCTATGTCCAATGACAAAGCCCCATGATTTGAATGGTTTCTTTTGTAAGTTATATAAAAAATTGGGATAATATGGGTGAAAACCTTCACAAGGTCTATCTAGAATTTTTTCATGAATTATTTAGGAAACATAATCAATAGAAAACATTAAATTCATACCTAAATTTTGTGACCCAAATAAAATATGTAACTATTAGGATATCACTTTATTGAATGTCTCCTACAAGATCATTGATAAATATTTTGATCTCAACTAAAGCAATTCCTTCCCTAGTTAGTCTAGCCTAAGAAAACTAGTTTTATCAAGTTGTGGTACATATTGAACAACTTTATTGTTGTTTGGGAAGGGGTGGAAAAGGCCATGCATTCTTAGATACCTATATTGTTCATCAAAATTGACTTCTCCTAAGCTTATGACCACATTGAATGGTCCTTCACTTTTTCCATACTTCAAGCACTTGGATTTAGCCCTTATTTTATTTAATCTATTCAATTTTTATTTAAAAATCCCTTGGATTTTTGTTGAAGACTTTAGAAATATTTTTTCCCATGTAGTCTCCTATAAGCTTGTTAAAGGTCAAGGTGGAAGATCACAAACTTGCACTAGACGTTGTGCATCGACAAGAGTTTCTTGATCACTAGGGTAATGATCCGTGTACTATTACTAGATTCTCAACTCTTGCATCCCATCTTAAGGTTGTTAGCCTCAAGTTCTTAGGCAACATGCAACTTATAGATGGTTTCAATCCTTTTGACCATCTTTTATGTCTTCTCATAATATGGTGCTCCTTGGTAGTCATATTATGACACTTTCTAACTTGGAACTAGTTATTTACCTTATTTATGCTCAATATTGTATTGAAGACCAAGAGGATGATGATCCTCTTACTATTTGAAAGCCTATAGATGAAAATTGTCCCCCTACTAATGTATGCGGAAAAATTGAAGACTATGACCCCCTCCTATCAATGATACTCTCACCACTTAGTGGTTTTATTTTTGTTTAAATTGATGGTCGGTATTTTCTATTTGTATATATTTTTCTTTATTTGGACTTAGTATCACTTAGACTCTAAGGGTGAGCCTTTCTAACATTCACCATTTTTTGTGAATAATGGATTATTATCTTTTTAGTTAATAAAAAGTGGTAAATGACTTATTTATCAAAAAAATTACAAGTTTCTAATTTAAAAAATAAAAATAACTAATATTTTTTATTTTTAACCTATCAAATTATTAAAATGATTATTATTGAAGAAAATTTAGTATTTTAAATAGTGGCATGGTGTGATGGTTAAGTTGTTGTGTTGGTATTCTTGCCATCAAGGTTCAAACCCCATTGGGGTGTGATTGTTAGAATTTATATTGGATATGAGGTCCTCCATTTGTGACCTCACTAGTTCATAGCTCCAAATCAAAAACATTTACCCCTCTTAATTAAAAAAAAGTTAGTATAGTTTAACTTTCTTTTATTGACTATTTTATTTTCACTTATGTTTTCAATTCATTTTGTTGAATGCCTACCAATTATAACTATACTAAGTATACACAAAAAGTGTGACTAGTTTTGGTCCAATTAAGTTGGTAGCAAAGGCATACCATTTATCTCCTAATTGCATTACATTCCATGAAAGACATAAAGGCAACTATGCACTATTGATCTTTAGACCAAAGGAAAGTACTTGATAGTTTATTTTATTATTAGAGCCCTTTATAGGGATGAACCCAAGAAAATATTCCTCCACCACCACTAGAAGACATTGGTTTGGAATTAACATCAAAGATAGGCCAATTATTGCCAAGTATTTTTAGACTAATGTTTTAGCTATCCCTCTTACCATCACGTGGAAATCTTGGAAATAAGTATCTAATCTACTATTTTAGATTGGAACCATATTAAGACAAGGACTTAGCTTATATATGTCCTACATTCAATTTTAACAAGTTGATGCAATTTAACAACAAACAATTTTCTCTATCTTTGGCTATGTAGGGTAAAACAACTTTCAAAAAGAGAATGTGTCTATTCATAAATCTTTGATGTGTCGATAATTAATTTAAAACTTTAGCATGTTCTTAAATCCTTCTTTAGCTTACACATGGTGATGATCAAATCATTACTACCATAAACAAACTTGTCATCAAGACATTAATAAGCATACCAACTATTTTCCTTTATATTCTTACCAAAGACTGATGTTAGTCTAATCAACACTATTTTGATTGCATCCCTCTAAAAATGGTGTACTATTGTCTTCTTCTTGTGTGCCCATTGAATCTAGATTGAACTCCAAATGACTCCACATTTTTATGGAATCTAAGTGGGTAATACTAAGTATTGTCATATGAAAGTTAAAAAAATAATTTACTTCACATTTAATTGTCTATAGATATTCAACATTACAACTTTCTTATTGGTGAGAAAATCACATTCTTTAAGAAAGCTAGCAAATAATGCACTCTATGTAGATGTAAAGCGATTATTAAACACATCTAATTTTGTAAATCTCACTAAATGTATTTGAATTATAGTTTAATAGTATGACCTTCTTTTCATCCTATTAATCAAACTCAATTAGAAACATGTTCTATTCGAACTCCATTCTTCACACTATTATTTTTAAAGACAAATTGTAAACAAAAACATTTAGGAAATTAGGTTATTGCATACCATTATAAATAATTATTTCATATAAGAGTTATTGTGCAAATGACTAACTAAACTTTTTATTAGAAATGAATTCACTTTTTATAGGTTAATCTTGATTCTAGAATCAAACAAAGAAAATATATGCATAATTTAAAACACAAAAAATATATTCAAAAATTCAATTAACTTGTCCAAAAAAATCAAGATTTCAATACTTCATTTAATCCCTTTACTAACTCTCACTACATTTAAATGATAAAATGATAATCAAAATAATTTCCAATACACTCACAAAAATAACAATATAATTTCCAATATCCAGTTCACTATCAAGTTGGTCCATTGTGTTACTAGCACCCTCTTTGTTGTAATGAAGGACGAGATGGATAAGAAGACTGCTAAAGAAGGCCCCGAATGGGTCGGGGACGATGTTGTCAATCTCCTCTCTCAGAATTGGGAGAATGTCAGTTAGTCTGTTGTTGTTGTGTGGTGTTACTGTCAACTATTAGTCTATTGTGTCTCTATTTTTTTGGCTAGTTGTTTTTGTTTTTTGGACTTGATCCTTTTTGGCCCTTGAGGCTCGTTGTGTAAAGGGTACATCACCCTGTAAATGTTGCTTATCGTATCAAAAACAATATAATTAATATAAAAACAAAAATAAATATCAATAATAACACTAATCATAAAAAGATATTTTTTTCTCCATATGTTATTGTCTTATAAACTATTTTTATAGTTATTTTATTTATGATACAAAGACATATGAATTGTGTTAATTATTTTTTTAATAAGACAATGACTTATATAATTGTTGGTAGTTTACTTTATTATTCCATCAACTTTTAAAAAAATTATGAAAAAAAATCTCTATTGTGGTATCCAATGAAGAGCTAAGCCAATAAACACTTTTTAACCATCTATAGCCATAAGGTAGGAACCAATAACATTAGTAGAGGTTGTAATAATTTTAATAAATTTATTTAATTAAATTTGACATATCAATATAATTTAGTGCTCATTGTTATTGTATTATTTTAAATAAATGATTGACATGGACAAGAGTCATGTTTTCAAGGATGTCCTAATCCTTTATAAAGTAAACAATGACATGAACGATAGCCTTTTAATGATATTGTAATACTTATGAGAATAAGAGATGTCTTCTCCCTTTAATACCAAATATTGAATGGGCTTATTTGGCCTAAAATACCATTTTTAGAGGGGCACTAGTTAACCAAAGTAAACTTACATAAGGCATATAGTATGTATATATTTTAAAATAATTGGAAAATAAATATTTTTGTGGGTATTTATGAAGAGGATTTGATATGTTAAATTTGGGTTTCATTTGTCGATTATAAAAAATTTGATTATTTTTGAATAATTATTTTAGTATTTCAATTGATATATTGTGGATTGTTATTAAATGTGTTTTTAAAAGATTACAACATGATAATATTGAAGAAGTTTTTGAATGTTTATGGATAGATTTGAGATGGGTGTGATATTATATTTCTAATTTATTATGATTTATCTTGTGTCTATATATTAAATTATTTTTTTAATACAAATATATAGAGAAAATCAGCAAAGACCTTATATTCACAAGAGACAATTTCTCTTAATTAATTTTTGAATTAGATTTTTTCTAGCAATAAATATAAATTATTATATAATAAAATAGATTTATAATGTGTTTCATTTTTGTTATCTCTAGTATTTTCATCTTGAGATGATTGTAGTAGTGGTGGAAATGATTTGTTCATTTGATTATATTAGGGGTATAAATAAACATGGATACTAAAATTGTCTTGAAAAAATATGTATCTAAAATATATGGTAAAAAGATTAAGGTGGTCTAATAGGAATAATAAGCTATGAGAAGGTATACAAAATTTAATATTGAGAGATAGAAATAGAATTAAGGGATATTATTTAATACTCTACGAACATAAATATTATACATTTAATTTATTAACTGAATACCCTTGAGGTAATCCACATAGTTAGAATGTGACCACCATTATCTTTTGGAACAAATATTGACCAATTAAAAATTTATAGACCAATATTATTAAACTTATCAACGAAGATGATGTTTATTGCATATAGAAAATATTTATTTCTTCAAGATATCCCACTTTTTAAAACAAGATTTTTTAATGATTGTTTCTTAAAATTTGGGGCACTCTTTTGTTTTGAAATGTGAAGGTTGTTTGTCAAAATTTGCTTCTAATTAGGTTTCAATCGTCAAGTGAAGAGGTTATTCATAATATAACATGGCTTCATGTGGTAGCTCAAACAATTTTTCAAAATTCTTTATGACACCCTCTTATGGTATATGTTTAAGTTATTAAAATATAATTTACTAATTTTTTTAGGTACCTGCAATAATTTCTTAATCTTATTCCAAATGTCAAATGAGACCCTTGGCATTGTCACTATAGAGATTAAAGAATTGGTTTAAATGTTTATTCCCATTAGCTTTCATCATATTCTCCACATCTATAATTTGGTAGTGGATGTTATGATCAATGAAATGATTAATTATATGACTATTTGATCTTATAGTGATTGAAGACTTGACCTATTTTTTAATAATATTTAAAATCATAACACAAATACTATTATAATTTTATATACAAGATCAATTATTTAATACTATTTATTAACAAAGTGTGTGCATAATACTCTATAACAATTGAAATTGCATTATTTACTTATATTTTCTTAATAAAAAAGTATTATATTATTGAATACACTTAATTAAACAAAAATCAAATATATATTTTAATAAATAGAATGTTGTGGTTATCCCCTAGAGTCATAGTCTCCACACCCATAATTTGATAGCAGATGTCATGACCAATGATGTAATTAATAACTGACTATTTGATCTTAAGATGATTGAAGTTTTGACTTTTTTTCTAATAATATTAAAAACCATAATACAATACTATTAAGAATTTATATACAATATTAATTATTTAATACTACTTTAAAAAATAAATAAAGACATAAAATTATAAATCATTCAATTTAATATAAATCAAATATTTATTGTTGTGGTTATACCCTGCTGCCATAGTTTCAAAACTTAATAGCCTTTAAGTTAAATGCATATTCTTAAACCACAACACAATTATACATGTGTATGAAAAAGATATAAAATAATGCACTTTTTCTTCTAAGTTAAGAAGATATAGTATCACTACATTATACCCACAAATGACATATGTGTCTAGGTTAGTAAAGAAGATAAAGCTCATATTTGAAACTTAAGAAGAACTTGAAAAGGAGGGTGGTTGAACTAAGTGATGAATGATGAGCAATCACTTGAACACTAAGAAAAGAAGGGTTGTTGAAAAGTAAAGACAACAAACACTTCGGTTGTGAACTAAGGCATTGCCAAAATGGAAAAAACTTATTATTATAAAGTGGGCATTAACTAATTCCTTATCCAACCGTCCCATGATAAAGAAAGTTAGATTGAGACTAATGATACATGTAATTCATGAGAATTTAAAGTGGCAAATCTAGCCATGACCTCATAAGGAGAAACTAAGCTTTGACCGGTTTGCTTTAGCCAAAGAAAATGATATTTTATGGTGAGGAGATTATCCCCTAAACAACCATCTTAATTGTTTTTTTTTGGTTTGATCTATATTATTAAGAGTTTGGTATAATGGTTATAGAAAAAATTGGTGATTAATTGAAGAATATCAATTGATATTCAAAAATGTCAATTAGATTCATGTTATTTAGATTTCTAATTATTATAATTGAAAACCAAATTAATTCTTTTAAGAGGTTCTCTTGAAGTGATTTCTATATAAATCTAGGAATATGTTAAGCTTAAGGTTGACTTAACTATATATGTGGTTGATGAACTAATATGTTTACTCAATTTGGACTTGAAGCTATAATAAAATAAAATTTAAAATCTCCTCAAGCTTGATTCCTTTTCACACCTCAAAACACCCTTCACACCTAGAACATGGGGCAAGATGGATTTAGATGTGGAAAACCTTTAAACCTAGTGGGTTAGACAAAGTTAGATTTGTTCACAAAGGATTTTTGTGGCTTGCCAAGGAAATCTTGGCCCACTTGACAAGCGACACCATCTTGCTTCTTCATTGGTTTCAATTGAAGATCAACTTATAGTGATGGCATGTTATTAGTAAGGTCAATTAGGACACATGGTGATTATTTGCATAATCATCCTCATGCTAACCTAACCAATTGGACATTAGGGTTGCAAATAGTTGGGGTATGATAAATTAACTTTTTTTAAACTATTGTTAGGTTTCAATTTATATGTGTTGTACTATATTTCTAACACTTGGCACTTAGAGGTTTCCTCCAATGACTCAAGGAATTAAATTTAAAAAGGATTTTGGTTAGGAAATTTTGACCTAAATATAAATTATACTAATTTTAACTTTCTGACTATTATTTGCACATTAGACTTCAACTCTAGGTTTTAAATTGAATCTTGGCCAAAATAATTTTAGACCCAAATAAGACTTTAATCTATTTTTACTTTTTGATTAAGTCTAGTTTTACTTAACCATATTTGATCACTTTGAAGAATAGAAGTTGATCAAATCAGAGGGGTTTAACATGGTTTACCCAAACCAATATAATATATTAAACTAGGTTACATAATATATTGGATTCAAACTAGCTTTGGAACACTTTAGAGGCTGATTTTTATAAAAAGTGGTACAAATACATTCAAATGAAAAACAGTAGCTTCAAGATTGACATAACACATTACTATTTTTATTCATCTTGCACTTCTCTAGTTTTGCTTTGCTTGCATAGTTGTTAACTCTAGAGCCAACCAAGTTTTAAACTAATTTTAGGTCTATTATATCCTCAAGGTAGTTGGACTTCAAAAAATCATTTAAGGGGTGTAACAACAAATAAGATGTGAAATAGATTTTGAATATTGGTTAAATAGAATCCTCATATCCACTCTACTAGATATAATTTCATACTAACAACACTTGGATAAAACTTGACATAATCTCACACTACTCTTGAGAATACACATCATAACTTTGCACTACTTCCATTGGGTACCAAAACATCTAAGGAAAAGGACTAAATAGTTAGACCCTAAAGGTTTTTAAAACTCGAATGAAATAAAAGTTTAGGTTTACGTCTAGCTTGGAGAAAAACTTAGCACAAAAATTGAAGCAAAAAGGTACAAAAGGTTTTATATGTGGAGCTTATTAGGATGCAATTTATCCCATGATTTTAATTGTGAGATTCAAATAGGAAATTCCCTAGAAAAAAATTTAATCATAGATGCGAGTCTCCAAGATGAACATGTGCTTTCAATTTGCATGAGTCTAATTCCTTACATACTTTGGGATGGTTTATTAACAAGAATAAGTGGGTTTTGTTGGTGCATCAAATTGTACCTTTTAGTTCTAGATAACACACCTTAGAATCAAAACTTGGGGAACAAAGCTAGTTTAGAAAAACTAGTTGAGGCTCATGATCTAACTATAAGTGATGGTGGGATAAATGAAAATTGGGAAACTCTTCGACACTTATATCTATTTGGAAATCTATATTAATCTTTCATACAAATCTTAAGCACTAGTCTTAGAAAATTTTACTTCAAATGTAAAATTTATGCTAGTTGCAAGAAAGAACAAAAGTTGTACATTTAGACTAAAAAAACTAGCAAAAAATAAAAAAATAAAAAATAAGCACTTGCACCACAGTGAATTACATGGAACCAAATGTCAAATGACTACTTATTTTCAAAATATTGTTACTCTAGTTCAAAATTATAATTCATAAAAAAAACTCCTTGCAAAGAAAAAAGGGTTGGGGTATGTGTAAAGGTGGTCCATGGGTGGTGCCACTAGGCTAAGTAATGCTCAAGAAGATTTGGACAACAAATCCACTTTTGGTGGTGTAGGAGAAAATATTGGGTGGAGGTGTCACTAGTTGGTGGCATGGGTAGCTCAAGGTGGCGGGGCATAGAATGAAGTGCTAAGCATTGAGATTTAAGTGCCTAAGGTGCTGAGAAATAAGTGCTTATTAGGGCAAAAGATAGGTTCTAAGCACCTAACATGGTAGGGAGGCCATATTGACTAATAGCCCATGGTCAAACCTACAAAAGGTTGTGTATGAAAAATATTGCAAGTGCAAGGTCTACAAATAATGTACCTAGAATATATATATTTTTTTTTAATTTTAAAAAATAAAGTTTATAAAATAAAAGATAAATATATATTTTTTACCCAATAAAAATAGTCCATAGATTTATTGTTTCATTAGTGCAAATTTTATGCTAGCGATTGTGTCAATGGTACAAATGGTTGTACGACAGGGTAAGGGGCCGAAAAAACACTATATATGACTATTACCTAACTATATCATGTTTATAGTTGATCCTAGAAGATTTGGCCTTTCTGGACTCAATTGTGGGATCAAATATTGTCCAAGACTCCCAAAAAAAATTGATGGTAGAGAATCTCCAAATCAAGAAGGGGCTTGCAATTTTCAAAGCTTTAATACCATGTTGAAGTCACAAACTAAAATCAAATTTAAAATACTAAATAACCTTCCACACACAAGAGATAAGCAAAAAAATATTTTATTCTACCAAACAAGGATATAAGATCTAATATACAAGCATGAGTACAATATTCACAAGATGCTCAAGATGCATAATGTACAAGAGAATCCCTGCTTATAAAGACATTGAGGTGAGACCTAAGAAAAAATAGAATTATAACAAGTGTCACAATCATATGATATGAAACACAAAGAGATAAGTATCCTATGTGTACCCTAAAAGTGACCTAAGTAAAATTAAGAACTAGGTGTGAATAGGTCTTAGAACAAAATTGGTTAGGGAATAACCTTTTTCACACCAACATTTAATATAAAGCATGATCAATTACTGAAATAATACATAACTCTCTAACACTAAACAAACAATTGTGTGCTCTCAAATTATGGTGATATAGAATATTAGTGATATTGTGTAACTAGATAAGATACAAATAACAAATTTATAGAGAAAATATGATGTGTTCAATATTAAGCATGATCACATAGAAAAAGAGGATCAAGGCCTTAATCTATTGGTGATAGATTCAAGACCTAAATAAAGCGTAAACACATATAAATTCGATCCTAAGCGATGAATATAAATTAATTTAGTAGAGAAATAGAATTTACTACAAGATCCCACTAGTATAGTTGTAATTTTGCTTGAGTGAAATTTTAGTAATCGAGAAACTTCACATGAAAAATACTCTATAAGCACCATTGAGTGAATAAAGATTCATATATATTATTACTAAAAATATTTTATAACTAATGTAATGGAATACTAGTAAAAAATGGCAACATGCCAACAAATGTGGTCTCATATATGATTCTCACACCCATTGAAATTCCCTATTTAATATGGAGAAGATAATTTCTTGTAAAACCCTTCTCCAAAATTTTCACACTAGAATATAAATTTAGCCAAAGGATAAAGATCTCAATAGAGAAATCTTAAATTTATAATCAACACCTATACCTAGATCTTCTATATAGATGACACGTGTTCCAATCAACACCATTGTATCTAAAACCTAAATCAATCATAAAACATGTAGGACACTCAATCAAACCTCATGTGATTGGATCCTTTATATAATTGAGAGAAACCTTCCTGATATTCACATGCATCATGCCTAATGAAACCTAACTCAATTGATTTATAATGCAAATTAAATGGATGGAAGATAGAAAGTATTCTTAGGGCCTAGTTTTCTTCTTGGTTTCCAAAAAAATAATGTCACTACTTAATTTCTATTAGTTGTCTTATACATCCTCTCCTTGGTTTGTAGTTCAACATCTACAAATATCCTTCATGTCACCCTAAAACCTTCATTTATAGTTATATAATATCTTTTCAACTATGAAATAAAATAATATTTCCTTCTTAATTTTCATTTGGATTGTTTCTTTGGAAATTTATATACCTTAATGGATTTTATTTGAAAAATTGAATCTTCTTATAACTTTGATCTTTTCTTTAGATTAATGGATTGAATTTTGTATGCTCAAAATATAAAAAAAGGGACATGCCAATGTGAGTTGTATGGATAATCAAAATATACAACAAATATGGAGAGATAACTTCTAATTAGTTCCTTGTCAACCATATTTAATCAAATTGACTCACAAATCCACAAAGCTAGTGCAATCTCTTAAACAACTTAAGTTACTTAAAATTAGCACTAACTTTTGGTGTTTCTCTAACAAGTACTTCACCATGAAGAAACTAAAATATTCAAAATAAAACTCATACATGCATATTCACAACATAAATTTCATTAACAAAAGATAAACCATGAAAACTTCTTAAAAAAACTATTGTTATAGCTCCTTGAAAACCAACAATTCCCCCCACACCCCTTTCAAAGTACAATGCACTACCTTTTATAAATGAAGACATAAAAATAATATTTATCCCAAAAAAATATTTAAATGCATGCTTGCAATAAATTAATATTTTCAAAATTAACGTTTCAATAAACCACAACCTTTATATGCATGTCCCTTTCCAGCATGGTGAAGAAAAGTCTTTTGGATATTTTTTTTAATTGACTGATTTGACACTTCTTTTTTTGTTATATACCACGTAAAAAAATATTTCCAATTTAAAATATTTGATTTTTCTCCAACAACTATAGCTCATCATTTCCTAAAGTTGTAGGAGATTGATCACTTTCTTAACATTCATTCCCAACCCTCTATTCTTTATTTTTATCTACTTTAAATCATAATAGTACATATTAGATCTATAATATTCATTTAGGACCTCATGGAAGGATATATTGTTTGTGTATTAGGCTATAAGAAGGAACAATACCATGCATTTCATTGTTACTCAGCTATTGGGCCTTGTCTTCATTTTCAACTATTTTTTGTTCTAATTATGCATGTACAATCATAGAATAGGCTCATTTTGATTTTTTTTTATATATCCCAACCTTTATCTTGTTGATAGTGGTTGTCATTGATCTCAACACCTAAGATTGTTGTATGTTTTGCATTGATTTCATTGATGTGTTGGTTGTCATTGATGTGTTGGTGAGATTGTTATAGTGGTTGTTTTGTTGTCATGGTTGTCATCCTTGGGAAGATTGTTACTTTGGTTATCATTGTTGACAACATTCAGTTTGGGTCATCATTGAGTGTGGTGGTGTGATGCTGATGTTCATGGTTGGATGCCATGCCTTGTCTGATAGTTGTATAATGCATTGTTGTCATCAACATAGTTGTCTTCATGATGATATATTTGTAAGGAAGATAAGGTAGCAAAACAACTTCCTACACTAATCTTGAGATGAGAATAATGCAAAACTTTTACAGATCTTTAATAGTTATAAATATTTAAACAGAAATGAACATAAATATCATGCATACCACACCACAATGATTTACGTGGGGAAAACCCTTTCGAGAGAAAAACCCCACACTCCAAAACTTGCCCAATATATTATTCAGAAATCACAAAGATTACAATATACTTGTAGAGAAAGCTTCTTACAGGAGTATCACCACTCAGAGATCCAGAGGTAATATGACCACTATCAGATTCTCAGAATACATAGCAATACACAGTCGTAATACAACACCCTCATAAAATAGGTTTTCCTTCTAGGGAAAGTCAAGATAATAAAATATCGGTCGTCAGATATGAGACATAATGATGAAAAGTCCATATTTACAATAATAAAATATAAATAAAATTTTCCTTTTGGGGGCGTTGCCCCTAGACCCTAGCCAAGGGGATGATCCCCCCAAACCCCTCATGGGTGGGGGGCGATGCCTCCCACACCCCCCCTAGTCATTGTCAGATGGACAATACCTTATGTAATTGTAAGGTTGAGACACATTTTCTCAACAACATTAAGATGAGGATAAGAAGTATTGTTGATGGTGGAGAGATATTGTTAATGGCCTATAGCATGTTGTATGCTCTTTTTGGTTGTTCTTGAAGAAGTATGTGTTGCTACAAGGTTGTTTTGGCCTCCGCTAGTGGGTAAGAAGTTTCTATTTCAAAATGGTGCTATGAAGATTATTTGGGAGAATACTTTACATTCCTCCATTGTTGGAGATATGGTCTTGCATTTTGGGATTCATATTTTGTGTTCTCTGGGTGTTGCACTCCTATATTTTCAAGTCACCAGTTTTGTCGAGGAGGTTTTTGTTAATTGCAAAAGGTTGGCAATGTTGTTGGTTGTCTGGACTGGCCTGAAAAATGCTCCACATTTCTTTGCATTGATGTTTCTCATCCTTTGTCTTGGTGGACGTGCTCTTAGTGTTTGTGCAACGTCTTAGTTCAAACTTTATGTGTTGAAGTGGTCCACAAGTTGATCTATTAAAGTTCTATCTCATGGTTGTGTATTTTGTGCTTTTGGGATGAAGTTTTTGTTCATGTTTTATCTACAGTAGTTTTTGGCAGCATGATAGTATGAATGAAGTGTCTGTAAGTGTTGGTGGATGTTCAAGGAACATCTCTTTGTGATCCACACATTAGTGGTTTATTTCTTTTGGTACTGCATTGTGTTTGAGTTAGTCTTCTAGAAATTTATGGGCATCTGGCCAAATAGGATTTGTCATCTTGTTTGTGCTACATGCTTGAGGGTTTGTGCCAGCATATGAAGTTGTATTAAGGTGGTTTTGGGTCCTAACTGGCTATCTTGTTGAGGGCCGCATTGAGTTAATTCAATTGGAAGTATGTTTTTGGGTCGACTGGTATTGTGCTACACGTTTCCTTGTTGCTGACTTGAGTTGATATGCGCTAGCATGTGATTTGTTTGGGATCACATTGGAAGATGTAATAAGGTTGTTTTTAGTACTCTCTATCCCCTATATAGGGCCGCATTGATGTTTTAGGGCTAATTGTTGAGATTATTATTTATCTTCTTCTGGGTCGACCTAATTAATGTTTTAAGGTCTTGCAGTGGATATAAATGCAAGAACAATTCATATGCAAGAAGAGAGGAGAGTGTGAGTTTGTGTGTGTGTGGAATGTAATTGAATATCTTGCAAAAGAAATGTGAAAGTGTGTGGAAGATAGATAAAATCTGCTTTAATGCTTCAGTCAGCATAGTGTATTGTTGACATATGTTGTAATTCCTAAATCTTCATGTATCCTGCTTTGAGATAATGAATCTCATCAAGTCCTTGTAATTTGTATTTTTCCCTGAAGTTGTGCTCTTCAGTTTGTAATTCATTTGTATCTTGCCCTAAGGTTGTGCACCTTAGTCTGCAAGCCTTTGGGAAGTAAGCCTTATTTTGTAAGCAGTGAGCTTCATATATTGTGAGTTAACTCTCACTGTGGTTTTTCCCTCATTGAGTTTTCCATGTAAATCTAGTGTCATCTTGTGCATGCATGTTCCTTATTTTATCTTTCATTGCTACTAATCTAGTTAAGGTTTGTTGAACTATTAAGAGATTAAATTGCTATATCTTTCATTGTTGTTGATCTGTTTAAGTATTTTTGGTTTGGTTAAGAAGATTGAATTATGTTGAAGGTCTTAACTTCTAGAGGGGTTTAAGTTTTTGAAGATACCGATTCACCCCCCCCCTCAATATCTGGTGTGTTCAACAATTGGTATTAGAACCAAGTTCCTCTAAAGAAGCTTAACCGCTTGAGGTAAAGATCTAAGATGGCACAGGATGGATCTTACAAAGGTTTGAGGTTTGATGGGAAAAATTATACCTTTTGGAAATTGAGAATGGAAGGCCACCTAAACGCTCTAGGGTTTGGTGTCTGGAAATCAGTCAAGGATGGTTATGTTGCTCTTGCTACTGCTCCAACAAATCCAACTGAAATCAAGTTGTATGAGAACAATGTCAAGGCTAAGAATGTTATCTTGTGTGGGTTGGCTGATTCAGAACTCTTGAAGGTGATGAATTGTAGTTCTGCTAAAGATGTTTTGGGAAAACTTAGTAGCATATATGAAGGAGATACCAAAGTGAAGAAGGCCAAGATGTAGATTTTCAAGAGTGGATTTGAGACCCTGAGTATGACAGAGGATGAAGACATTGCAAGTTATATGCTCCAGGTGCATGAAGTAGTTATTGGCATCAGAGGTCTTGGTGGTGTAGTAAATGAAGATGAGATTGTGAAGAAGGTTATGAGATCTCTCGTTAAATCATATAGTCATAAGGTGTCTACTATTGAAGAATCTAAGGACTTGGATAAGTGTTTAGTAGATGAAATGTTTGGTGCTCTCACAACTTTTGAAATGAGAGAATTTGACAAAGATGTTCCAAAGAAGGAAGTTGCATTCAAAGCCAATAGAAAGATAGAAGATGACCAGTTGATCAAAATGATGACTTTGATGAGGTTGAAGGAAACTTTGTAAGAAGATTGAAGAAGGGCACTGGAAAATACAGAGGTAAGTTACCTTTCAAAAGTTTCAATTGTGGAAGGATTGGTCATTTTGCATCTAAATGTCATTATAAAGAATTAGATGATAGTAACAAAAGAGAGAAGGTTAAAAATAGTTTCTATTCCAAGGAAATCAATTGTTCCTCAGAAGATGAGGATAATGATTCAAATGATGAAACCTTATTCATGGATTTGAAAAACAAAAAATGCAATATTGGCGAAAGTAAGAGTTATGGCACCTTGCAGATTGATAGTTAATGAAAGATCAATGGCAATATGGACTACCTTTCATGCAAAGGAAGAAGCAGATGCCTGGGTGATTGATAGTGGTTGCTCTAAACACATGATTGGAGATAGATACAGTTCATTAGTCCCAAGAAGGTAAATGGCGGAGTTGTTAAGTTTGGTGGTGATGAGTTAGCACAAATCTGTGGAAAGGGTGCTATTACAATTGATGGAAAGAATATGATCGGGGATGTCCTCTATGTCAAAGGTCTAAAGCACAATCTTCTTAGTGTTATTCAAATATGCAGCAAGGGATACAATCTTATATTTCATGCCAATGGTTGTGAGGTCAAAAAGGTGAGGTTTGGAAGACTAGTTGTTGAAGGTATAGGGATAAATGGAAATTTCTATCATCTAAAGGAGGCTAATGGAAAAATCTGCTTATTGGCTCAATCCGAAGAGTGTTGGTTGTGGCATAAAATGATGCGACACATCAATTTTGACAATATGGTAAAGATTAGTTCTTCTCATGCTGCCAGAGATATGCCTAAGATAACCAAGCCTACGAACACATTATCCAAAGAATGTCAAATGGGAAAGCAAACGAGGACAAGATTCAAAAGCAAGGAGTGTTCTGCTACAATGCCACTAGAGTTGATTCATACTAACCTATGTGGATCTACAAGAACAAGGAGTCAACAAGGTGAAAGTTGTTTCATGCTTCTTGTAGATGATTACACTCGAATAACTTGGGTTACATTTTTAAGAGATAAATCAAAAGCTTTTGATAAGTTTAAAATATTCAAAGCAAAAATTGAGAATGAGATAGATGTTAAGATCAAATGCTTAAGGTCAGATAGAGGAGGAAAATTCACTTCAAATGAATTTGGAAAGTTTTGTGAAGATCATGGTATTAGGATAATTTTGTTTGCTCCTAGGACCCCTCAGCAGAATGGGGTAGTGGAAAGGAAGAACAAGATTGTCCAAGAGATGGCCAGGGCTATGATGACATATGTTGATCTGTTTGATATGTATTGGAAGGAAGCAGTTCATTTTGTTGTCTATTTTCTTAACAGAGTGTAGTTGATCATCAATAGAGCTAAGACCCCTTATGAGTTATGGTATGGAAGGCCTCACATTGTTAAATACTATAGAATTTTTGGCAGCATATGCTACACCAAAAGAGATGAAGAAGACCTTGGAAAGTTTGACTCAAGGTGTGATGAAGGGATCTTTCTTGGTTACTCAACTAGGAGCAAGGCCTATAGATGCTATAACAAGAGATTGGTAAAGATGATTGAAAGCACAAATGTTGAAGGTAGATGAAGAATTGTATCAAATCTCACAAGAACAAGAGGCTTGCATATCTAATTGACCTCCCTGGATTGAAGAAGAAGAAAAAGGAAAAGGAAAAGGAAAAGGAAAAGGAAAAGGAAAAGGAAAAGGAAAAGGAAAAGGAAAAGAAGAGAAGGAACCAAAACCAATGAAGGCTCCCAAGACTCCAGCAAAGTATGTGCAAAGAAATCATTCATTAGATCAAATAATTTAAGACAAGAATGAAGGTGTGTTGACCAGGAGAAGGCTTGCAAGAGCAAGTGAGCAAGTAAATTTGTGTTTACCGTCAAAGGTTGAGCCCAAGAACTTTGCTAATGCTCGCAAAGATGATGGTTGGATAAAGGTAATGGAAGAAGAGTTGGACTAGATAGAAAAGAATTTGGCATGGGAATTAGTTCCCAGACCAGCTGACAAAAATATGATTGGAACTAAGTGGGTGTTCTGGAACAAGCTAAATGAAGATGGTGAAGTTGTGAGAAATAAGCCTAGATTGGTATGTAAGGGATATTCTCAAGTTGAGAGTATTGATCTTGAGGAGACTCTTGCTCCAGTAGCTAGAATGGAGGTAATAAGGATGTTTCTTTTTTTGCTCATAAGAACTTCAAAATCTATTAGATGGATGTCAAGTCTGCCTTCTTGAATGGTGATCTAGAGGAAGAGGTATATATTGAGCAATCAGATGGTTTTCAGTTATCAGAAGATCCAGACATAGTATGCAAACTCAAGAAAGCCTTGTATGGCCTCAAACAAGCTCCTAGAACTTGGTATGCTCGGTTGGATAAGTCTTTACTTCAACAAGGTTTTAAGAAAAGTAATGTTGATAGCAATATTTATATTAAGGTTCAAGAATACAAGTTGATTGTGGTTGTCTATGTTGATGACATCATCTTTGGTGGAGATGATGGTATGTGTAAGAAGTTTGCAGAAGAGATGCGGAAATAATTTGAGATGTCTATGATCAAGGTGAGTTGTCTTTCTTCCTTGAGTTCCAAATTGTTCAGCAAGATGGTGGTATCTTTATTTCTCAGGTTAAATATGTAAAGGAGATGTTGAAGAAGTTGGCATGGAGGATTCCAAACTAGTAGGTACCCCTATGGTGACTAGTTGTCACTTGAGCAAATCTGATGAGTCTCTATAGGTTGATCAGATTCTATATAGGTCTATGATTGGAGGTTTGTTGTACTTGACTACTTCTAGACATGATATCATGCATGCAATATGGTTGGTTGTCAAATTTCAAGCCAATCCTAAGCAAACTCATGAGAAGGTAGTGAAAATAATTTTCAGATAATTGAAAGGAACTGCGGATTATGTTTTGTGGTATAAGGACAATAATTTATCTTTGAGTGCTTATACTGATGTTAATTGGGACATTGGGAAAGATGTGTGGATGACTAGAGAAGTGCCAATGGTAGTGCATTTTACTTGGGAGACAGATTGGTCTCTTGGTTTAGTAAGAAGTAGGACTCAGTGTCCTTATCCATAGCAGAAGTTGAATATATTGTTGCAACATCTTGTTGCACCCAGGTGCTTTGGATGAAGCAGACCTTGAAGGATGTAAAGGTGGTATATGATGATCCCATTCCTATATTGCGTGATAATACTAGTGCAAATAATATTTCCAAGAATTCTTTAATGCATTCAAGAACCAAACACATTTTTATCTTGTATCAATTTCTAAGGGAAAAGGTTGTAGAACAAAAGTTAGATTGGAGTATGTGCCTACTAAGGATCAGATTGCAGATATCTTCACTAAGGCACTTTCAGAGGATACTTTTAAGTATCTCCAACAAAAGTTAGGGGTTATTGCCCCTCCTTGTTCTAACTAGATGCATAATTGATGCATTTATCCAAGGGGAGAAATCCATGTCAAATCATTTTTTCCCTAGATTGATGTGTGCTACCTCTCAAGGGGAGTTGGTAATAAGGGGGAGTTTTGAAGTAGATGTGCAGTTGTTGTGAATGTATAGCTATTTGGAGAAGTACTACTAGTCAAAGGGGGAGAATGTGTTGCTATTCCAATTGAAAATCTTTGGCCCTTTGACCTTGAAGTTAGAGAATGTGTTGTTTTATTTTGTAGGGTATGTGGCCCTTTGTCCTTGAAGTCAGAGAATGTGTTGTTTTATTGTGTAGGGTGTGTGGCCCTTTGTCCTTGATGTCAAAGGGGGAGAGTGAGTAAGTGTGTGTTGCCATCAATGCCAAAGGGGGAGATTGTTGACAGTGGTTGTCATTAATGTCAACCCCTAATATTGTTATATGTTTAGCATTGATTGTCATTGATGTGGTGGTTGTCATTAATGTCTTGGTGAGATTGTTACAATGGTTGTTTTGTTGTCATGGTTGTCAACCTTGGGAAGATTTTTGCATTGGTTGTCATTGTTGACAACATTTAGTTTGGGTTGTCATTGAATGTGGCAGTGTGTTGTTGATGTTCATGGTTGGATGTCATGCCTTGTCTGATAGTTGTATAATGCACTATCGTTGCTAGTAGAGTTGTTTTCATGATGATATATTAAGACAAGGATTAGAAGTATTACTGATGGTGGACAGATGTTGATGGCATTTATCATGTTGAATACTCTCTCAGGTTATTCCTAAAGAAGTATTTGTTGTTGTAAGGTTGTTTTGGCCTCCACAAGTGGGTAAGAAGTTTATGTTTCATAATGGTGTAGTGAAGATTGTTTGGGAGAATGTTCCACACTCCTCTACTGTTGGAGATATAGTCTTGTAGTTTGGGATTCAGAGTTTGTGTTCTTTGGATGTTGCACTCCTATATTTCAGGTCACCAATGTTGCCAAGGATGTTTCTGTTAATTGCAAAAGGTTGGTAATGATGTTGGTTGTCTGGATTAGTCTGGAAAATGCTCCACATTTTTCCACATTGATGTTTCTCTGATGTTTCTCCTCCCATGACTTGGTGGATGTTCTTCTAGTGCTTGTGCAGTGTCTTAGTTCAAATTTCATGTGTTGAAGTGGTCCACAAGTTGATCTATTAAATTTATATCTCATGCTTGTGTATTTTGTGCTTCTGGGATGAAATGTTACGTCTTTGTTTGGCCTATGACAACTATTGGTGGTATGATAGTATGAAAGAAGTGTCTAGAAGTGTTGTTGGATGCTCAAGGAATGAGGTAAGGGCTAATATAAATCAAACAAAAAAGTCAATAATCAAATATGAAAATGACACCCTAGAGGTTGAACAAAGTTGGATAGGGTAAGTAAAAGAAAATATCATGAAATGAATCAAAAACTCTAGTATGAGACAAGGATATGAAACACAAATAGGAAGGGAAATACTAAAACTTAATTAGATTTGAAAATAAAAGACACTCTAAAAATTGGATCTAAAAGACCCTAATTGAGAAGCGAAACCCCTACTAGTGTAAAATAAATTGGGATCACCAAAAATATAAAGAAATAAAATAAATTTATTTACTAAAATTAGATGTAATGAATATGGCAAGTAGTACAATTTTATTAACTTAATTTAGAGTTGTGACTTGTCATGGGACAAAATTTGAAATTTAAAAGTAAAGAAAAAAAAATTAATTGATTTTGAAGGTCAATAGATAGATGTCCCCTATTTGATCATATCATTTGAACAACAACTCAAACTCACAACTTCATGGATGCATTGGAAGCATAAGGACAAAATTTGAACTAGTTTGTACTCAACTTGGCTGTCAAATTATGCATAGAAAATAGATGATTGTAACATATTCATCTTAGTTTTGTCAAACCACAAAATTTGTGTTCTTCTTGTTAAACCCTTAGATGGACCAATTTTACCGCTCTAAACAAAGGTTTGATGACAATAGGCAAGTATATAACGAGCCTAGGATGATGTTACAAGTAAACAAAAGCAATATAAATTCTCCTTTAAGCTTTTAGATCTAAATGTTCTTTTCACGTTCAAGCATTTGCTCCATGATTTCAAAATGAGTGTCATTACATGCAACCACCAGGCACACAAATAAATATAAACATGTGATAAATCAACTTATAATGGTTAGTGAAGAAGGGAGACGTGAGCCTATTTTACGAAAATGAATTTAAAATATTTCTAAAAATTAAGAATATGAATTTGAGGCTCAATGATAAATGAAATCAGAATAAGAAATATCATTAGTCAATTTCACACACAATGATGATACTTGTAAACTCATTATTGCATTTAAAACACCCTAATCAAGGTGGACCCAAAACATATAGGCAAAGACCCGAATGTGCAATTTTCAGTTGCAACTCTACATATATCATATTTAGTTGATTAAGGCGACAATAAATATACTCTGTTTAAAATCCTTCACTTTAACTTAGCTTTTCGAGTCGTGAAAGTACTCTTGAAGATCAATATAGAGTCGAATTCGTTTTAATCATGCATCATAGCGTAGGATCCTTGGAAGAGAACTTCCAGCATGCTCCACAGATTTCTGTCTATCTCATTTGACTAACGAATGGCAAAATGCGTCAAATGGTTTCCTATTAAAAACTCGAAAGCTTCTACCTTTTTTCCAGTTAATTGTTCTCAAGAACAAAAAATATAACCTCAGAAGCCTGATGCTCAAACATGTTCTCACTGATTTGCATAAAAGAGGTTGAGTCTGTTTTTTCACTCGTGCCACTCTCATCAACGAAAATATTGAGATTAATCAGGTTTGGCAGATGTAGGTCCTACTACTCAGGCCAGTTTGCAAAATTCACAATGGCAGCACAATCAAACATGGTCCATGGCAGCAGTATGGTAGTCTGTAGGCATCCAAACGAGGAAAATCAATTCCAAAAGTATTTGTCAAAAATTATATAATGCCCCATTGCGGTATAAAATGTTACTCTCAGATTCAAATATGGTTTTTTCAAATACAAATTTTCAGTTAAATAGTTGCTCCAGAGTCGCCAAGCTACATTCCATTTCATATAATTTTCCTTAAAACCAATGGAAGTGGACTTGCAATTTGGCATCTCACTGTGAAATTAGCCAACTCGTTAAAACCTGAAAGATTGGGTTTATTGTGATGGATATAAAACACATGGAGCATCATACAGATTTCAATTTGAGTTTCAAGCATTTTGATGGGTGTAAAACGATATTGAACACTATGCAGATCATTTACAAGCTAACTTCCACGAAGCATGGTTAAGTGCACTAATACTTTCTCTTTCATTTTCATTTTATGAGTAATAGTATTTCTAAAATGTATTTTATATTTACTCATGAGAATATTTCAAGAAATAAAGATCATGATAACTTTCCTCCAACGATTACACTGTGTCATTACAATATCTTTATAGATGACACACATCTCAACAACAAATAAAATTTCAAATAGAACTTATCGACATTAAGTCAAAACATATAGAGTGGCCAAATGTAAAACTGGTAACATTCATAGGCTTTACATTATACTCTGAATATAATCTGCAGCTAACTAAACATTGTAAGACAAATTACAATC
This sequence comes from Sequoia sempervirens, assembly GCA_007258455.2. Taxonomy (NCBI): domain Eukaryota; kingdom Viridiplantae; phylum Streptophyta; class Pinopsida; order Cupressales; family Cupressaceae; genus Sequoia; species Sequoia sempervirens. The sequence goes on from VDFB02257523.1 coordinate 72,418, forward strand.
CAAATGATTTCATTATCAAAAGGATAAATTTTGTAACATCTTTTCGAGCGAGGGAACTGCTTTAGCTGTTTTAAAGCAACAAATGTTGAGATTTGACATTTTAAAGGAGTTGGTATTTAAAAATTTCCGTCGTCGTAAGGACCCAAAGTAGAAAGCAGCAACAATTTGGGGTTGCAATCACTCCATTTCCACGTATTCAAAGTAAAAAGTGGAGAAGATAACGCTTTACAGCAATCCCAACACAGTTTTAAATGTGCGTTTCACGTTTTCTCAATAATTATACACCAGTTTGATTTATCATAAAATTTATCAAAAATAACTGCATTGCTGACACCTGAAACCAACCTGCAAAACGGGAAATTATCTGTCAAAGACTTAAATTGTCCTGTAATCAAAGCTATAAAAGAACAAATGACCCGGGACAATCTGCAGTCAACCGTAATTGCAAACTGCCTATACATTACAATTAAATGTTAGTAATCTGACCAAAATACAATAAAAGAACCATACTCACCATGTCCTCCCATACGGAACATTTAGCAATCACGGGGATGGGTAAGAAACATCCCCACTCCATCCTCGTTTTTTTCTTTAAAAAAAAATTAGGAAACGTCCCTGGTACCTTTTTTCTAAGAGGCCGTCTGGGTAAATCAGGGGACGGCTAGCTGCCCCCTACAGCGAATTGTTTTTGGCACACAATTTTGGGAGAAAAAAAGGGGGATGGGTGTGCGCTGTTTTTTAAAAAAATACATATAATTTTGGGAGAATAAAAGGAAGATGGGTGTGCCCACAAGAACCTCCACACCCCTTTAAACTAAACCTAAACAACAGTTCCAAAAATAACTTAAAAAACAATTAAAAAACAAAAAAACAAATTCATTTTGATATTTTTCAATTTGTTAAAGAAAAAAAATAAAAATGAAACGATAAGAACAGAAGCATAAAAAAGACAATATACATTAAATCCACATCATTTGAAGTAAGTTTACCATCCACTATTCATTTGTTAAAATTCTTTTACTTTTGTTTTTTTGTTTTTTTAAAGTTCCAAACATTTAGAGAGGGTTTTTTTGTTTATATTTTGTTCTATGTTTGCACTTGCAACTGTGTTTTAAATTTTCAACAAAAAGAAACAATGAACAGTAGTGAAGGTAATAAGAGTGAAGAGGTTGAACTTGAAATTCAACAAAGAACTTGAAGTAATAGAAATATGGTTGCAACTGGAGGTTATCCTAGGAGTGAGAGTGTTGTAGGGACTATGAGTTCAAGTAAACCATTCGAATGCCCTTCTCAACTCCTCAAACAACATACAAAAGGCCTATTTAATCCCAAAAAGCCTCTCTTACAATTTGCAACACACAGAGAAGACAAACAAACTTAGGGGGGAGTAGAGTATAGCTGTCATTTGTGCAAGAAAAACTATAATGGAAGCTATACAAGAGTTTATTCTAATCTTTTGTACATAAGTGGACTAGAGGTTAAAGGTTGTGAGAAAATAACGCTAGTTGAGAAAGCTGAGATAATTAGTTTGCACATGGAGAGGGAGGCAAGAAATAAGAGAGTTTCAATAAAAAGACTATGCAGCCTAGTGTGTCATTGCCTACCAAAACCATATATTGGAAGTCAAAGGGGTAAGGGAGCTGAGATAATTAGTTTGCACATGGAGAGGGAGGCAAGAAATAAGAGAGTTTCAATAAAGACTATGCAGCCTAGTGTGTCATTGCCTACCAAAACCATATATATTGGAAGTCAAAGGGGTAAGGGTTCTACTTCTACCAAGGGAAAAAAAAGAATTCCTACTACTATAAGATTGTTTAATGCACAATCACAAGAGATGGCCAAATCTTCCATTGCTAAAACTTTTACGTCCATGCCATACCATTTTATGTGGGAGGCTCTCCCTATTTCAAACAAATGTTTAAACATACAAAAATGGTTGGTCCCTCATATGCCCTCCTTAGAGAAAATAAGCTACACACCAACTTCTTTGATGGTGAATATTCTAAAGTGGATGTGTTGATGGAAAAAATGATGCAAACTTGGATAAAAAATGATTGCTCCATCATTATGTATGGGTGGACTACTATCAAACATCAGCCACTTATCAATATCATTGTCACATGTTTAGTTGGCTCTTATTTTCTTAAAGCTATTGATTGTTCAAGGAAGAATAAGGATACAAACTTCCAATTTTAGATTTTGAAAGATGTCATAGAAGAGGTTGGAGCCTCTAATGTTGTACAAGTGGTGATTGATTCAACCCGTGGATGTCAGTTAGCTAGAAGCTAGAGTCATACGGATGTTCATTTGCAACCATCACATTCCACTTTGTTAGTTCATGACTTTTTTGAGAAAAGAATCCCTCACGCCCATGGGTACAAGATATGCCAATTACTCTATTTTCTTAAATAGAATAGTTGAGGTGCAAGAGCCTTTACAATAATTAATGGTGGTTAATTCAAAGAGGGGTAGATGGCCAAAGGCGAGCATAGCAAAAGGAAGAAATGTAAAACAAAAGATACTTGACAATGATTGGTGGTCCACAATGAGGTAAGAAATTGTTGATTTTATTATTATTATTTTTAAATTAGTAATGTTTCTAACTCGTAAATTGTTTTTATTCTCAGTAATAGCATTCACTCTATCATTTGAATCTTAAATTATTTATCTTATATAAAATTTTAATTCTTGTAATTTGCTCCTTCATCACACATTTTGTGAAAGTCATAACATTTGTTGATATAGACTCTCCTAGCCTTTGAGAGATTTATGAAACATTTAATAGCATGTTTGGACAAATGAAGTAAACTATTCATAACAAGGATACTACTTTAGAATTTTATGAAGAATATATTAAGCCCATTGTGATGCAGCACTGGAACACTATTAACACCCCATTTTATGTGGTAGCCTATGCTCTAAATCCCAAAAATGGTATGTAACTGGCTTAGAAGAGTGCCTCCATCTCATGATGGAGAAGTGAAAGGACTCATGAAGGCCCTTCAAAAAATGTGTACTAATGAGTTTTTTGTACTTCTCACACAATGGCTAGCCGTGTCAATCTCCATGGTCCAACCTTTAGCAAACCAAAAGCAAGGACAAATAGAGCTACATTAGCTCAAACCAACCCTATTTGATGGTGGATGTGGCATGGCAAGGATGCACCAAAGTTGAGGATGCTTGCCATTCGCCTCCTTTCACAAGTTGTTAATTTTTCAGCTACAAAGAGGAATTAGTCCACATATGGTTTCATTCCATTAGTCAAAAGAAAAAACCTTACCTCTAGACAATCAAAGAAGATGGTGGTCATGCACAATGCCTTGCCGCTACAAGATTAGTAGACACCTAGGTATTGCTAGACTCCAACCTTATGTTTGGATGTTGATCCCAAATATGCTATATAGGTTGATGAGGAAGAGGCACAAGACTGAATTTGAACTCTAATTTTGATGCAATCCTACTAGAGGCAAATGCTAATTAGGAATTGCTATATAATTTCCATGTTTTTATCATTTTATAGTTGAAACTTGCAGCCTTTGGGCATTTTGTTATAATTCTTATATAATATATATGCACACCAAACAATGAAAGCAATTCAATTTTCTTACCTTTTTTGTCAACTATCATGTGTAATCTCAACTCAAGTCTAATGTTATGTATTATCTATAATGTATATAATGAATGCCTTATCAATGTTATCATACGAATATTTGAAATTTCCTTATATTTTAAAATTTTTGTACTTTTCTAATACCCATCCTCTGCCCTCCCCTTAAAAATGGCCTTAAAAAAACATTCTAGAAACAATTCCCCTATCCCCTATGATCCCCATCCCGAAAATTTGGGAAAGCATAGATAAAAATTATCCCTTTCTAAGCATCCACATGCATTAGGAAGATGAAACTTGATTGAGTAGCCTATAACTATAGGCAAACCTGTGATCTAAATGCTTCAAGATATAAAATTCAAGGAAAACAAGGGCAATTTTCCGAATTGATGAAACCCATGAGCCATCCTAAATGAACAATTTGAGAACGCCTAAATGAACATTCCATTCTTCCCATGTTTCTTATAGCCATCCTAAAAGTTAAATTTAGCCATTGAAACCACAGTTGTGGTTCTCATTTCAGTTAATAGGATGCAATTTCTGTGTGGGTGGTCAACAACTGAGCATAGAGCCTCTCCTATGTTGAACCTGTAGGTTACATGCATCAAAAGATCTCACAACCCAGGCCGCTAACTTTTCCCTGAAAGTATAAAAGCAGCCTTCTTCGGTTGCTTAGAAAACAATTCAATCAGGAGGCTTGTTAGAGGTACACAGGTAAACAATCATGAGACCAAGCATTCCATTCCAAAGGCAAAACCAACTACGGGGATTAACTTTAAATCGTTAATAAAAGCAAAGGGTTGGTTTCTTGTTCTTCTAATCAGGCAGGACTAAACAAATGTTTTTGTTGATATTATTAATAAAAATGCACATATGCTTCACGATAACCTGTTCCCGCATTTTTCAGAACATATACATGTAGTTTTTCAACCAAGTATAATTTTGTGCATGTTGAATTATCATACAACGATTACTCCTAATAGAAATCATGTAAACCAACAACAAAAAACCACTCTGAACTGTGAACCATATCTCAAAGAAAGTTCCCTGGCCATCATGATTAGGCTTCAATGATCTTATGATGGGAAATGGATTGGAGCACTCGTTCACCATAAATGGCCAACTTAGGCTCATTGTCGTGTTCCAACATTAGACAGATAGTTCACAAAATCTTCGTTTGGACAGACAAGTTCCATAAGTAGAAGTGAAATGGGATAAACATTAAGAGTGGTCAACATTACAAAGTTCACACAATATTTGTTTGGACAAGCAAGATCCATTACTAGAAGTAAAATGGGATAAACATTAAGAGTGGTCAATCCTGTTATGCCATTAAGTCGACTCCTTTTAAGTCTAGGTGGCAAAGAAAATAGCAGTATGTTCCAAAAACCATAAAATGGCAAGAATCTACCTCTACGAACTGGCATGAAGCATTTGGCAAGGTTCACAGCTGACCTAATCTCATATTAAAAACTGCCACCATAATATACAAAAGCAAAAATTTAAGGGTTTTCCTGCAGGTTGTATGTTCTGACAGGAGCACAGCTTTGCAGAAGAATTATAGATAGGAACTATTCTACCTGGAAAACTGTAGCATAAATAGTAGCTAAATGTTTCCTCAGACCTAACCAAGGTCACCACAAACCAAACAAACACTAGCCAGAAAGAATCTATATATCAAGAAGAGGAATAATGCAACACCATTGGCATTCTCAGAGTCACATGTGCTTTCTGGATTTAGATATCATCATAATATGCCCAATGGTTTGTCCATAACTCTGTACATTACATTTAGTTGACTAAAGCAATAATAAATACAGCACCTCTTCAATACCCTGTACCTTCTTCATCAATTTATTTTATCAAATAAAATCCATATGGTTTAGTTCATGTAAATGCTATCAAATCTTATCAGATCTGGATCCTAAAAGACCTATGGAAATTCGAAGACTGGAATTCTGTGTAATAATTCTAAGTCAGATTTTGTGCGTCTGTGTTTGAATGTGCTGATTGCAGAACATTAATTGATTTCTATGTTTGCAAGATAGAATAGATTTCCTATTTGTATCATTGGAGAAGACACGATCAAGGGAGACGCGTCTCATGAGAGGACGTGTCTCCACAAGATGGAGACACGTCTGCTCATGGGACGTGTCTCTTGAGCGCGCGGGTTCCCTTGGTAATTTCGATGGTTACCAATTATCATACTTAACAAGCAGCAAACAAAGATTTAATTTATCCTTGCATACGTCTATAATTAAGAGTAGTTCGATTAAGTATAAAATAATGATGATGCATAACTGCAATCATTATTTATATCTGACCAATGCTATCTTAACTCAACACTCCCTCTTAGCTAGGGAAGATACTTCAAGACGAATAAGAGGAGATACCACCTTCACACGTGATATCGAAGATATGATATGTTTCTTCAATATTGTCAAGTCACACGACATTCTTCATAACACATCTTCATTATGGTATGTGCACTAACATCAAGTCACATGATGTCTACCATAATGATTCATGGCATATCCACAGATATATATAGTTATCCACCATGATTATCTCTTAAGGATCACAATGATCTTCAAATGACATCAAGTCCCATGATATCCATCAAGGTGTCCAAGAGATACTATCATGACATGTCCACAGATATCAAGTCACATGATATCTATCATGATAGTTCAACTCATCATTGTAGAGTCGTCACTTTACAATGTCACATACAACTGTTCATTATTAGAAAGATCGTCACCTTTCAACAATGTACACAGGGGGAGCGAGCCCATAAGGTCATGGAGTTACACACATGACAAAAGAGTTTACACATTAAACATCTTTAAATATATTAGTACAACTTCTAAACAATTTTGAATTTCAAACATAATATCAAATTACATTTCAATCATACCAAGCTTCTTCCGGAAGTGTTCAACCTTGATTTGAGAGAGAGGTTTGGTGAGAATGTCTGTTGTTTGATCATTTGTACTAATATACTCCAACTGAATCACATTCCTTTCTACCATGTCTCTTACATAATGATAGGGGATCTCAATGTGCTTAGATCTATCATGGAATACTGGATTTACAGAGAGTTTGATGCAACTCTAATTATCACAATGAATGATGGTAGGATTCAAGGGCTCACCAAAGAGTCCCACAAGCAATTTCCGGAGCCATACTACTTCTCTTGCCCCCATAGAGGCTGCAATGTATTCAGCTTCTGTCTAGCTTTGGGCTACTGAAGACTGTTTTCTGCAAATCCAAGAGATCATAGCCAATCCCAAACTGAAGCAACATGATGTGCTTTTCCGATCAGTTACACTTCCAACCCAATATGAATCAGAGTATCCATGTAGATCTAGTTGATTATTTTTGTAAAGAAGACCATATCCAATAGTGCCTTGAAGATATCTCAATATATGTTTCACAGCCATAAGGTGAATTTCCTTTGGCTCACACATGAACTGGCTTAAAGCATTCACTGCATAGCAAATATCAAGTCTGGTGTTAACCAGGTACATCAAAGATCCAATCATTTGTCTATATAGGATTGAATCTGCACACTTGGATTCTGTTGCTGCTTCTTTCAATTTGTGAAGGTTGGTTTCCATAGGTGTAGACATGGGTCTACAATCCAACATTCCAAATTTCTTCAGAATATCAATAGTATACTTTCCTTGGTTTAGTATGATGCCATCTGGTTTCTGCCAGACTTCCAAACCTAGAAAGTAGTGTAAAATGCCCAAGTCTTTCATGTCAAATTCTGAAGTTAGATCCTTCTTTCCTTGAGCAATGAGGTGATCTTCTCCTGTTATCAGCAGGTCATCAACATATAAAATAATTATTAACATATCACCTTTAATTACCTTAAAGTAAAGATTTGGGTTTGCATCATTCTTGGAGAATCCTAGTCCCAAGAGGTAGCTGTCAATTCTTTCATACCAGGCCCTGGGAGCCTGTTTAAGTCCATAAAGTGCTTTCTTTAGTCTGCATACATGTGAGTCAGGTTTATGTATCACAAAACCTTCGGGCTGTTCTAGATAGACTTTCTCTTCAATAGTTCCATTTAGGAAGGCAGTTTTTACATCCATTTGATGGATCTTCTAGCCTTTAGCTGCTGCAATGGCTATCACTGCACTCACAAATGTGTAACGGGCAACAGGTGCAAATGTTTCTTCATAATCAATGCCTTCCTTTTGTGAAAAACCTCTTGCCACAAAATGTGCCTTATGTTTTTCTATACTGCCATCAGTAGCATGTTTGATTTTGAAGAGCCATTTAGAAGAGACAATAGATTTCTCTTTTGGTCTAGACACTATATCCCATACATCATTCTTTAGAATGGACTAATACTCTTCCGTCATTGCGTCCTTTCATACTTGATGTCTGAAGGCTTCTGAAACACTGGTGGGTTCTGAATTTATGATGTCATTCATTAGAGCAACGTAGCTTGAGAACCGTTTGGGTCTTTTACTCTCCCTAAACGTTCCTTTGGGTGTTGCATGATTCTCAGCTTCTTTGATCATCTTTCTAGCCCAAAGTGGTCTCTTCTTGCCGTTGTCATTTGTATTCTCATCTGAAGTAGATAGAAGTTCATTTGATATTTCCTCAAGATTCTCCCTCTGAATCTCAGGGGTAGGATCCTCGTCTAAGACTCTAGGTGAATAAGTTTCTAACTCATTTGAACTTCTTGCCCTTTTGAATGCAATGTCTTCTTCAAAGATGACATCTTTGCTCAATTCAATTTGTTCCTGCCTGGGTATGAAAATCCTATAAGCTTTGGAGGATTCACTATATCCCACAAATATCCCTTTGTTTCCAGAAGGTTCTAGTTTGAATCTTTTCTCTTTGGGCACATGAATATAGACTGAGCAACCAAAAATCCTAAAGTGACTAATATCAGGTTTTATGCCAGTAAATGCTTCTTCAGGAGTTTTGTTATCTAGATGAGAATGAGGACACCTATTTTGAATGTAGATAGCAGTTCTAGAGGCTTCTGCCCAGAATGAGGTTTCTATGTTTTGGTCAAGTAACATTGCTTTTGCAGCTTCTACAATGGTTCTATTTTTCCTTTCAGCAACCCCATTTTTTTGAGGGTTGTAGGCTATTGTAAACTCCCTCTTAATCCCAGCATTCATGCAGAATTCCTTAAAGATTTCAGAGGTGTATTCTTTCCCATTGTCTGTCCTTAAAATTTTGATTTTCTTCCCAGAGAAGTTTTCAGAGAGAGTTTTGAAATCTTTGAACCTTTTAAGGATTTCTATTGACTCTTTACACTTAAGAAAATAAATCCAGGTCTTCCTAGAGAAGTCATCTATAAATATGACATAGTATAGGAAGCCTACCTTGGAGGGTACAGACATGGGTCCACATAAATCAGAGTGAACCAGTTCTAACACATTTTGGGTTTTACTCAAGCTATTGTGAAAGGATCCCTTTGTATTCTTCCCTAGGGCACAACCTTTACAAGCTCCTTCATGAGTTGGTTTTAACTTGGGTAATCCTGTTACAAGTTTTTCCACAGATGGTAGAGCACGGAAATGAAGGTGTCCTAATCTTCTATGCCAAATTTCATTTGAATCAGAAGTATCAAGGGTAAGGGCTTGCTTGACTTCAGTGCATAGTTTATAAAGATAACCTTGTCTTACACCTATGGTTAGAGCTTTCTTTATAGTTGAGTTCTTAGGCCATGCCAGAACTTTCCCATCCATAAATGTAACCCTATATCCATTGTCTTCAAGAGCAGAGATGGATATTAGATTCCTCTTTATTCTAGGTACGAATAAAACTCCAGTGAGTTGAAGGGAGAGACCAGATTTCAATGTGATGGAACAAGTTCCAACCCCTTTTACTTGATGTGTAGAATCATCCCCAATTGTTACTTCTTCATCAGTCTCTTCAGTCATAGTGTCTAAGTGTTCTCTAAATCCTGTGATGTGCCTCGAAGAACCACTATCAATCACCCAATTGTTGATATTGTTAGATACTTGATTTGATAAGGCTGAATAGAATACAAATTTCTCAGAATCATGGTCTGAATTTGACTTTCCTACTTTAGCAAATGATGCTTGTTGATTTGATCTGTCAGGGCACTTCATTGCATAGTGCCCATATTGATCACATCTAAAACATTGTATTTGAGAGATGTCTTTCTTCTTCTTGAATGACCCTTTTCCATGGGAATTTCTCTTTCTCTTAAATGATCCTTTCCCGTAAGAGTTTTTCTTACCCTTTTTATTAGATGATGTGTTGAGCACTTGAATTTCCTCATCTATGGATTTTTGTTTGTTTTCTTTTGTTGAGAGTCTTGTTTCCTCTTGAAGGCAATCTGTTCTTAGTCTATCAAACTTGGGGAGTTCAAATCTTGCACTTATTCCTTGAACAAATGGCTCCCATGAGTTTGGTAGGCCTCCTAGTGCAATTAGTGTTAACTCTTTGCTATCAATTTGATATCCAATTGTAGATAATTGATCCCTTAGTTCAATGATCCTCATGAAGTATGCATTAATAGTTTCTCCTTTGTTTATTTGGACATTGTTGATTTGCCTCTTTAATGCAAGAGTCCTACAAGTGTTGTTTATCTCATAGGTGCTCTCAAGGGATTTGAACATTAGATATGCAGTTTCATGTTTTGCTATAATAGGTACTATGTGGTCCCTAGCTGCATCTACTAAGATTTTCATGGCTTTTTCATTATTCTCAATCCATTGAGTTTTATCAGGATCATCCTCTGGTTCCCCCTTGTTTTCTTTCACAAATGAGTCTTAACTTATTTTCTTTGAGAATCATCATGATTCTGAATTTCCATGAGGTGAAGTTGTTTGCTCCCTCAAGACGATCTTCAAATCTGATCATACTTGACATTATGAAGAATGTGATGTGAATTCGATTTTTTTAAAAATACGAATTTTTTCTAAGAATCTGATATCTATATTTGATTTGGATTCACTCAACGTGGTTCTGATACCATGTAAATGCTATCAAATCTTATCAGATCTGGATCCTAAAAGACCTATGGAAATTCGAAGACTGGAATTCTGTGTAATAATTCTAAGTCAGATTTTGTGCATCTGTGTTTGAATGTGCTGATTGCAGAACATTAATTGATTTCAATGTTTGCAAGATAGAATAGATTTCCTATTTGTATCATAGGAGAAGACACGATCAAGGGAGACGCATCTCATGAGAGGACATGTCTCCACAAGATGGAGACGTCTGCTCATGGAACGTGTCTCTTGAGCGCGCGGGTTCCCTTGGTAATTTCGATGGTTACCAATTATCATGCTTAACAAGCAGCAAACAAAGATTTAATTTATCCTTGAATACGTCTATAATTAAGAGTAGTTCGATTAAGTATAAAATAATGATGATGCATAACCACAATCATTATTTATATCTGACCGATGCTATCTTAACTCAACAGTTCATTCCAACTGTGCATCAAAGAGAAGCATGCTTCTAATGTAACTTTCAGTATGCACCCCCAAGAGTCCCAACAACACAAATTTCTGGCTATCCCAATTGACTAACTAATGCTGCAAAATGTGTTAGTGGTTTCAAATTAAAAACTCAAGTCAAAGTTTCAGATTATTTTTAAGCCCACCAAACATTTTTTTGGGAAAAGAATAACCTCAATTGGATGGAGTTTGAAAATGATTCTCTTTCAAATGAAAAGTGAATAGCTGAAATACTCAAACTCTAAAGATGAAACTTCATAAGATTTAAATAGTTAATAGTAAACAAAAAGCTTGGGAAATAATTAACGGCCATTTCGAAATTACTGGATACTGCTTGAGTACGTAGGTAAAGGAATAAATGACAAGAAGCTTGGAACATGACAGTTTCTCTCTATTTCCACATGGAACCAGTCATAGTACCCTGATTTTTATCGCCCCTCCTATCAGCATGTTCACAATTTAGGAAGCAGATCATAAAGAGTTACACTTGAAAATTCATAGTTACAAGACTTGCCCAAACTTGGAGAGTCTCAAGGAAAGCTACTCAAAATAAGTCCCAAACTCAAGAACTAGGTGGCAAGCCTGGTCAAACTCGCCGGGCTTGCCAAGTCTTGTCCGCAAAACTTGGCTATGACAGTTAAGTGGAAAATTAGAAAAAAAGAAAATCAAATCATGTAAAATGATCTTTAACTCGTTTCATATGCAAGCACATGTAAAATGGTCTTTAACACTTCAAAATGATATTCGTTTCATATGCAAGCAGCAAGGAGAAAAAAAGAGAATTGGACAAATATACAATCCATTGAAACAAAAACCAGCCAACATTAGTTAAATTTAATTACTGTTTTATGACTTTGACACTTGTATTTTTTGAAGGGTTTGTAGGACTCTTGGAGCTTGATTAAAATTGATAAAATTGTGAAAAATGGCATATACCATGAAGGTCTTGGTGGCAAAGGCTCGAGCCCTCAACCCTACCTTATATCATGACAAGGAATGTACCACAGGCACTGCCCTTGGAACTCACAAGACATGATGCCTCCAAAAATTGGGGACTGCCACCCCCAAACCCCTGCTCTAGTTTTAAAAAGCAAAAACTTAAAATCATTTTGGACCATGCCAAATGGAAGATAACAACCTTTTTCCTTTAACTTTTTCTCAATTAAATTCCAAATAACCCAATTACATTTATACTTGTTTAGTCAATCCCTATCCTAAGTAAAGCTCCAATGGCTGTAGCAACATTTGCAAACTCATTTGAGATACAAGCAGAAGACTCCACATAGAGCTAGGGTTGTTGGGCTGAGTGCTACAAACTCTGCTTACCATAGTTCAGGAGTCCATGTTGTAATTTTTGTTTTTGATGCCATGGATATCATTATCCATAAGTGTTGTACATTTAAAACAGTTGAGAATATTTAAAAATGTTGTTTCCTTTGATTAAAATCTACTTTTGTACTCATTTGATCAATGTATACCTGTGTATGTGATCAAAGTAGCTTCTACTTGATAAGTTGACTATGTTTTTAAAGCTAATTTATTAAAGGGTGCATGATAAAAGCTTTTAATCGTTAAAAACTTTATATATTTCATGGTTTTTCAATCTGTTGAATCTAAGTGCCAAGTCTGAGTCCAACTCAAAAATCGGTTTGCCAAGTCCAAGTCTTGTAACTATGCATGAAATATATTACATATTAATAGAGAGAGAGAGAGACTGATTTTGCATGATATTTAAAGCAGTCAAATTCAAGCCTGCCACTTCTTTCAAGTTCAACTTGTCTATAACTAAAATGCAGGACGGCTTGGATGAGTTTTTTAAATCAGTTGAGGCTCAGCCAGTTAGATGTTTATACATTGCAGGGGCTCAAGCTCGGGGTTTGGTCTCAATGGCCTCTCTCAGACAGCTTGAAGCTCACTTCCTGGCTTTGGTTGGTCAAGTTGAGCTGCTGTATGACAAGGTTGTGTCGTGGATGCCTGCAAAGAAAATCCCTGCTGTTGATTTCAATGATTTCCGCCACCCTTTGAAGGTTATGACCCCTTTTTTGGACAAGGTACAGACCGAGCATGCCATCAAGGCGGCTCGTTTCCTTCTGTGGTTTTCTGATGCTAGTTCTTTCATTGAGGCAGATGAGGATGAAATTGAAATCGTCTGTTGTTCTGGTCCTTCTTGTGGCTCTGATATTTAGGAATTGGGAACTGTTATTTCTCTTTGTGGTTTCTGTGAGTTTCTATCTTGATTATTGAAACCCTCCTAGTGTGGAGAGTCACATTTTTGTTTATACAGGATATCTCCTTATGAAAATAAGGGCAATCGTGCCTGGCCAGTTGCGACTGATACGTATTTTCCGCTTGAGTTTATTATAATGGGAGAGTTTTCCCTCAGTTTACAAATAAAAAAAAAATGAGTTAAGCGTAAACATACCTTTCAAGCTCTCCCTCAGCAAATACATGGTAGTAACGATTGTAAATAACAGCCCCCTTTTTATCATCTTTCTTTGCAAACCCACTTGCAATAGCTTGAGCAGATGTTCCACTAACTTCTGCCCGATGGTAAGGTAAATGCCAAGGCACAAAATATTCTTGTTGTTCTCTCTCATTTCCTTTTGGGACAATTGAAACCTCATTATCTGCAATATCTTTCTGAGTCTCAGGTGCCTCTACTCTTTCTGGGTATTGCCTTTTATGAGAATGTGTTTTGATGTGTTCATCCTTGTTTCCAGTAGGCAACTCCTGTTCACCTGAATCATCATTTGCTGATTCCTGAATGCTTTCCAGAGCAGCAGTTGATGAACTAGACTCAAAACTGCTAGTTGTTCCCACCCACTGCTCCGTATACTTGCGTGCAAGAGGGGTCCATTTTGTAAGCAAAGATCTATCTTCCTGCTCAACAGCCCAAACAGTTATCAGAACCTTTCCTCCCTTATGGACTATTCTCAAAAGTTCCTCTATTGCCTTTTTCCTGCGTTCTTCAGTACTAAGATGATGTAAAACAGCTATGGATATGGCAGCATCACCAAACCCATTTCTGTAAGGAAGATTGATTGCATCTGCAACCAAAACTTCATGTCCTCTACTTCCACAGATGTTGATCAAGGAAGAACTTATATCACAACCTATAAAAAAACAATTTGGATTGAAGCCTAGATATTTTCCGTTGCCACATCCAGCATCCAAGATGATTGACCCTGGTGTCAGGGAATCAAGGAACTTGGCTACTTTTGGCCACTTAGCAAATCTTGTCGAACTGAAGTGAGGTGCAATAGCATCATAAACATTGTGAACATATTTCTTTTCAATATCTGGAGTAAAATTAGCACTAACAGGATATTCGTCTTTCTGTGTTGAGAACATTGCATGTGTTCTCTGAAGATTTCCATCAGTAGTTGCTGGATCCAAATTATCAGAATTCTTTGGAAGGGCATTAGATGATAACATCATTTTCTTTTTAAAGCTGAACGGTAGTCTGTTTCGGAAATTTAAGGATGACAGATTTCTTGAAAACAGACTTGTATTTGAGGTTAGACATACCCCACCCCGGCCGTTCCCATTAATCTTATCTAAAAGATCACTAAATTTTGATTCATATAGTACTTTCATAACTTCTCCATTTGCTGCATTCAACTTTGTAACCATACCATATTCAGAAAGAAATTCTCCATGTGGAAATACTGATACCGAGGAAATTTGATGGCATTCAATCATACAAATTGACCCCTTGACGTTCCTCCCATTGTATTCTGGCTTTGACTCCAATTCTTTATCAAAGGCAATAAGGGTGGCCTTAGAAACACAAGGCAATCAGAACTGATGGTGGCAGGATCCAAAACAAACCTGCTAAAAGAAAAAAATGCAAGCAAAAGAACAGAAGCCAAATATATATATTACTTCTTTGAGACCTTGCAGTTAGAATCAAAAAGGTTGTATAATTTATAGAAAATTAGAAATAGAAATGGTATATGACCTAAAAGACAATAAAAAAGCAAGAATTGTTGAGAATTGATCTACAGAAATGATAAGAAAGTGGCAGACAATCTGTGCAGTTCGCTATTAAAAATCCAGCCTCTATACTTCCAAACCTCTGTCGAAATATTATCTAACATAGAAAACAAGTAGGAAGATCATAACATTTTTAAATATCCCCTAAAACAACCTGCCAGACTATGGTCCACATTCAAACTGATGCACTCCAAACAACAGCAACCAGGGTTCCAAACATGGAAGGCACACCCTTATGATAATGCAGCAGTTTTCAACATGGGAATTGTATGAGAGGAGAAGCCCACTCCCAAAAAATGGAAACTCTATCTACCAATCAAAAGCGAAGGAAAAAATGATCACCTGCATGAATATATCTGGAAAATGACTATTTCTGTTGGACTAAAACATCTTTTTAATTATTGGCTCAGATCAAAAAGGGCTATGCAGCTATGCTCTATCTGGATATAAAAATGCTATAGATTATTTTATATTGCAATGCTATATCCTAAGATGTAACTTTATAGACTTGAAAAAAAAAAATAACAATGATTGTTATCGTTGCTAAGAGATCTTACTGGGTATCCATTATTTAAAATTTTAAAGCAATAGGCTGAACTTTCCAAAGTTGTGTTGCTCATTTTTATTCAAGTTTTATATAATCCAAGATGTGTTAACTTTAAGTACGCTCGCTATTCCATTTTCAAAATGGAGATTATGTAAGTTGATGAGTGGAACCTGGAATCAACAAATAAAATAGGTGATTCCAGCAACTTAATATTTTATATTATAAGACTAAACCTTATCATTATAATGGAACCTAATTATAGTTATTAGAAATTTAGAATCACTTATAAATAAGTGTGACCTCTTAATAAAGATTATAATATAACAATGTAATTCTTTTTTAACCCTGAATATAAAGATGAGGGACCCAATTCCCTCACTCACATATTAGAAAAAATGATAATACCAAAAAGAAATATTTTCACTAACTCGTAAACCTGAGATTTTCACTCAAAGAACTTAATTTAAATTAACAATTCTTCTATCCTTTTAGTGCAGTGATGCCTCAAAAATTGCCCTTATCTCACAAATACTATCAATGTGCATAGTCACAAGTAATATTTTTTCTATTTCATTGAGTAATTAAAACTTTCACAGTAATTTTATTTTTTTGGGTAAGTATACCTAAGGGATTTGAACTTGAGCCAGCATATGAGTGTACCCATGTGTTATAACACTACAGCCCTTTGGGTACTTCCACGACAACTTTAAATTAAAAATTTGTATTTGTATTTCAATCAGGAATTTGTTTTTGTATGCACGTAGAAGTACATCAACCAATCCTAATAAGAAAATCCACTACCAGTTTTTACATGTCCCAATGTTTAGCAAACCAAGTCCCCACTTGAACTAAGGTAAGTCTTTTCTACCTAGTGAAAAATGGCCAGTATAAATGCATATGTTTGAACTTTGTTTGGTAACATATCCATACTAGCAGTAAAACGCCATAACAGGGCACTTTCTATAGGATTTTTTTAGCCAGTTGTCTAATTTTTCACAAAACATTCAAAAATATATTCGCTAATTGCAAATTTTCAACAAAATATTAACCAATTTTTCCTATAAAATTCGCACAGCTATACATACGTGTTGCAGGTAAATCTTTTGTTTTTCTTCAAAATTAAAATATGATCCGTACTTTTTGAATGTTAGAGATTTGCCAATCATTCCATATACTTATAAAGTATTTTATATGCCTTACAAATCTTCCCTACCCCATAAATTTTTTTAAAAATGAATTGTTTCCTCAGCGATTTGAACACAACCATACAAAACCAGGGTTCTCACTATTTCTACAGTCCATACAATTTCAAGCATATTACCGCAAAACACTTCATTTAAACTAGCACAAACCCTATGGATTTTCGGATACTTTGTCCCTAAATGTTGAAGAAATAAAAACACAGTGTGTTGAAAAGAACACGGGATGCATGGTTAGCAAAACAAGCTGGTTGATTGATTCAATTTAAGATGCAAAGAAGACTGTCAATATTTTGACAATATGCAAAAATAAATTGGGTAATAATAAAAACATACCTGGAAATTTGGCGGCTCTGCTTCTGATCGATCTAAAAGGCTTGAGTGATCTGAGAATAACGGTGCAAAAGCTAGATTTGCACTGCATTTTTTCTCCAATATCGATTAGTTTTGCGTGAATTTCAGCTTTAAAAGCATTTGATGAGTATATTTTGTGTTTCTTATCAGGTTATGGCTTATGGTGGACCTTTATTAGCACCTGGCACCAGTAGGGTTCCATAAAAAATTATATAAACTTAACAGGTTAAGGAGGTATCTTTTTAATGTCTATATCATTTTATAATACAATACTATTGTTTGTAATATTTGGAAAATATTTGTATTACATATTTGCTTATAGTCAATTGAAAAAAATATTTGTAACAATTTCAATTTTGAGGAATTTAGTAGATGATTGCTTTGCTTGTATGCAATGAGTTTGGAAAAAGCTTTTTGGTTCATTTATTTTGTTCCTACACATTGAAACAAGAAGTTAGTGGACTTATATTATGAATGTATGGTTGGTCTTATGTAAAAGGTACAAATTGTAGAAAATAGAAAGTTAGTGTAAAGAAAAGGAACTATATGTGAGAAAATATAATATTGGTAACATGGGAAAATTGCTTGATATAATAATATACGAATGTCAAGCATGCACCTCTACACCATGAAGTTGTGAATATATTAGATTAGAATTTCTTTCTGTAAAGCATATACTATGAAGATGGTAACAAAAAGAATAAATTGAAAGTTTATGTAGAAAAGATTGCATTGACAATTGTGCACTTGAACTAATTATAATGAGAGTGGATGTAGTTGGTATTCTTCCTTATTCTTGATAATTGTGTATGGATTATTTTTCATTCTGGAATATTGATCGAAGGAGAATGATGGTTATATATGAAGACCCCTTATTGATTTAACTCTAGATATAATTGTAAAGTTAACCCTTGTCTTTTCATTTTACCAATATCAAGTGTTGTTTTGTCCAATGTTAGTCCTTGGGATTTATGTGTGGCAATCGCCCATTTCATGTATAGTGGTATTTGTCTGTAATTACCTAGAGATATGTGTGTTATAGGTATAATTTTTGGTCAACTTGGTTCCACAATGGACAATTATAATTATCAAATCTTAAAGCTACATATAAAGGTAAATCTAGTGGTTTAAAGCCAACTGTGTACACAATATTTAGTACCTCTCTAAGAGACCCATTTACAAGCCCTATTTGATTCCACAAGTTTGTCAATAACATGATTCATTGGCCTCTACATAGTAGAAGTTCTTGGGGAAGTTGGTTAACATCATTATCAATGTTTGATTTTATGTGTGTGTTTTATTGCAACACTAAATGCAATAGGAAGATTTAGTAGTTTGAGCATTTTTTGTTGTGTATCCTCACTAAATAATTTGTAGAGAATAGGTGCATTAACTAGTCAAAATCTTTTCGTTCATCATTTGATAGTAATTTTTTTGTGCAATTCATTAGTAATTCTCAATCTTGTTCAACTGGTTTTGCATTACGCATGTTTTGTAATGTTCAACGAAAGTCAATTTGAGTTTGAGTTTCACCTTGTTAATGAAAAACTTCTTGTAATAATAATTGTAGTGAATATTCCCATAGGAATATAGCATTTGAGTGTGACGAATAGATAGGCTTGTCCTTAACACGTGGTAGTACCACCAAGTCACCTACAAGAATGATAGATGTGCCACCAAAACACAAATGTTGTTGGTGGGGGGAAGCTTCATGACCAAAAGGCATCACCAACCATTCATACAATCCTTCATTTGTCTTAAATGTTGTCTTCCACTCATCTCCTTCTTTGATTTTGATCTGATGATATCCACTCTTCAAATCTATCTTTGTAAAGTATCTAGCTCCACTCAAGCAATCCATAATGTCATCCATCCGGGGTAAAGGGAATCTATACCTCACTGTGATCTTATTTATGGCTCTTGAATCTGTACACATTCTCCATTCTTCGTCCTTCTTAGGTGCCAACACAGCAGGTACTGCACAAGGACTTAAGCTTTCTCTGATTAAACCCTTTCTCAATAATTTTTGTACTTGTCTATTCAACTCTTCATTCTTTGTAGGTGTCATCTGGTGTGTTGCTTTATTAGGAAAACTAACTCCAGGAATCGGATCCATGCAATGACTAATACTCCTCACAGGTGGTAATCTATCAGGTACATTGTCTGAAATGATCTCATCATATTCTATTAGCAACTCCTTTATCTCTTTTGGTTGTTCTTCCACATGCTTCAAGTCTTTAGCCTTCTTAGGAACTAAGGCATAACACATATTCTCATGTCTCAACCCATCAAGGATTCTTCTTCCATCAACCAAACAAACCCTAGCATTCGTACAAACCTCAACTATAGGAACATCTTCCAATGCCAATAAAATCTACTTCATCCCATTAGCAACAATGGTGTATATATTCTTCTTCCCATCATGAATAGTTTGTCTATCATACTGTAATGCCCCGCCGTGCGAACCCCAAAGGACAAATAAACAATAATTACTGCACAATTTTTTTTTTAAAGTAAACATAACATACATGAAATACACATTAGGTCATAACATTAATTTCATTTAAACAGATTCACTAACACATACATCCCTTGGGGTACACGAAGAGTCATTACGAGACTAAGATCCACACAACAACAATAAAGAATAAAATCCAAAGATATAATCCATAACAAAATAAACATTAACAAATATAACACATACATGATAATCATTGATAAGAAACCATTTGAGTACATAAATACAACATATAAATAATTAACTCAACACAATGAATAACAACTGCCATGGCCAATAACCACACCAAGTTAACATTACATTACAGTTCAATGTTCAAGAGGTACAATGATACAAAAGTGTTTCCAAACATAAATGGAAACCATACGCAAGATAACATGATACAAATAAATAGATGAAAATTGGCTCCAAGACGGATACAACTCTGGAGTCACTGCAATCGCACCAATCTGCACCTCTCGATCCTCGACTGGGGACCCAATGGGGTGCTTAGCACGTTCCACCCGACCATGTGAGTCTGAAAACCCACCCCCCGTGCTAGGAGCTAACAAGAAAGAGTCCTCAACCAAGGACATCCAAACACGAAACCACAGGACTCAACGACATACAAAAGTATCATAAAACTCAAGGATTACAAGAGTCAATATAATAACTTAAAGTCACAATTCCCAACACATAAATCAAAGCAATGACCAATAAACAAGTAACCAAAGAATGATCAAGAAACACTTACAATTCAAATTACAATTAAACAATATAATAACATCATATCACAGTATCATAAGATATAAGATTGTAAATCAAATATAAATGAGATCATACAAGACCGCAAAACATACTAAAGATGGATTAAAACAATATTCATAAATCAATTTAAATCAATTTAAAACAACAATCTAAACCAACTCCCATAACCTACTTCAAGAGGAACACAATAAAGTAAAACAAATGGGCAACTAGGGGAGAGTGTCATCGCATAGCCTACATGGGTTCTCCTGGCCCTTCCTCCAAACTGAGGCGCCGGCCCCCATCTATGGATCTCCTGCCCTTCCTCCTGCTTGAGGCGCCGACACCATAGGGTAGCTCATGCGGAGCCGATAACCTCTCATGAGGACGAGGTTACGACCTTGCCAACCATGGCCTTCTCAGCCTTCCATTAGTCTGCAGAAGCACTAATGAAGACAAGGCATCCATTTTTTTTTAAATCTTATTATGATGTTACTACCCAACCCTCCTAAATTAATTATTAGGTTTTCACTTGATTACCAACTCACTCGTGGGTTCTCCTGTGCTCTTCCCTTTACGCGGGGCGCCGGCCCCCACGAGGAGCCACTCTCCCTAGAGACCCAACAACATAAAAACCAAGAAACCAAGGGTTGTACAATATAACAAGAATATTAGATCACAACTGAGAAACCTGCGAGGCATTACCTATCTCGCTATAAATACATAATCAAAGTCTCAACAATTCCCGTACAACCCTTTTAAAATCATGAAACCAAAACACTTGCCACATCAAGGCACATAAAGAGAAAGAACATCAATTATCAATCATCTCAAGCCTCTGGAAGCCAAAAGAATGAAAACCCACAAATAAGGGTAAAATGAAGCAACATGAGAATTTCTCCAATAATTCCAACACAAGGATAAAATTTCCTCAAATATGCGAGTAAATCAGAAAAGCCATAAAAAATGAAGATTCATCAAGACCCATCCACAGTTCAACAATAGTGTCACCTCAATTAGGGAACGCAAAAGAAAATCAACCTTTAAACAAAAACACTTAATAAAACCAAAAGCCACCAACTAGATATTCCACGGGAGACCTAAATTTTCTCCTCACAAGAACCCCTTTATAGTGGTACGCAAATCACTTTCATAAAATCAACAACGTAGCAATGACAACAATAATTGCAAGGCCACAAGAACTATTTTCAATTCAAATATAATGAGTGAATACATTAAAATAAGGTCAACAACTCCATCCAAACCACATAACAACTTTGATACAAAATAAATCAGAAATCCAAGAAGATCAACTTCCACAACTCACCAACAAAATACAAGTTCCCAATTAAATTGCAACACAAATCAAATGACAAAGGAACAATATTTATTAACCAATCAATTAACGACCAAAACTAAATAACTTTACAACTTACCCATACCAAAACAATTCATGATAACCATCACAAGTATTCTAAAAGTCTTATCCATAAAGAGAACTTACAAATCAACCATTAAATGAATATAAAGGAACTCAATTTTCAAAAGATTAAAATCCCATTCACCAATAAACTATCCAATTCAAGAAAACCCTAATCAAACACTAATCATACCCATACATTTAAATTTCCTCTTTCACCATACTAACTTAACATTCACTTCCAATATTTAAATTAATTGCGAAAACCATTTAAGACCAATTGTCTATACTTTAAAATGACCATAATAACTATATTCTAAATTCTTAAACCACATATTAAAACTTACTACCTTAAAATCTTAAATCTATCTGAATAAATCTACACACATAAATACCTTTTAAAACCACTACAAATCTATATATTTTAATTCTTTTCGAGGAGGGAAGGTAGAAAGAGAATAGATCTTTTCTAAGAATCCAACAAGTCTACAAGACTCAATTTCAAGAATAAAAATGAAAAGATAACTTATTTAATTTCATAATAAATTCTACTTCTAGAATATTCATACTACAGCGATAATTAAATAAACCATGCTATCATATATTCGTAAATTGATATTTTCTACTAACTTATCCTCTTAAAGTTGTAATTTAACAAATCAATAATAGGGATTAACAAAAGATTTCTTTCTATTTTATTATTTCCACGATGACTAGATTTTGTTTGATTTTACCCAGAAAAAGAAATAGGATATTTACTGATAAAATTAAATGGTTACAGCAACCAGATAAATAACTGAAATCTGGATAAATACATTCATAAATATATATACAACTATAATATAAATATATATATATATACATATATACATATATATACATATATATATATACATATATATATATATATATATAAGTAAATTTCGCAATAAATAAAAGAAACATATTTAAAAAGTAAATTTTCGCACAAAAAGATAAAATAGAATTTTGCCCTTATTAAAATTTATATAAATAAAATTGAATGGGCATTTACACCCATACGCCGGCACGGCAATAGACGCCGCCCGGCCGTGGCAGTCTACGGACTGCCGTGGACAGTCTACGGACTGTCACAGCAGTCCGAAGGACTGCCATGGTAGCCGTAGGCTGCCGCACCAACCACGGTCGGCTAGGTGGTGGGTACGACCGAGGCCGAACCACCACCCAGTCTGCATTTTATTTTATTTTATTTTATTCTATTTTATTTATTTTTAATAATTTTCAAAACAATTTAAATATTGTGGAAATATAAATCTTAATTAAATTTTTCTTTTACTGCCATCTTTACATTTAAATATATTAATGTGTATACATTTATATATATATATATATTTATATATATATATCTGATATATATATATATATATATATATTTATATACATATATATATTGCATAGAAAATATTTTGAAAACAGAGAATAAATTTCAATTGTACAATTTACTGTTTCAATAAAAACATTAAAACATAGAATATCTTTGTAAAATTTATCTACAAATGGAAATTTATACAACCTCGAATTCACAGATATGACATTATTCTTTTACTGGTTCACTATTATTTTTTAACACAAAACTATAGTAACACTGTTCAATTCTAGAATCCCAACAAAATTTCACTTTAAATCAATAATAGTCCCATCCCAGTAAAGCTTTCTTGATTGAAAAAAACAGTCCAAAGCATTTCTAAAGATTCGAGAATTTTCTACAAGCATTAAATTTCAATCCAGGAGAAAATTTCATTCACAGCAAGGAATTCTTATTTCATTTGATGCTATAAGAAAATAATTTTAAAAGAAGAAGGAGAACCTGGCATCTTGCGCCTGTAGATAACTATTGAAGCTTTATCCTTCTTGCTGATCCAATCCTTCCAGCAGCAGCTCCAAGATCCTCCCTCAAACTTAAATCTTAATCCTCACATGAATTCTCAGAACAATAAAAGAAAAGAATGCAATACTACAACAGAAAAATGACTGCCAAAATTTCTCCTAAAATATGTTGGAAAGAGAATGCCACCCCTTCCCCCAAACCAAAGATAAATAAAATCTCACACAAGAAGCCTCTTCTGATTCCTCTTCCAGAGAATACCAAAAGTCACATTTCAAGAAATAAATCAAAATAATATTTAATCCTTAATTCTTTTTGTTGCCTTTTCAAGCATATGATTAAAATTAAATAAATTTAAATCCTCAAAATTGAACTTTCATTTGAACATATATTCATTATCTCCACAATACATTATTAATTAATTACTTTCACATTAGAATAATTAAAAATAAACCATTTACAAGATTCTAAATAAGTATCCATTAAATTTCTTATTATAATAATTATCTTTTCAAGATTATTTGTTCATAACAATTTTAAATCAATTTATCTAATAATTATCACTTTTACTTTTAACGAATTAGTTTGATTTGATCATTTGTTCTAAATCATTTGATTTAACTTAATTGATTATGATTTTAATTTCTAATTATATTTCAAATAACTTTGCAATTTCACTTATGATCTAATTAATTATTTAAACATGACTACTAACATATGATATTTTTCACACAATCAAATAACACAGTAACCAATGAAGCACACACAGATACTCACACAAAAGTTCAGAACAACCGACATGGAGGGGTATTACACATACTACCAAGGCCTTCCCAACAAAATATGACATATATCCATAGGCATGATATCACACAAAACTTCATCATGGTAATTTCCTATCTTTAATTTCACCAAACATTGTCCACTTACCAAAATCTTATGCTCATCCTATATCCATGCTATCTGATAGGGTTTCGGGTGCTTCAATCTTTCCAACTTCAACTTAGTTACCATCTCTTTAGAAACCAAGTTCTCAAAACTTCCACTGTCAAGTATCACTTTGCAACATTTACCAGCCATAGAACTTCCACTGTCAAGTATCACTTTGCAACATTTACCAGCCACCTTGCATCTTGTCTGGAACAAATTCTTCCTTTGCAACAATTCCTACTCCAACTCACTTTGACATAGTACTCTTATGTTTACCAACACTTCTCCTTCTTTCGGTTTATTAGATGATTTAGCATGATCTTCCTCATCAAAGGTGGTTCTTCTGTTATTTTTGATCTTTCTGCTCGTCTCTCCTTAATTGCATTCAAATGCTCTATGTCCTCCTCCATATTTATAACAAGTTCCTCTGAATACCCTTTTCTCTTGTCCTCTTTCATCTCTTCTATATCCTTCATTCTGGTAACCACTGTATCCTCCTCTTTTGTATGAGTTACCATCACTTTTCTGATATGAATTATCATTCTTACTAATCTCCTTATCCTTGTTTTGATTTGGAAAAGATCCTCTTCCTCCTCCAGCAAAAGTTCTTCCTCTTTGAAATCTCCCACCTCTTCCTCTTTGTCTCTGCTCATGTCTCTTATTTAGCTTCTCTTCTTCCTTTAGGGCACACTGATATGCCTCTTCCACACTTTGCAACTTGATCAAATTGATTTCATCTTGTATAGACGACCTCAAACCATTCACATATCTAGCTACTTGCTCAATTTCCTCCTTTGAATGTCCGGATCTGATATTCAACTTATAGAATTCCTCAGTATACTCCATCACAATTGAATTTTTCTGCTTCAAATTTTGCAACCTTCAGAACAAACTAATCCGATAATCTGTTGGCATAAACTTTGTCTTCAACTTATTCACCATTTGATCCCAAGAATTTATCTTCTCTTTCCCTCTTCTTTGCCTATATGTCTACAAATGTTCCCACCAAAGGGATGCATGTCCTCTCAACTTTTTACAAGAAAATTTCACCTTCTTATCTTCAGTGGTACCTTCAAATTCAAAATATTTTTCCACCTTTGTTATCCAATTAAGCAATTCTTCTAAATCCAACTTACCAGTATAATCCGGTGGATTGAAATGTGGCTTCATATTTTCTCTAGTTAGGGCTCTTATGAGCCTTTCTTCTCCTTAATCCAAGCCAGGTTGCTCTTCTCTTCCTCCTTCTTCCTGAACTTCTACCTCTTCATCACTCACATCATCAACCTGTCGACCTCTTCTCTGGGCTATTTCAACTGCATCTAATCTGGTAGCAATTCTCCTTAGCATCTCCATTATAGCTCGGTCTGCATTTCCATGTGCTCCATTTCCTCTAACATTTCTTCTTCTAGCCATCTTTACAACAGTCCTCTGCAGCTGTAGGTCGAATCCTCAATCCACCACTTGACAATAAATCTTTGATAGGACTTTGCAAATTTTGTCAACCTCACATGGATTGAAGCTTGCTTTGATACCAATCTGACATAGCCACAGTAGGAGGGTCCTTAGAGAGAACAATTCAAACCATGCAACAAGAGTAACACAATGAAAACAATATAGAATATGGAGGCAAATGCAGATTAACACATTCTCATTAATAAAAATCTCAATTACATTCAATCGGTAACATCTGGGCTTAAAGATTTGGCTCATGGGCCTTATCAAATATGCAACATTCTAATATGCTCCTATATGTGAGTTGAGCTCTTACAAATCGGATCAAACTTAATCCTTTAATCCACTACTAACTCTATTGCCCCTTCTAATGATCAATTACAAGATTTGTACTATATCCACAATTTTGGAAACATCTGCTTCGACCAAAGATCATCACATTTCGAATGAAAGAAAATATGATGGGTGCATGAACAAGTCGGCCTCAAATTTGAATTACTCCATCAACGGGTGCATAAGATGAAGTGTGGACCTATAATGAAGGTTGGGAACACTCCAAGGAACATTTAAAATCACACTGTTAAGATCCATGAATGATCAGATTATCCTTAGGCTTGAAAACTATTCTGATGTCGGTTCAAGAAACTGTCATGAAATCTGGAATCGATAACTTGCTGGAAAATGATCCAACCTCGCTCAAATCTTGGAATAAGGAAAATGAACATGTCCATGATGTACGTAGAGATCCACAGGGTCTAGTGAGCAAAGATGATGAATCCACCAGCATGAACTGAGAAAGAACAAAACAAAGACAAACCGAAAGGAAAATATTTTTGGTTGATGCAAGGTTGCCAAGAACCAAGGATGCTCCTGCATCACTTCACACAATCTATTGTATATTTTATATAGTAACTTTGATTTTATAAAGCTCATTTGATCGATAAGAAGGTAATTCACGTGCTTCATGTCTTCTTGAAACATTGTTAGTGATTGTCCCTTTAATGGTTGCATTTCTTTTATTGAAATCTTAAGGGTTGAATGTATAGTCGAGGCATTGAACATAGTGATTCCTATAAGAGCAATAACAAGGAGCGGGTTATATTTTTTTGATGCTAAACTCCAAAGTGCATGCCTAATGTTATGAATTAGATAGGAGTTTCTAGTACCCATTATTCCTTGTATTATCATATACAAGGGTTGCTTGAAGGAAGTGATGTTATAGTACTCTTTAATAACTGTGTGTTATTTCTTGTTTGGGAGATAGTGGAAAGGTGGATAATTCAACTCTAGTGTGGATTGGTCATTTTGTTGGAACAACTTGCTTGTGCTTATGAAATGTTTTGCAATGTCATGTATATGTGGAGGTATAGTATATTTATCCCATTTTTTTTATATTATCAAAATCACATCTACCAAGTATTCCAAGGATATTTAAATTTCCACCACTATCAATGCCCATTTGTGATAACAACTCCCATTCATTCATTTTTATTACATGTTTTATATCTATCTCAATATCAATGCCCTTGTCCTCTTCATGGCTAACTTCTATATTAATTATGTATTCGACATGCCACACATAATATTTATGTATATTCATTTCCTTTCAATTTGCAACAATATCATCTTTAATGAGATCTATATATGTGGCAATTTCACAAAAAAATCTTCTATAGAAATAGCTCACTCCAACAAAATGTTTCAAAATGTTAAGAATCCTCATTTGGAATAGTGTAGAATCGAGGAAAGACATTGGCAATTGTCATTTGTTTCCTATATTTTCACTTGCACCCTTTGCAACAAGAAGAAAATGAGAATGATTGTGCAAATTCAATCAATGTTATTGTTTACATCTCAAATAGGTCATTGTATGTAAGAATATAATGGCTTGATTGTAATATATTTTCGTGTAGATTTCTTCTAATTCAATGGAATATTTTTTACCCAACATTTAGTGTCATAAATTAGTGTTTGTAAACAAGTGGCAATTTTTGTAGCTCACAACATGTCTCTTGTGCACCTATATCATGATCTACAAAAATCTATGTCATGAATTTTCTATGTGTTGCTAGAGCTTGATCTTTAGACACTTGATTTCTTCATATCTGTGTTAGCATATCAATACAAATCTTAGATTTCATTTCTACCTTAGATGCATATTTGGTAATGCATATCAATAGAAATTTGTGTTAGCATAAGAATGAGCATTTTTGAAATGATAGGTTGGAAATCCATATTAGCTCTCCACATTGAAATCATCTTGATTGTGTATATTTACATATCATCATTTTGACTGGGGGCATTTTTTTCTTTTCAGATTCATCACATGACAAGGAAGAGCTAACACATTCATTCCAAAGAGCTTTATATCAATACTCTACAACCTAACCCTTCCTATGTAGGCATGTTGCTTCAGTACATTTTGTGTGACTTTGACTATGATTGATTAAATCATCATAGTCAATAAATGTATTTCTACAAAAGATTTTAGTTGTATGTAGTAAGCAAGGATTATCTTGCAAAGATCGATGTCATGTGTTGTTTATGTCAAATGGAATACGAGGGTTCCATGCACTGACATATTTGTCAAAGAACATTTTTTCTCTTTTTACATTTTCATTTCCCTCCATGAAGATGGTTCACATGCACTATTGGAATCACTCATGTTATGAGCATCTCTTCCTCTTGGGTTATATTTTTCAACTCGACTAGTTGTTTCCCTAGGTCCATATTCCTAGATGATAAGAATCAATGTTTGTATTTCTCATAAAAAAATCTAGAACAAATTAGATCATTGTTTGTTGAATTGGTATGCATGTTAGGATAGCATTCATTATTTATTGTGTAGATTTACAAGTTTGATAGTGCATTTATTCTATTGTGAAATCTTGTAGAAGCTATTATGAATTCATTATTGGATTTTGGTAAGGTTGTGGTCTAATTGTAAACATGTTGCATTATTTGATGTGAACTCATTGATGTAGATTAGGAATAAGGGTCTTCAAATTGGGATGTTGTAGATTCATTTGTTATAACTTGTGATGGTTTGAATGAATAATTATTGGTTCATTAATAATTTGTAGATTCATGGCTTGGATGGATTATTTTTCTATTTGTTGTATACGATGATGAATACTTATTTCTTCTTTATGGAAAGCATAGTAAACTTGACTTCTTTTATGACATTATAGATTTTGAATTTCAATTTCAAGGGATTCAATTTGAGAATTTTTAGGGGTAGAGCTCATCATCTGTAAAGGAAATAGTATGTCTCATTATCAATGCTACCAATAAGAATAGTGTATAGTAATAGACAAGATTAATATAAATATCCAAAAACATACACAAACATGATTAGCATACAATATAAAGGAATAACCTAATGAAAGATAAGAGAAACATAATTTTCATGAAAACAATATAATTTGAAATATGTACACATGTGACAATAAATTCACATAGATTTAAACATAATCATATAAATTTACTTTATATAATATTTACAAATATGTGTGTACATATTATAAGAAATGGAGTTAGATTTAGGTACTAATATTATTGTACATACCACTAAGTCTACCCAACAAGTTGTTTTCTTCAACAAAATCTAATAGTTTAGTTTTGGTTATGGTTGATTTTAATCTTCCTTGAACACCACTTAAATCATATGCATATGAGAGGGTGAAGAGAAATTGTTTAAAAATAACTCATCTTATTATAGTCTCAACTTTAAGTTTTTCTTCTTGATTGAACTATAACATAAATAAATCCTTTATAGACATACCAAGAAGGTTGGTTCCTAGTTGTTCAAAAGAAACAACACATAATGTTCTTGTATGATTTTCTAGCTTTAGTTGAAGTATGTATCTACAACTACAGTCTTCAAATGCAACCTTGCACTTTGAGTAGTACCATGTCTCATAATCATTCTGCATCAATCTTTTTTACATTGTTTTCCATCTAACTCAAGGGGAGATGATGGACAGAAAAATGAATTTTATTTTATGAATTGTATTGTTTCTTTTACAATGCATTGGATAGGTTGGTACACGTACATAGTTTGTTCTTCAATATCAATAATTGTATTTCTTATAATTAGTAAGGGCACATCCATATCCTATGTAGATGATGAGATAACATCATTCCATTTATGTCCAAATCAAGATTTTAGTTGTTATATTTCCTCTATTCTTGGGTCTATAGATAGTTGGGTAATGGAAAAGTGCTTATCACATTTCCAATATATTCAATGACACGTCCATTTTTCATTGCAAGCACAACAACATGATGCAAGCGGTACATCTCTTGGAGTTGTGTACCTTCCTTTTGAGTGGTTGGACCCCATAAAGTCACATTAATAGTACATGAAAACATATCCATTAGACTAATGCTCCTTCTAAGAACTTCTATCCCTCCATCCTTATTGTGGAACTTGGTTCTAAAAAAACAACCATTTCAATAACATTGAACAAGGAAATTATTGGTGATGTGCATATTTTCATTAAGGGATGTGAAAGAGAATTGATGTTTTGATATTGTAAGGTCATCTTCAAAGAGAGAAATCTCACAATTATCTAATAAAAAACTTTCAAGTTAGCTATTAAGTTTATTATACAATCTATTAGTAGTTTTAATAGTCCCACCAAATATTGTATACATAGCTCCAACTTGAACATTCATGCAATGAAGATCTATAACTTTATTGAAGCAAGTGACATGTATCTAAGTACACTCACAATCTATAATATCAAGGAAAAGATATGTCATTTTCCATCTTGTGTGTTGAATCGGTTTTCCATTGTAACACAACCCTTTATAAGCCACCTTGTTTGAAATGGATTCAAGTTTCTAGTAGGAGTAATAGTGGAGGAAATTTATTTCCTCTAAAGGTGTGAACATATTTGAAACAGTGCTCTCTGAGGAGGTTGCTTTATTACTATGTTATTTTTAATCAAACTTGTAGATGGACTAGTTGAGAGTGTGGCATGTAGTTGTTGGTCATGTTCTTGGAATAGATAGGTGGGTTGACTAATGACATCATGGTGCAAGCATGTGATTTCTTGTAATCAGATGAAAATCCACCTATATAGGTACAATGAGTAAGTACTATGAATAGAAATTTTTTTTTACATGATGGGTTCAAGAATTATAATTTATAGGCAATCAATCGCCAATTTAAGAAATCAATTAAACACATTGGCTCACCTTGACTTGCAAATAACAAGGATTGTATCCTATGAGTAGAAGTATAGATCCCTTTTGGAGTACTTCTTTTAAATGTTATGTATTGATTGTATTTTTTTGAAAGTGTAGCTTTTTACTTATGAACTCCATCAAAGAGATATGTTTTGTATTGAATTGTCGATTCAGAGCCATGCCAAAAATTGACAATATCTAATACTTGTAGATGTGGTTGCAAGTGTAGGTTGCCAACATTGATCATCTTGATTGCATTTTTAGCCAATGAATACATTCTCACGAATAGGTAAATTATTCCTATAACCATGTGACAACTATTATGTCATGAACATAAACTATACAATTGTATTCTATGAAGTAGACATTGAAAATGAAGTTGAAACCATGTTGTCTAGTTAACTAATATTGAAGAGAGAATTCAATTTTTTCAAAGAATGTAACCATGAATTAAATTTTGAAAATTAAGTAGTTTTAAATAGGCTATAAGTAGTTTTTGAAGAATAAAAGTCAATTCATTTATTTTGAGCTTTTGCAAAAGATAATATCTTATGAAAGTTTACACCATGCATAATTAAAAAGAAGAAAAGG
This sequence comes from Sequoia sempervirens, assembly GCA_007258455.2. NCBI lineage: Eukaryota > Viridiplantae > Streptophyta > Pinopsida > Cupressales > Cupressaceae > Sequoia > Sequoia sempervirens. The sequence goes on from VDFB02257523.1 coordinate 104,284, forward strand.
ATGTGAGAAATAGAGGACACCAAACTAAATAATGTTCTATACAATTTGTAAGTAGCACTTAAGGTGGAAAATACATTTACTTTTTTAAGCATAAGTATAAAAGTGGATTGTAATTAGCAAATGTAAGATGATAATGTATTACTAAGTTAAAAAATTGTAAGGAATGCATGTAAAACAATAAACAACTATTAATAGACACATATATCATTGATTATTGTTGTAGTTAAAACAATTATTATAACTTTGATTAGTGTAAAAAATCAAACTATTTGTAAGCATCCATGTCATTGATTGTTAGATAGTTCAAATGCAACATGGGAAGTAGTGCAATAAATATAATCGTATATCAGAAGTATACAAACAAAATCACAATATTTCATATACAAAACAATAGTTACAACTTCAATTGTTGGTGGATAGTAGCGGGTAGAACATGACTACCATTACATATTGTTTAAATAGTCATAAATATATCATTGATTATTGGAGCACATCTTAAAGCAATGCAAGACAATAATATTCTATTTATATATAAAACAAAAAGTACTAATTTGATTATTAGCATAACTCTACTCATTTTGTAAACACCTATATCACTGACTATTGGAGAATAAGTAACAAGAATGTACCATAGGAAGCAACTCAAAAGAACAAATGTAAAATGAAAAGTGTAAAAACAAATTTACAATATTTTATTTATGTAAAACAACAAATGAAAATACAACTATTCATAGTTAGTAGAGACCATAATACCACTATAATATTACATATTATATACATAGTTTTGAAATAAAAGTTTATTACACATTGTTCAAGTAGTTTCAAAATATCATTTTAATGTAAGGAGTGTTGCCTTATCCATAGTACTCATCAACATGCATTTAACATAAGAAAGTGCAAAAGGCAACCAACTTTTCACAAGTTGCAATGGAACTCATGTAATTTTGTTTCCATTGACTGAACTTCACAATCTAGCACATTGTATATATTTGAGCAAGTTATTTTTACTTGGTGTAGTAGGTCAACACAACTAAGTGAAATATTACTTACAAAATATTTAATGCTACTATTAGAAAATCCCTTCCAATTGATTGATGGACATGGGTCAGTTGGTAGAATGAGGGGTTGTTGCTACTTGAGATCTTAATGATATTTGTAGGTTGATGAGAATTTTGCATTCTTGAATGAAATAAATTCCAAAAAATAGTAAATACAATAATTTTATAATGGTTTTTAAACTATATCCAAGTCCCCCATTTGAAAAATTACTTTGTTAAAAGTCAAACATGAAATTATGCGTATAAATTGTATATAATTTTCCTTAATTAAAAATTTGTCAATATAAATGCATACATTTGTATCTAATTTAATTAACATCAATATTTTAAAAATCATACTAAATTGAAAAAGAAAAATTAATGAAAGAAAAATTTAAATATTTCTATAAAAGAATGAGAGTTAAGTTGCTTTTATAACCACCATATGAATGGTTATTTACATTGGTGATAATGTAAAGTACTTCAAAATTTTATATATAGACAATAATTCAATTGATCTAAATCTCTCATGTTATCAAGAATAAAGGTCACACAAGTTTGAAGAATAATAGAATATCGTTATGATTAGCTTTCTATTGATGGAGCCGCTGGTAGGAATCAAAATAGGAATAAGTATGAGATGTTTATGAATTCATGTTTGGGCTTTCTAGTTGTGTGTGTGTGTTTGTTGTTAAAAATTATGTATTTAAATTATATTTTGTTTCTTTAAACTCTAATGCTTGTTTAGATAGTTTGGGTTAAAATGGGTTAAAACTAAACAAAACATGACAAATTAGAAAGATTAATTTTTAGCATAATTCATAGTCATATGCATGCTATTAGTTAAATATATAATGCGTAATTTTACATAGTGATGGAGCCAAAAAAAACAATTATCATTGAAGCATTTTGGAATGGGTTTGTCCTTTCAATTGGAAGATGTGCATATTTATAGAATTGAAAGTTTATACTAACTATTATACATTAATTTATATGATATCAAAATGGAATTACAATTAAGAAAATGGGTGGAGCAGGCAGCGTAAGAGCAGGTGTTGGTGCTTGAGCAACAAAGGCAGAGCAAGCAATCCCAATGGAGAACATCATGAAACGAGTGGCTAGTGAAGATTGGTGCAAAGTACAATTGTGAGATCAGAACGTGGATCGAGCAATGCAAAATAAAGGTGCAACAGGAAACTGCTATGCCTGGAATGGGAAGCCTTGGTATGAATCAAGACAGTGGAACCCTCCTAGGGCATGCATGAGTTCAGAGCAAAATCATGGCAAGGTTTTTGGGAAGGCAAGAGCCAACGATTGGCATGGTTGGTAGAGTTATGCAGATCCAAGATCAACCCCTGCATTTGCCACTGGTGCAAATGCACTAGCCATAGGTAATACAAGAAGGTTGGATGCAAATCTCATGCAAGAAAGGGCCAACATGTGAGGCTAGCGGCCGAAGAACAAATGGAGGAATAAGTGCTATGTGAGTGAAGAGGAAATGGAGAGAAGAGAAAACAACAAGACCATGGCGATCCGAGCTAGCACAATGCAACCAATAATTCGGTGCTTGGAGAAGTATGGATTATTAGTCAAATGGTATGGCAGCAATTTAAACTGGGGCAGTTTGATCGAATGGTGGCAGGATCGTTGGGGTCAGGATTTACAATTCAAATCACTAGCAAACAATTACTTTATGGTAATCTGCTCATCTCAAAAGATAAAATACAAAATTGGAAGCGGGGTTTGGATAATGAATGACTATAGTTTCTACATTAAAAGATGGGCAGCAAATTTTGATCCTTTTCGGCACGGTATAGAAAGAATTCAAGATTGGTTTAGACTCCCAAATCTCCCATTGGAATTTAGGGAATCTAAAAACCTAGAGGAAATTGGGAACCAATTGGGGAAGTTCATATGTGCAGAAGAAAGGGAAAATCTGAATGGAATAGATTCATATGCCAGAATCTGTGTGGAAAACAAACCTAATAGTTTGTACTAGAGAGATCTCAAAATTATCACGAATTGGGGTAAGTGGAGACAGAGCTTAGTTTTTTATTCATGCCCTATTTGCAAAGGTTGAGGGTTTTGGGTTTAAGGAAACAAGAACAAAGGGTGGTATGCGATAGGGATGGAGTGATGAGGCAAAACCCTAAAAGGGCAATCAATGCTCCGACCTAGAAAGTAGTGGCCGATTTGAATCCAAATCAAACAAATATAGAAATGGAAGCTCATGAAGTGGAAGATTTGTAAATTGGTGAAGAGCTTGACTTGTAGTAGGTGGAGAAGATTGAGCAAAGGGTTGAATTAGATGTGGAGCTCTTAGAAGTAATTGACCTGATTAGCAACACCTTCAAAGAAGACATCAATTTGTTAATTGAAGTAGGCAATGAGCTTGTAGAGTTAGCAAAGGAAGCGAAGGGTGGGGTGATGGAGGAAAATTTTGATCTCGAAGGTTTGGAAGAAGTGTGGGAAGACAACCCAAAAATGGCAGATAAGGAAGAAGGGGAGCTTTCCTTTGTAGTAAACAAAATGCAGAAAATAATGGCATCATCACAGGAAGAGGAGGAGAAATTGGGAATCTCACAAAGGGAGGTGATAAGGAGATCACCTGACTGTGGAGAAAGTAAGAGGAAAGGAAGGATACTGAATCAGGAGAAACAAAAATTAGATGGAGAAGCAGTAGGGTAGAAGAAGATAAATGAGATGCTAATGACAAGGAAGGGGGAATCCCTTCCTGAGGAACAATGAGACTAATATCATGGAACGTTAGGGGCTTAAATGCTCCTAACAAAAAATGTCTAGTTTGGTGCCAATTGGAGGTGTCACATGCGGATATTTTTTTATACAGGAATCAAAACTACAACAAAATGAGGTTGATAATTATAGCAAAAGACTAAAGTTATGGAAGATAGAGGTGGTCAATGCGGAAGGTGCTTTTGGGGGCTACTAACATTGTGGCAACCCCAAAAATTGAGAAGGTAGAATTAAACAAACATTAGCTTGCATGTAAGGTTAAGAGCTTATCTTCTAATTTATGTTTTCTTCTTTTCAATGTTTACAGTCCATCTTCTTGCATTCAAAAAAGAGAGATATGGAGTGAAATAGAAGAAACTTGTAACAATGTAGCACCAGAGTTTTGTATTATGGGGGGTGATTTTAATGCAATCTTGAGATCCTCAGAGAAAAAATGGGAGGATGGGGGTGGATAGGAAACTCCAATCCCAACTTGATTTTGAGGCCTTTGTAGTTAGAAACTTGCTCATGGAGATTAATATGGGTAAAAATAATTTCAAATGGACAAACAAAAGAAAAGGCTTATGTAGTATAGCTAGAAAATTGGATAGATATCTATTCAAGGGAGATCTAGGGTCCTTTCTTTTCACTCTAGAGAGCAACGTTATACCTATTTCTGGTTCTAATCACTACTCAATTTGTTTAAACATTCAAGATGAAAGAAAACCAACAAGACGCCCCTTTAAATTTGAACATATGTGTTTGAGAGATGACAATTTCATGAGCCTAACAGGGTTGGTGGGGTGAAGTAAACCCAAGGGGTTCAAAAATGTTCAATGTGGTTACAAAACTGAAATTGGTAAAACAATAGTTGAAAAGTTGGAATAGGAGTAATTTCAAAAATATATTTGAAGAGAAAAAGAAGATTGAGGAAAGATTGTAGAGTTTAAATGAGGAGGTGTTAGTTAATAGTATGGATGGAACAAGATATGTGTTGGAAAAAGATATGATCAATAAGCTAGAAGATATCTTAGCTAAAGAAGAAACTTATTGTAGACAAAAGTCTCAAGGGCTATGGATAAGTGAATGTGACAATAATACGAAGTACTTTCACAATGCAACTAGAGCTAGGAGGAAAGCCAATAGAATCTCAAGCACTAAGTCTTCAAAGGGTAGGACTTTAGAGAAGATGGCAGACATAATATCAAAAACAAATTGTTTTTTCCAAAATTTGCTACACAATTGGGATGGTTACAAGTGGCAAGAGCAGCAACATATATTGGCTAACATTCCAAAGTTGGTTTTTGATGCTCAAAATGAGAAGCTTTGGGCAGATTCACAGAGGCGAAAATCAAAGAAGCTTTGTTTCAACTAGATCCTGACAAGGCCCCTAGCCCAGAGGGATTTCAGGCTAGGTTCTTTCAACAATGTTGGGATATTATTGGTGTTGAAGTGTCAGAGGCCATTGAAGATTCAAGGTGCTTGGGCAAAGTGTTAAAATATATTAACAATACATTCATAGCTTTGATACCGAAAAAGGAAAAGCCAAGCTCTCTTGATGAATTCAAGCCAATTGCACTTTGCAACACCATTTACAAAATAATAGCCAAGGTAGCTACAAATAGATTAAAGAAGATCCTCCTGGATATAATTTCAAAAGAACAAACTAGGTTTGGGTTGGGGAGATCGATATTAGATGGGGTCATTATAGCACAAGAGGCTATTCACTCCATGCAAAAGCTGAACAAACAAAACATGTTGATAAAGTTGGACATTAAAAAAGCTTATGATAGGGTTGAGTGAAGGTTCTTATTCAAAGTAATGGAGGTATTTGGGTTTGAGAAGAGATGGTTGGATTGGATTTTCAATTGTGTTTCCAGTCCAAGATTTTTTATTCTCATCAATGGTTCACCAAAAGGATTCTTTGGAGCTTCAAGAGGATTAAGGCAAGGAGATCCATTATCTCCCTTCTTATTCATAATACTAGCGGAGGCATTGGGTAGGTCTCTAAGCAAAGCATCGGAGGAGGGTAAAGTGGCTAGGATTCAAGCCACTAAGGATTTGCCTGTAATAATGTATAAACAATTTGTTGATGAAAAAATGTTGTTTGGGGTAACACAGGTAAAAGAAGCTTGAAATTTCAAAAGGATTTTGGATGATTACACTGTTGCCTCTGGTCAGGAGGTAAGTAAGGAAAAATCAGAAGTATTTTTCTTCTTCGCAAATCCAAGGAATGAAATTCAGTCTCTACAGATCTGAGTGCCGGCATTGCTATCACTTTTGCTGTGACCTGGAAATCACAAACAAATGAAGCTGCCATTAGGAATCTTTGTGTCGGTTGCCTCCTCTCTCTCTCAATAAACGCAGGAAGCCAAAATGCCCCATCTGTACTTCTTGAATTGTAACCATACCATATGAATAACTACAAGATGACTGTCATATATGTGAAAAGTTTCAGAAAACTCCTCTACACATTTATAGTGAATGCAACACCAAAGTGTTTGAATCAAAGTCCAAAGTGTTCTCGGTGATCCTGATAGCACACATTATCACAACAGTTTCACTCCACAGATTATTATGTTTTGAAAAACGAGCTTCACTGCACAGAAACAGTGCTCTCATATTTCTGAAAAAGTTTTAACTGAAGAGTGAACTGGCAACAAAACTCATCCAAAACTAGACTTGCGCTGCAATTCAGAAACAATCCACAGATAAAGACACTCGAATCAGATTGAGGCAAATGCAGCACCATGTGGAATCAACTGGGCCTCAGAGTCAGATCTGAGTGCCAACATAGCTGTCACAATTTTTCTTTGACCTGGCAAACACAAACGGATAAATCTTCCGTAAGGAATCTGTGCCTCTTGTCCCCTCTTTCTCAATAACAGCAAGAAGCCAAAATGCTCCATCCGCCCTTCTCAAATTGTAACCATACAATATGTATACATACCAGATGATCGTCACATATGTCAAAAGTTGCAGAAAAATCTTCAACACATTTATCGTTAATTCAAGGCCTCTTTTCTCTTCTCTGCATTTATTTGTCTGAAACTTCATAACAGCTACCTTTCTCAGGCTACTTTGTGCCATAGAAAATGATGGGGGCCAGATCAACATGTTAAACGAAAACTACTTCCTGCAATACTTCCATTGTCATGGAAAGGATTTTCCAACATAAATATCTTTGAATTCCATTTCTCATAAGAGTGCTGACAAAATATATTTTTATAATGGATATATACATCACATCAGGACAATATCTTAGAAAGAAACTTTAAATATATCAGTCACACAGTGATAAATTCTTAACAGACTGCCGCCTTATGAAATAGAAACTACTAGGCATGTATCATTGAGGAGATCAATGCTCTGCTGTATTAAACAAACAATACAAGAGATCAAATCTGAGCTTAAGCACATTTGCGATAAAAAATGAATGCAAAAGAACTTGCCTCACACAATCATTGTTACAATCTGAGTGATATGAATCCAGCAACTATAATATAATCTTTAAGAGAGGTTTTAGTGAATCATCTAAGTCTTTATTTGATCAATGATGATGCATATGAGCAAGAAACAATCAATTCACGCCAGGTGTGTTCAAGAATGAATTCCAAGTTGAAGATATTGCATTTCTGGTAGTCAAGGCAGACTAGCCACTATTAAGAAAGTCATGATCCTGAAGATACTTCAAAGCCATACTACAAGTAACAACTGAAGGCAGCATCATGGTACCACCATACATAATCTCTTTCAAGGTGGGTATGTCCACTGTCAATACTTCAATAACCTCTTCGGGGTCCATCGGGCGAGGCATTGCATCTTTCTGTAATATAAATTAAGCAGCTTAAATAAGGTCAGATATCTTAAAAAGTCAACTTAAAGGTAAGCGAGCAAGGAAAATGGTTTGAAGCTGGAAAGTTTTTTTCAAGTGTATATACCTTTCAGTTATCTCGGAAAGTGAATCCATGTCCTTAGTGATCCTATCTAAAACCAAACAGTTAAGAAATGCTCCTATAAATTAAGAGTAAAGAGCAAGTGTTCACCTCAGGATCCAAGAGAATAAATGGAGTGAATCGGTTGCGGCACCATTTTACCTGTTACAGAATAAAACAATAATCCTTAATAGCCCATTAGGATTGTGATAACAAACGTTTTACCTTACTGGAAAACTATTGAGATGAATAATACCTCTAAAAGACCAGGATGATCATCACTTATAAGCTTCACTAGGTTTCCTCCTTGCAGTTGTGCCTGCATATGATGATATAGTCTTTTGCTCAATATTTTTGTTATTGTTCCTCCTAACTCTTTGTTACAACTTCTTACCAAACATAGCATACTAGCACCATTGCCAAACAGACACGGAATACCTATGAAGATACAAAATATTGCATATCTATCCATTTTTTGAATTCCTAGTTGACCCTAAATAAATAGAATTGTTGCAATTGATTTATTAAAACACAATTCAGTAAAATGAAGCCAAATCACTGTCTGCCACTGTATTGTGTAGACATAGAGTAACATACCCTGCAACAACTTCAATACAGTAGTCTGAGTGCTGAAGAAATAAGTCTCAACATATTGAAGAGAATTCTTATTGTAGATATAATGTGCATAGGGGCAACTGGATGAAAGTATCCACCCTGTCTGTAAAATCTACTTATAAACAAAAATGTTATGGGTACAGTCAAACTATTTCTGTACTTTTAGATACACTTGCATTTAGCAGGTTAACAGCTTCAACTCCATTCAAGTTCTATTATTAACATGAAATGACTCACCTCTTCTGAAAGCTCCTTCCTTGTGCAATCTTCTGAAGACGTATGTTTTTCTGACAGCCCGCCACAAGGAACTCCATATATGTAACAATTTCCTCCCTGAACACAACATAAAAGTTGTCAGCGGTTTTTTTTAAACACTTGAATCTACTTGAATTCAAAAGGCTTTTAACTTTTAACACTTCAAGGATAGATAGGGTTAGATCGATCTGCACTGTGAGCTTCCTTTCAGCTTAGATGTCCTGTCTAAGGGTAATGGGACTTGCACCTGGCCTCATCGCATTTATTCACATGCAATGAAGGGGGCAAGCCTCAAAATAAATAGTACCCTGGTACATACTGGGCAGAATGACATTCTGTTTAACTTAAAAGTGAATTACACCAGTTGGCATTGCCCTCTAAGCAAATTTCCCTAATGCCTAGCCCAACTGATGCTGCAATGTTGCCCTTTTATCAGTAATATTTTCGGCCTAACTGGCAGTACTGTAATACTAAAAATCAATAGGTCCATAGTAATCCAAGTAGAGTCAATCATAATCGGATTCAGTTGACCACTTGACCATGCTAGGGTCTCACAATCTAGAAACATGAAGAACGAGACGCATTGGCTCTGTCTCTTTTGGTCTCCATGGACTGCAACAATTCTCCAAAGCCAAAAAGGGTTCATCTATTAATAAAGCTAACTGAAGATGTGGGATGCTGCTACAGGGATGCTATCTTGAAATAGAGGGCAGGCGTATCTAAATAAGGGTACAACTAAATTACGATTAAATAGAGTTGCTAGGAGATGTGAGTATGGAACAGAGGCGTGGTAACCTTCCTGGTGACTATGCTTACAGCCTAGTTTTGTAGAAAGATTGTTTATATGACCACTCTTAACCCTCATGACAGACTATTCCTTCCATTTTGCGGTCCGCATGCTCGTGGTTAAGGGGTGAGAATGGAATGCTTACAACAAGACCATGTTCTAATCCCTTGGAAAGATTGCCAACTCTCCAATCTGTTTCCAATGCAATAGCTACTCCTGTGACCGAAACCTTTTAAAGCTTTAACAAAAAAAAAAACTGCTGCTTCGAGCAACAGCAGCGTCTGTGAGCAGGTGCCTCCACATGGAGGTGTATGTAAGCTTGTTTAAGAACATAAATAGGCTAAAATTGACCCTGACCGAGAAATTATTTATAAGTAAGGACCTACCTGAGCATATTCCTTGATAAGGGTAACAGATCTTGTGAGCGTATCATATGGAAAAACTGCACAAAAATGAAAGGAAACAGTTTTTGACCCAACGATATCATATTCTACAATTTTCCCCTTGCAGCAGCCAGAGTCTGCCGCTGTTTCCTCTCTTGGTGGATGCTGAAAACCATTGAAAAACTAAATAAATTCAAAAAGAAAAAGTAACTGCATTTGTGGAAAAAAGTTCAAAGTAAGCAATCGATTCTATAAACCCATTAACTCACCTCCACAATACGGTTGTAGACATTCAAATAACGAGAATAACAAAGCTCTTCCTACAATCGCAGCATGCATGGTTAAAATTACAAACCAATCTTCAAATGCCATGAATCGAACTGCGTACTAGGTTTGATCAATGTGGCAATTGGACATTGGATTTCGGAAAATTCAGAAGTCAATTTTCAAAGTGGTTATTGGCCCTTTACCTTCAAAATTGTGAATCCTGAATCTGAATTTGGTGGTGCAGAGTGCGAAGCAGGAGAAGCAATTTGCATTGGTTGTGTAGACATTTGGGTAGAGTGGCACCTGACTGATTTAGTTTTTGGGTAAATGCCAAAGTGACTGGATCGTCTACAAACCCAAAAAATAGAAACGTTAGGGATTGGATATAGATGCATACCTTCGAATTTTTTTATAGCAGCAGAACCGTGGAAAAAAGATGTTAGAGGAGGGAATATACGAGCCATGAAAATGGTTGAGGAATTCATGAAAATGGTGGTGAAGAGGAGCATCTCTCACCACAGATACATGGCATGAAGAACGTGCCATTCCGTAGGGAGCACTTAATTACGCCGAAGGCGTGTCCCTCATTGAGCTTTTGAAGCTCATTTTTACCATCCACGGTTGGAGAGCATGGAGGGCTTGGCAAGGTTCTCCATCTATCCACAATCGTTGATCGTTTCACTGGGAAGGTCGGTTGCATTCAATGTGATGGCACTGCTATGCAATAACTATCATTCGCCGCCTTCCTTCCTCTCCATACGGGAGTTCCTCACCAATAAATATATGTGTTTAATTTCGCATTAACTCTCCTTCCAAAATATCTGGCCTTTGTTAATATTTGCCCTAGTTTCCTTACCTTCTTTTTTATCAGCGACATCAACAGATATTTGTGCAGAATCCTGAGGTAAGTCGCATTTCTCTGGCTGTTACTCCTTCCCCTGCAGCTAATGCTTTATGCCCCTTAACTGTGAATAGATTGAAGTAGCAAGATTAAGCAACAACACTAGACAACGCCCATTTTCTCCCATTGGCATCATTGACAGGTCGACACAATTTGCAGAGAATCTGTAGGTAAGTCACTTAAATTTACTTTCTTGTTTGTTATAAATATATTGAAGCAAAAGTTGAATGGAGAATATTTAGTATATTGACACGGTTAGGTTGTATAGCTGTTTGTTGCCTCTGAAAGAACAGAGTCAAGGCCTCTCCAGGCAGCCCAATTTATGCAAACCCAACAATCATCGAGCTCTCTAAAACCACATCTATTTCATACTATGATAGTTCGTCAAACACCTAGAGAGCAATCTGTATGCAGCCTAATTTAAGGTCTGTATGGAAACCAAAGTCTGATAACATACCCATGAATGAGCTTGCTCTGTTTCAGAAAGCCTGCATCTAGAAATGCAGAAAGTAAAGTGATGATGCTGACAGAGGTGGGATTGGGCATGCGCCTGAGAAGACTAAACATCTCATCCACGTCCCCATTTTTTTTTATATATTGCAATCGTAGCATTCCATGCAATTACATCTCTTTATCTTAAGAGAATTCTGTCAAACACTTGGCATGAATATCAATAGAGCCACATTTGGCATACATGCCTACAAGAGTAGTAGCCACAGAAACATCCCACTGCAAATGATAGCTGAGGATGTGAGAATGGATGCACTTTCCCTTTTGCAGATTTCCTAGAATGGATCCACACAAAAACATCAGCGCAACAGTTTTAGACAGCCTGCATTAGGAAGAACAGATAAATGTAGATGAATGAATAAATTACAACAGTAAGTGTAAGGTTGTACTTTTGGACACCCAAATTCGAATCTCTTAAAGGCCAATTTTGATTCGATGCCACTTGGGGACTATTTTAGTATCTGTTGTTAGTATTCAGATTTTCTGCTTTCTTTATTACATGTCACTACAATTTGATGTATTATGTAATTCCGTATAATACTAATAGGTTTCTTTAGCATTTTCTTATGCAAATTTCTATTATGTTGTTCTCCTCATATGTTTGGATGAGGTCAAGGTGTGTCTAGTATGAAAATATTAATTTTGTCTTATAGTGTTTCCTATTTACCAGATCGTCAGAAGTCCAGTCTGCAAGTATGATTTTATGATTAAATCATTATGACTATTAATCATGAATGAACATTTTTCAAAATAGATATGAATGGTCTCTTCCAAGAGTTCACTCCTGTATTGTCCTCTGTACTTTTTGTACATCCACTAAAACAAGAAATTAAGTTTTTTTTACATCCGAAAGTCATTTCATAAATTTGTCATGTTCCAAAAATGGGAACTATGCTAGTGCAAGAAGTGAACGATTATACATGATGTTCAACAAACAAGTTTTTTAGTCTCCACATGTTTGGAGAAGTTGTAATTATGGGTTCAATGTAGTACCATTTAGAACACCGAAGTCAATTCTTCAAGACTACATTAAATCGGTAAAACAAAATAGTAGGATTTTCCATTTACAGTAGAAGTTCATCAACAATGACATCACAAAACACTATTATGATATTGCTATCAGGATTCAACCGTGTAGTTTCGAGTCAAACTCATTGACCCATGTTTCATGAGTAGTGGTTCACAAGAACCCATCTCTCATGATAACGAATGGTCCACTTAACAATGGTTCACACTACTCAATGAATTACCATAGGTGAACCATAAATGATTGTCAAATGGTTTAACAATGACATGCTAAAAAAAGGCCTATTCGGGCCAAATTATCACTGAAGAACAATCAACAAGGTAAATTTCACCAAAATATGGTTTAATGGAGGTCTAATTGACCCAAGAATTATCAAAGGACTTAACAAGATAACCCAAATGGTTATCATAAATATCACCAAGATATGTTCTTACAAAGGTCTAAACAACCCAAATATTATCACAAAATAACAATAACAGGGTAATCCCTGACCACCCCAAATATGACTCAGATCTTTATGAAGGGGGTCCAGGATATGGTGGACCTGGAAGAGGTTGCGGACGAGCTTCTGAAATCTATGGATTAGCTGTGGTTGGGCCCAACTTTGTCTGTCTGCTGGCCGTTTAATGGTTTTTTTGTGGCTTTTTGTGGCTATTTGCTTTTGTTGTTTTTTTTCTTTCTGGCAGCCTTTTTATCTTTCGAACCTCTGTTTTGGTCTTAACTTGTAATGTTACTTTATGGTTTCAGGTCCTTGTAAAACCTGTTTATCCCCCTTTTATCAAAAACAATAACAGGGTAATCTATTTTTTTATCATATATTTCATATTACACATTTTGGTAGTGTCTAATCAACTCACTATGATATCACAAAATAACGCTAAAAAAATAATTTAATGGTTATCATATATTTTACAATGACATTTTGGCAGTGGTCTCATCAACCCAATTAATTTCACAGATAAAAAATAACAAAATAACCTAAAGGTTACAAAGGTAGGAATCACTTAGCCTACTTAGTAGATTCTTATTCACAATACACTTAGTTCTTGCTCACTTAGAGGTTATTTAGAATTTTTTCTCACCTCATGTAGACTCACCAAGTGTCCCAACACTTGTCCATAAAGTCTTACACTTGTTTCATACTTGGAGAGATAGTTAGAGTTTGACTCCTATCTTCTCATCTCTTCTTTCTTGACTTTATAAGCAAGGCTCATTTGTACATTTTACATCACATCACATGCTTATGATATTTTCTCATTTTGCATATGCTCGTTTGTGAATTGTTTTGAGTTTGCAAGCAAATATTGACTACTCCAACATGGTATCAGATCAATCTTGAAACAAAAATCCATTTCTCTCTTGAATTTGTGAGAGTTGTGAGCATCAAGTTTCAAATGGTGCATTTTAGAACAAAATTGTCATCACAGTTGTGCTCGAGAGGGTTGAGAGATGACTTTTGATATATAACACTTAGGTATTCAGAGAAAAAAATGAGTTATCTGGAGCCAACCATGGAGGGTCATATGGAAAGCCATACATCAGCAAGTTTCCTCAAAATCCATGCCTCAATTTTTGTGCAAATATCTCAGTTTGCATATTGTCTCGACTTTTGTGCAATAATTTTTAAAATATTTTTTTATGTTTATACACAAGTAAAAGAATGCATAGGGATGACATCAATAGTCAGCCTACACAGTGCCTTGCTAACATCATCATTGTGCAGTCAAAGCCACTTGTGCCTAGTTTGGGTGGTTTTCAACTTTTCAAGCAGTTTAAAAAGAAAGAAAGTGGTATTGGACTACTCTAGTTGTGAAGAATATTCCAATGGAATTTTGGAATATTCCATTACTGATGTTAGCATAATGTCATCATTTTTCAACCGCAAAATTTCCCCTTCATTGTTGGCCTATTTCAATTTTTGGCTCAAATTCAAGAGCCTCGTTCTTGGGCATACAAATGCATTTTTTAGTTTTTTTTTTCATTTTACATATTTTTTCGTCCTCTATTCAGTGGTATGATTATTTTTGCAGTATGATGTAAGGATTTTTTTTTCAAAATAGATTATTAGAGGACACCTTGCATATTTCCCTTTTTTAGAACTTCAAAGGGCTCCTTTGGGCTCATACAAACTTCTTTTTGTGTCCCTTTTTTTAACCTGCATGATTTTTTGAGATAGGTATGCATTGGTAATGTTATTTTTTCATTAATATATTCCAAAATTTTAAATTATAAGTATGTGTCTTTTGATGTTTTGTAGATCAAATCCACTTTGTGGAATCTGTAATGCACTAAAATAAAGTGTCATATCACTGTATCATTTAAGGGGGGTCATGCTTTGAATAATGGGGGCTTTCATTTTTTTTCACTTTCTTGAGGTTTGAAAGGCATACTTGATAGATTTCTTCATTTTCCACCTCATGGCATAAACTTGTAAGAACTCAAAACAACAAATAAGTATATAAATGCACTCATATAAAGTGCCACAATAATTAAATATTTTCCTTAAGGAGGGAATTTTGTACTTACACTAAATTATAAAGTGTAATGGGTAGTTGTGTAGTGCCTTCATTTGTCACCACAACAATAGATCCTCGTGATTCTTGCTTCATGTGTGTGTACCTTAATGCACACCCTTTTTCAATTTTGTGTACATCTTTTTGGACTTGATGACGGATCTACATTCTTGTGCACACTTTTGTGCTTGATTTCAATTGGCCTACCAATACCACTTCCTCATCAGCATTAAGGGGGAATTATCACAATTTTATGCTAATGCTTCCTTATTTTTAATGGAGCAGTGGAGGAACCTCATTGGAGATGAATGGACTTCACAACTTTCTAGAGAGCGTCACATAGACCTACTTTTTTAATCTCTCCTATGGGGGGGTTATTTCAGTGGATCATATTTTGTGAGATTCTAGTAATTATGCAAATCACCTTGATGCAAATTTTAGTGGTGTAATATAAACTTCATGCATGCAAATTTGTTGATCATACTCCAAAATCACAGTATTATTGTAGTGCCCCTCTGCATTTCATCCTGATAGTGCTGTTCGTCTCTTTTGTCACGGTATTGCTCTTCATTTCGCCTATGTGACTTGGCACTATTTGGTATGTTATGAATTTGATTTAATTTGGGTTGGATAGTACCTCAATGAATTATTGCATTAAAATTAAAGATTATTGAAAATAAATGACATTGTGATAATTAAAGATAAAATAATATTGATGTTTTAATTGATTTAAATAAATTAAAATTTATGATTTGAAAAAGATATATATATATATATATATATATATATATATAATTGAATTATGTAAGCAAATTAAAGGAAAGATTAAAACTAATAAATTAAGTAAATTAAAGAGAGTGCACGTTTCATGCAAGAAGTTTTGGTTAGTGGTTACACTCATTGAAAAGGAAGCATAGTGGAGAAGATAGGGAGGCACATGATGAGCGCGTGCAAAAAGGTGGAGATCCTCCTCTAACTGTAAGAGTCTATTTTTAGAAGATGAAAACTTCTAGTGGAATCCTCTTGACAGCATGGAAGGAGATCGATAATGTCGTTTAAGGAGATTTTCTTAACCACTGAGCAAAAAAAAGAAGAAGAAGATCGATGTCTCACTTATGCTGCAGAGGATGATATTCATTTTGAAAATGGTAGTTAGCTGCCGCTATGCAGCACGATGAGGAGCTCACACCCACTTGCCAACAACATATATGTGATTATTCGGGAACATGAAGGAATTCTCTATTTGTACAGTGCGGTAGATTTTGAGTAATCTTCGGTCTGGGAGTAATATGCTAGGAGGAGACCCTTTTGGTAAGAGGCATCTTGCGATATAGAGAGGTAAGGGTTCTTTTTACGCTGCATCCAATTTTCTCTCATACATACTCCCTTCGAAATCATTGACCTGGCAACTGGGTTGCCGATCATCCTTACAATTTTATTAACTGAGAGGGATTACTACATTAGTGTCAACTCTAAGGAACGAAAACACAAATAGCTCTGTGCATAAAACATAAAGCCTATAGAACTTCAGAAAACCTCTTGCACTCTCAATAGTTGATTCGTGCTTGCTAATACAAGCTATGCAACTTAGAGGTTTCCACGTCTGACTGCTAGACTCATCTCTACTTCTGACTCCAAAAGATCTTGTGTCATTAGCGTGATGTTTTCGTTTCCCTTTTTACATGCATATGAACAAAAAATCACTATATCTTCTCAGCCGCCTCAATCTCCCTTGTTGGCCTATTTGAAGTCATTGGGTACAGATAAACAAAAGTATTTTTTTAGGATGCTTTGAAGTTTTTGCTAAGTTTAACTGAACCCTTATTATTGGTTTTAACCGAAAGGAGATAGCCATCAATTGGTGACAATAAGAAGTTTTGAACCTGATCTGAGAGTACATTAAGCACTTGGGGAAAATACGCTGAATGTTCAGATAGGAGACTTGATTTTTGTCACTCGGATTCAAGGAACCATAGTTTACATCCTTATGCTTTAACTGATCAACCTTATGCAATACATGTAAAACTTATACTTGCATATAGTCTGCCGCAATCTTAAGGCCAACTCGATCGATATATATATATATATATATGTGTGTGTGTGTGTATGTATATATACCCTTGGTTAGAATGACTTATGAAGTTGTACGATGCTTGAAGTCAAGTATTCTGCAGTGGATTCGATCCCATTTCTATTGTTTGCATGGGTTTTGGTATTGTGTTTGTTGATTAGTGTGATTCACGGCTCTTTCAGTGCTTGGAAGCCATTGTTATATGCTATACTCAGCTTGTAAACTATGGTAAACCCTTAATGAAGGCTCCTTTGCTTTGAGGCTTTCTAACAAACATTTTGCACGCGTTGTTCAAGCTTCCATTTTGGTACAGCGAGGGTGCTGGAAGTCGTGGCTCTTGGTTTACATCTACCGATTGCATTTGCACGAGAGGCTAGAGCTTCTAAATCCTTTTAAGAATAAACTCTTTTGAGCATAACTTGCAATCTAGGCAAATTCAGAAACCCACGAATAAATGAGGCAATCTTCCAAACAGTTCACTCATCTTGTTTGTGCTTCCACATTTCCATCAGCGTCCAACAGAGCACTTGTAGCCACCGCATATATATTATATGTATTCCCTGCTATTATGATTTGATGGGTGTTCCTTCATTACCTCTGGTTACCTAATACTTCACGTATTATTAATGAAACCCTTTTTATTTTAGAAATCTCACAAGAACGTTGTCCGTATTTAAAATGATGAAAATGGATCACATCTCTTAGAAAAATTTCTCTTGCAACAATCTGGATATGAATTTAGTTTTGCGCTATATTTTCTTAACTGGAAGTTTTGAATCTGGAAACTTATGGATGCTCTCATTCGCTAAGCCAAAGCAAAGCTTTTGATTCCACAACAAACAACCTGCAAAGAAACACAACTTTATGCATTGCTTGGAACATAAAATTATCCATGAAAATGGTCCAATCTATTATCCTTCCCAATCATGTCACCGATCCATTCTAGACCTTACCAATCCTTTAGCAATTAACTTTTATTGTACATGCCAAGAGGCTCCTTCCCGTTCATGCACCCTGCTAAAATATTATTTATGGCTCTATTAGTAATGATTTGTATTGCCCTTTCCAACCTTCTTAATTATTTGTCTAAAGAGATCCACCCTATATGCAACATCCTTTGCATGATCTTTACACGTGGCTTGATTTGATGCCATTGGGGAGGGCAGGGAAATGTCAACGATAGGTCTTAGAACATAATCAGTCCACTCATCGTAAACAATAAACAATAGAAATTCTCAAGTCCTCCCAACTCTCTTATGCATCTTGCAGTATTTCACCTCTTGTGTCGGCTTAAACCCTCAATCTAAATCTTCTTGGTATAAATTAAAATGAAATTCCTCCATCTTGCTGACTGGTAACACTCTTGACGGTGACTGCACGATATGGTTCACCGAAAAGAGATTGGTATATGTGAACCATTGAATTCACCCAATCACTTATGCTAAGCATCCTTTAGAAATTGACATAGCAATCTTTTAATGGTATTGAAATCAGCATAACATTCCTTAGAATTTGGCTTTGGACATATGGAAGTCGGTCTGCTTAACCTTTCTCACCAGGGAATTGGATCCTTTTAACAGGGTACTTATTAAGCTTTCGACTGTTTGATATACTAGAATAACATTTGGGTGAGTGGCGATGCTAGTACTTTGTGAGTTGGTAAATTATCATAGAAATCTATACTTGTTTAGGTTTTAACTTAGGAGTTGGAATTAAAGTGTACATTAATCAAATAATCATACTTTCAATTTATTGTTATAGTTTGAATGTTCATCACCTCTAGAGATGATATTATGAATACTAGTGCCTAAAATTTTCACCTTAATCCTTATACTTTGTACTACCCGGTCTTATTATATGTACTATGATATGTAACAAGTCTCCTTGCATTTGAAAAATGTTCCTTCTATATCTTATTCGAATAGAAAGGATAAGAAGTTATTATTTTGTTACGTACCATTTATTTTACCATGATTAGGAATGGAATTAGAGAAATGGAATTATTAGTATATATAAATATAATTTTTGCCCTTGTAAATACAAATGTTTATATTGGTATAAGAAAATTGGAAATATTAAATACTAAGAAGGATGAAGTATTATGTATTTGAGTAATTATAGAAATTAGCTTAAGAGAAGGAATTGGAGGAGCTTGTTTTAAATGATGAATATTCCACTCTTATATCGAAATAGTTGCTACGTGGATACTTTACTAAATAGATGTCTGAGTTCAAGATATCATGCTATTTGTGGAAATGTAATAGCAAAGAAAGTTGACATATTTATAATCAAAGTAATGCAAGTTATAGTGTATGGAAAGAGAATACCTTTGGATTCGATGATTAATTAGTATCATGATTCTACTTCTCTTTTATTATTTTGAGTTGTTTATGAGAACATGTGAATGATTACTGAATTGGAATGTATTGTAGGATTTTGTATCTTTGTTTACACCATCTTGTGAAGTAATGGTTAGGATTTTTCTATTTGGTGGAGTTTATGATTATTCATGTTGAGTTGGAAGATCTTTTGGGTTTTGTTTTGATTTGTATTATAGTTGGAACTTTAATACTTGGGTTTTGTTTTGATTTGTAGAAATTTTGATGGATATATCGTGGTAGGGTTTCATGAGAGGAGAAAATAGAGGTCTCCCTTGGATGCCCGATTGTTTTTGCATCAAAATAGATTATGTTAGCTTTGGCTAAGTCTGAAGATTTCATTGAAATGTTGCCAGTCACTATTTTAATACTTGTTGACTCATTAATTGTGGTTTGACTATAGTCCTTTGAGATCTAGTTGATGTTGCCATCTCAATGGTTTTACTTGCGAGATTTGGTATGGGGGTTGGCGACCTAGGATCCAAAGCTTGAAGTATTCATTTGAATTTTGTGATGTTTCACCTGAGAGCGAGTGGTTTTATGATTCTATTACTTTGATGATGGTTGATCTTACACTTGGTTAAGTTTATGTGGATTGATCCTTGCACATGAATGTTGTTTTCGTTACTCTAAAGTTCTAGCGTGAGATGGCGATGCCTCATTTGGTGTTGTTATTTTGTTGGATTTGGTTCCTTGTATAGTTGGCTTGCCATTTGTGATATTGAGTTATTGTTGTTAGTTGGGGGAGTGGCTTTCAATGGGGGCCAATGCACAAAGGGGTGTTTGGTTAACCCATGTGGAAGTTGTGTAAACAAGTGATAAATTAATTAATTAAATTAAGGGGGGTTGGGTAGTATCCATACATTAATTTAGATAATGTTGCCTCACTCATGGGCCCAAGTGCTCGTTTAGGCTTGGGATGAGTGAGAAGGTCTGGAATGGAAAAATCAACTGCCTCATCTCCATAAGAGGTATGTTGATTCCGCATAAGGTGGCATGAGGGGCTGGAGATTGGTAGAGGCTACCAGGATAACCCAGGATGGGGGCCAGGGCCTAGGAAGATCTACTTGGATAACCTATGACCAATTATGCGATGACATTCCACCCTTAAACAACCTTGTATGCTTTTGTGCCCCTCTTGTTGTTCTTGAGCCTCTAGAAGCAAATGTTGTCATGTTTATATTGATGCTTTGTTATGTTGTCTTGTGTTGGTTATTTCTTATGTTGGTTACATTTTGTGTTGGTTATTCTTATGCTGGAGGTTACCTTATGTGATTGTTGATCTTGTTGTGAAGTCTTGTAATCCTTGTTTCATTTGATGGTTTTGTTGGGAGCCCTTCTTCTCATCTCCTAGAATGGGAGGTGGGCCTTCGGGTCCACGTGGTCGGGTGGAACGTGCTATGCACCCCATTGGGTCCCCAGCCGAGATCGAGTTGTACTAGTTTCAATGACTCCTGAGTTCTACCAGAGTTGGATTAGACTTGTAGCTTTGTAATCCTTCAGTTCATTTGTATCATTCTGTGATATTGTATTATTCCCAATCATGTTGAAAAGCAACATTGTAATAATGTAATCCTTGAGTAATATATCTTCATGTTATTAATATATTGTCCTTGTTCATGTTACCTTATGGTTATTGGTATATGTTACCTTTCATGTGATGTAATGATGTTGATGTGAAAAGTAATGCAGTCATCTATAGTTTCATTTCATGTGATATATGATTATTATGATACATATTAGTTATTTAAAAAAAAATTATGCCTTAAATGTGTGATGTATTAGTTTCCTTTGGTGTTGCGTGATGGGGCATTACAATTATCTACATCTTCAACTTCACAGAGTTTGATTGTGTTTGTGTCATCTATTTATTCATTGTTGAGTAGTGTTCTATATGTTCACTCATGTTGTGTTTTGTATCTCTTATCTTGATCTACAATTTTTTGGAGGTTCATTTATTCCAGCATGATGTAGGAGCATCCAAGGTGTAAGTGTAATCTTGCATCAACCAAAAATATTTGTGTTGTTTCTTTTCAATAAGGGCTAAATTGGCTTGAGTTTGCTAAGTATGGAGTATGTAGGAGTTCGGGCTTTAGGACTCAAAGTTATCTCCTATCATAGGTGCCAAGGAGATTTTCAAGTTTGAGTGTCGTACTTCAATGTTAAGGCTTTCACCTTAACTTAATTTCTAACAGATGTAAGATGCATGGTGAAACTCCACAGCTCAACATTCGAAAGGGAAGAAGTTAGCACAAGAAACATTTTAGGAATTACGAGTCAGAGCTTTGGCTTGCATCTTACTGGACAACGGGTATGGAGTAAGGAGTATGCAAGAAAGATGAACCTCGATTCTCAAAAAGGTGTAAATGTTCACAAATTGGTAGGAAGGCTTATGCCTTACCATAAAGTTTGGTCTACGGTATGATGATATAGAACCCACAATCTTGCGACAGTTCGTGAGGGGGTCTACGGTATAGTGGTAACCCATGACACTACAATGATCATTTGGATGGATTGTGGTGGGGTGGTATCATGCGGTACGGTGTTAACTAGCAAAGTGATGAAGGTTGAGTGCAACACCGCAACTGTTCAAGTTGGTGTCAATAGTATTGTGGTAAAGAATGACATGTGTAGAATAGATGGAAAAGGACAATCAAAGGTGGTGACATGTGGTCCATTGTGATCTGTTGATTTCACATCTCTATTATGAATCAATGCAATTTTTTGTCAGTAATTTTAAAAGAGGATTAAAGGTGATTGGAAACCCTAAAGTGAATGGCATTGATCTAATGATGAAACAAAAGTTTGAAGGTGATTTTCATGGCACGAATGCACAAGTTTAGGGAATGATGTTCATTGGAGGAGCATGGCAGTACTAAGGCAACAATGTGGGGAAAGAATGTTGATAAGATAAACCAACTAAAAGGAGTAGAAGGTGATGGAATAGGATGTGGGTTATGAGATTGTGGAGAAGAGCTTGAAGGCCTGAATCTGCATATTTGACTGATGTTTTTTTAATCAAAGCCCATGTAATGTTGTAATTTTCTTTTCCATTCCAGTAATAATAAAATATCTTTATTTTCTTCTTACATATGGGTTGTGCTATCTTTGTTATTGTTGTGAGGTTGAGATAGTAAGGGGAGTACCCTTCATCAAGTGGTATTAGAGCAGGTTGTCTTGAATCTGTAAACAGAGCGCCGAAGGGAGGTAGTTTGTAGCAGGACCTGTGAGTGTGGGTTGAGATAGAAATGCCTCCTAGACTTTACTAGCATGGTAGAGGTAGAGGCAGAGGTGCTGGAGGAAGAGATGGACTCCTAGAGATACAATTAGAGCCCTCAAAAGGTAGTTGGAAATCTTGTAGGAAGAGGTTCATAGGAGAGAAGTGCATTGACAAAGGGATGACAGTGAAGATGAAACTAGAGAGGAAGTGGAAGAGGAAGAACAAGATCAAATGGATTCTAGAGAAATTAGATTGTTGAGAGTGATATCAAACATTGGGAAGAGACCCAAAATGGAGGTCTTGAATTTTAGTGGAAGTCTAAATCCTGAAGAGTTGATCAATTGAATCAACGATATGGAGGAATTTTTTGAGTTTGAGGAGATTGAAGACCCTCATCGAGTGAGGTTTACAAAGGAAAACTTAAAGGGTCATGCAAGCATATGGTGGAAAGAGACCCAGCTTGAAAGAGGAAGACAAGGGAAAGAGAAAATTTCCAAATGGGATAAATGGTGGCTAAGATGAAAAGGTAATTTATTACTGTAGATTATGAGTTGGAGCTTCTCAAGAAGATGCAGAGTCTGAGATAAGGAACGAGGATGGTGAAAGAATACATGGAAGAATTTCACAAGGTCCTAATTCAGACGGGACATTTTGAATCAAATAAGGAGAAAGTAGCTCATTATATTAATGGGCTAAAACCTAGCATACAAGAAGAATTAGCATTGGTAGAATGGCCACCATTGAGGATTCTTATCAATTTTCATTAAAATTTGAAGAACGACTAAAAAAGAGATTTGAAGGTAAGAAAAGAGGTGGAGGTCATGGTGGAAGAGCCAGTAGACAGTCATATGGAGGCCAAAGTGAGGAAGGATCCAGTACCAACCAACACCAGAAAGGAGATAAATCATATCACCCTCATGATTAGAATAATGGAGATCAAAGAGGTAGAGGAAGATCTAAACAAGGACCAGGAAGAGGAGGCTTCTATGGAACCTATTTTCAATGCAGAGGACATAGAGCCTTTGAGTGTCCTTAACATCAAGGAAGGAAAAACATAAGATCGAAAGGTAATGCTCGAGTTTCCCATGTAGATGAAGATGCTTAGTCTTCACATTGTGAAGATGTTGAAAGGGGTGAGTCCCTTATTGTCAAAAGAGCCTTGCTGAATGAGGAGAAGGTACTAGACCAAAGAAAGAACCTGTTTCACAATTGATGTAAGTGTGAAGGTAAAGTCTTTGATGTTATCATTGATAGGGGTAGTACAAATAATATTGTGTCAGAGGAAATGGTCACTAAGTTATAGTTGGAAAGGAGAAGGCATCCAAATCCATATTCGATTGCATGGTTGCAGAAGGACCAAAGGGATTTGGTCAATGAGCAATGTTTGATAAAGTTTAAGATTGGTAATTACAAGGATGAGGTTTTGTGTGATATCATATCTATGGATTTTTGTCACCTGTTGTTAGGTAGATCATGGCAGTTTGATTGGCGAGCAGTGCATGATGGGCATGCTAACACTTATTCATTGACAAAGGATGGTGTTCAACATAAGTTAAAACCCATAAAGGAGGCAAAAGAAAAGGTGTGCAATAATGCAAGAATTTGCTTAGTTGATGGAAGAAAGTTCCTAGGAGGTATGAGACATGAGCATATGTGCTTTGCATTAATCCCTAGAGCTGAAAAAGAAGACAATAGTGAGGTACTTGTAGAGGTTCAATATTTGTTGAATGAGTTTGAGGGTATTGTTTCTGATAACATACCTGAAGGTTTTACTATAGTAAGGAAGATCAACCATCAGATGGACCTGATTCCTGGAGCTATTTTTCCAAATAAGGAAGCCCATTGAATGACTCTAGTAGAAAATGAAGAGTTGTTGTGAAAAGGATTGATCAGGGAGAGTTTGAGTCCATGTGCAATACCTATAATATTAGCACCTAAGAAGGATGGGGAATGGAGGATGTGTATAGATTATAGAGCCATCAACCAGATCAATATCAAGTATAGGTTTCCCTTGTTGAGGATGGATGACATCATAAATTGTTTGAGTGGAGCTGAGTACTTCATGAAGATATATTTGAAGAGTGGTTACCACCAGATTTGAATTAGAGAAGGAGATGAATGGAAGACAACCTTTAAAACCAAAGAAGTTTTGTACAAGTGGTTAGTCATGAATTTTGGTCTAACCAATGTATCGAGTACACTCATACAACTCATGAATGAGGTATTGAAAGAATTTCTGGGTAAATTTGTTATTGTTTATTTGGATTTGGCATTTTAATTTTCAGCAAGACATTGGAGGAGCACTTGATGCATATTAGAAAAGTTTTTGAGAAGTTGAGAGAGGAGAAGTTGTTAGTCAATTTGAAAAAGTGCAGTTTTGTGAAGAGAGAATTGGTGTACCTGGATTTGTTATATCAACAGAGGGTCTTAAAATGGATCCAAAGAAGGTGAAAGATATCATTGAATGGCCTACACCAAGGAGTGCTACAAGGGTGAGATATTTTCATGGCTTAGCAAGTTTTTATAGAAAGTTTATCAAAGGATTTAGTAGTACTTGTGCACCTCTAAATGAAACAATGAGATGGGATAGAAAAGAGTTTAAGTGGACTACATGAGCAACAAAGAGTTTTGAGATGTTGAAGAATAAAGTTACAGAGCAACCGATTTTGGCACTTCTAGATTTCAACAAGGTATTTTAGGTAGATTGTGATGCCAGTGGCAATTCCATTTGAGCTATTTTGAGTCAAGAAGGTAAACCCATTGCCTATTTTAGTGAAAATTTGAATGATGCAAAGAAGAAATATTATGTTTATGATTAGGAATTTTATGCTATAGTCTAGGCTTTGAAGAAATTGAGACACTATTTGTTGCCAAAAGAATTTTTTTTATTTACTAATCATCAAGCCTTACAATATTTAAATAGTCAAGGTAAGATGAATCAAAGGCATTTGAAATGGGTTGAATTTTTGCAAATTTATACATTTTTTTTTAAGCATAGGAGTGGAAGATGTAACAAATTTGTGAATTCCTTAAGTAGGATGCAAAATTTGGTAGCAGTAATGTAAATTGAAGTTGTTGGGTTCAATGAACTCAAGAGTTTGTATCCCAAGGATCTTGATTTTGCGGAGGCTTGGAAAGCTTGCATGGATCCTATCACTCTAGATAGGATGAGATGGTTGGAATTTACAATCCAAGATGGTATGTTGTTTTGAGGGAATTAGTTGAGCATTCCAAGGTGTTCCATGAGAGAACTTGATCAAGGAGAAACATAATGGAGGATTAGCTAGAAACTTCGGTCGGGATAAGACCATTGCCATTGTTGGTGAACATTACTATTGATCATAGTTGCAGTAGGATGTGAAGAATTTTGTGCAGGATTGCAAAGTATGTCAAATGGCAAAAGGAACAAGTCAAAATATTGGATTGTATTAGCCATTACCTATACCTGAGAGGCCATGGGAGAACATTAGCATATATTTTGTTCTTGGATTACCAAGGACATAGAGAGGGCATGATTCTATATTTGTGGTAGAGGGAAATTTTTTGAAAATGACACACTTCATTTTGTGTCATAAGACTAGTGATGTTGTTCATATTGCAGAGTTATTTTTCAGAGAGGTGGTGAAACTACATTGTCTACCCAAGTGCATAGTTTCAGACTGAGATACCAAGGTCGTTGGGTATTCTAGAGGACATTGTGGAAGAAGATGAAGATTGATTTAAAGTTTAGTTATGTACATCATCCATAGACATATGGAAAAATAGGGGTGGTGAATAATATTTTGGGTAAATTGTTGAGATGCTTAGTAGGGGACAAACCCAATTCCATAGGAAAAATTTTCTTACAACAACTTTGTCAACAAGAGCACTGGTAAATCACCATTCCATATTGTGTATGGGAGTAGTCCTAGAACCGCTTCTAAATTGAGAAAGATGGATAAGGGAGAGGAGAGTAGTGTTGAGGTTGAAGATTTTATGGAACACCTGAAAAGTTTGCATGAAGAGGTGAAAAAACATACTAATAAGATGAATTCATAGTATATAGCTAAGGAAGATCAAAAAAGAAGGTATAAGGAGTTTTCGGTAGGCGATGAAGTCATGGTTCATTTGCGTAAGGAGAGGTTTCCAGTTGGCACGTACAAAAAGTTAAAGATGAAGAAGTTTGGGTCATGCAAGATCCTGAAGAAGCATGATTCAGGAAATGCTTATGAGGTAGAGTTGTCGAGTGAGATTCATGTTTCACCTATGTTTAATATTTCTAATTTGATAGAATATCATGAAGGTGATAAGGAGAATGAATTGAAAAAAACAAAGTGGAGCATTCTAGCACCTATTGCAGAAAATGAAGAGATAGAAGAAGTTTTGGATAGTCATGTGGGTAGAAGCATACTAAATAGGAAATATAGAGATTACTTGGTGAAATGGAAAGGAAGGCCTATTGAAGATTCATCATGGTTTTCTGAGTCTAAGGTTAACTATCTTGGTTTCCCTCTAGCTCCAGAGAAGTGATAGGGTCACTTTCAAATTACCCTGGGTGTCTGATGTAGGACCATTCAAGGTGTAAGAGCAATCTTGCATCAACCAAAAAGATCTGTGTTGTTTCTTTTCAATAAGGGTTGAATTGGCTTGAGTTTGCTGAGTATGGAGGTCTACAGGAGTTTGAGCTTTAGGATTAAAAGTTATCTCTTATCACTTGCCAAGGAGAATTTCAAGGTCAGGTGTTGCACTTCGGTGTTAAGGCTTTCACCTTAACTTAATTAATAATATATGTAAGATGCACCGTGAAACTCCACACCACAACATTTTAAAGGGAAGAAGTTAGTGTAGGAAACATTTCAAGCATCGTGAGTCAGAGCTTTGGCTTGCATCTTACCAAACGATGGGTATGGAGTAAGGAGCATGTGGGAAAGTCAAACCCTGATTTTTGAAAAGGTGTCAGTGTTCGCGAATCGGTAGGAAGGCTTATTCCTTACCATAAAGTTTTGTCTATGGTATGACAGTATAGAATCTGTAATCTCGTGACAATATGTGAGGGGGTCTATAGTATACTGGTAACCCATGACACCACAATGGTCATTTGGATGGACTGTGGTGGGGCGGTATCGTGTGATACATTGATAACTAGCAAAGTGATGAAGGTTAAGTGCAAGTCCGTGACTATTCAAGTTGTTTTTGGTGGTATTGTGGTAAGGAATGACATGTGTAGAAAAAATGGAAAAAGGATAATAAAAGGTGGCAGCACGTGTTCCATTATGATCCATTGATTTCACATCTTCATTGTGAATCAATATGATTTTTGGTCAGTGATTTTAAAAGAGGATTAAAGGTAATTGGGAACCCTAAAGTGAATGGCATTGATCTAACGATGAAGCACAGTTTTGAAGGTAGTTTTCATGGTGCGAACGTATAGGTTTAGGGTACAATGTTCATTGGATGACTATGGTGGTACTAAGGAAAAAATGAGGGGAAAGAATTCCAATAAGATAAACTGGACAGAAGGAGGAGTAGAAGGTGGAAAAATAGGATGTGGGTTATGAGACCATGGAGTAGAGTTTGAAGGTCCCAGTTTGCATATTTAACTGATGTTTTTGTAATTAAAGCCTATGTAATGCTATAATTTTCTTTTCCATTCCAATAATAATAATATACCTTTGTTTTCTTCCTGCATATGGGTTGTGCTATTTGTGTTATTTCCGTGAGGTTGAGATGGTAAGGGGAGTACCCTTCATCATAACAAACACCATTTCATCTTGGGCAAAGTGTACAGCTTCAATATGCTTCAGTTCTTCATCATCATGTTCCTATCTTCATGGGACATCTTTTTAGGAGGTCTTATCCTTCTCTTTCTCCCTTTTGGAGAGGAGTTTTAATCCCATTGGGTTTTCTTTTCTTCTCTGTTTGTAAGAGATCACTATTGTACATGTGAGTGCCCTATCAGGCCTTGTTGTGGGGATTCATCTTTTCAGTGTTTAGCTTACTCCTTAAATATCACTTAAGAGGGGGGGGTTAGTGTGAAAAGAGGTATTATCAAACTAGTTAGCTTTTAGTCT
The DNA here is from genome assembly GCA_007258455.2 of Sequoia sempervirens. Lineage (NCBI taxonomy): Eukaryota > Viridiplantae > Streptophyta > Pinopsida > Cupressales > Cupressaceae > Sequoia > Sequoia sempervirens. The sequence continues at coordinate 132,966 of VDFB02257523.1, forward strand.
ACTTAGTAAGTCCTATTCACACTGCACTTAAGCTCACGTAGAGGTTATCTAGACTTTTGGCTCATCTCATGTAGACTCACCAAGTGTCCTGACACTTCTCCATAGAGTCTTACACTTGTTTCATACTTGGAGCCCTGTATTTAGAGTTTGAATCCTACCTTCTCACATCTTCTTGCTTGTCTTTATAAGCAAGGCACATTTATACATTTTACATCACATCACATTCTTATGATATTTTTTCATGTTGTATATTGCTCATTTGTGGATTGATTTGAGTTTGCAAGTGTATCTTGGCTACTCCAACACTTAATACTTCAAATAATAATCAAGATTACAGAGTAACCATACTTCTTATATTTCCCTTATATGAAAGCATTTTTTTTTTCTTATTATTTCAAACAAAACCTTCTTACTGAACATTTCCAAAGGGTTTGAATCATAGTTAAAAAACTCACCAATTGTAAAAACTCGCAAAGCCTAGAAAATACGCTACAGAAAAAACTCGGCAAAAACTTGCCAACTTAAAAAATTGCTTAAACTTCATTAAAAATGCTTTTTTATTGCAAAATTCAATGATAAGATGCATCCAATGAGTCAATAAAATGAGTACATAGAAGAAACAAGTGGAGTCTTGTTATATTTGATTGATTTGAAAGAAAATTAGATAGAAAATCACATCCTCATGTGGAATGCTCAATACATTGATACTGATAGTCTGAAACAAAATGAAAAATGAAAATTGTTTTTGAAAAATTGGAGGTAAATAGTGGAGAATACCTAGAAAAACAAATGAATTCAATGGGAGTTTGAGGGAAATGCCCTAATTGGGTGGAAGGGAAGCACCCCTAGTGAGGTCAAGGGGCAGTGCCCCTTGTGGGGGTCTGGGGGTAGTGCCCCCAACGGGGTCAAGGGGCAATGCCCCTTATGGGGGTTTGGGGGTAGTGCCCCTAGTGGGTTCAAGGGGTAGTGCCCCTTGCGGGGATTTGGGGGTAGTGCCCCCAGTGGGGTCAAGGGGCAACGCCCCTTGCGGGGGTCTAGGGGAAGTGCCCCTCGTGAGGTCCCAGGGTAGCGCCCTAGGTGTGCTCCCTATTGTGATACAGGGCGGGGTCGAGGGGTGAAGCCCCTGCCACCAAGCCCAAATTAAGACCCCCAAAACCACACAAACCTTCATGGTGTACATCATTTTGCATTAACAATAAAACCCAAATTAAGACCATTAAAGCCACACAAATCGTCATGGAACACATCATTTTAGTGTTTTTTTCTAAAGTAGAGCACGCAAATGAATGAAAAAAATAACTCAAAATGCCTTTTAAGCCAGCTGCCTGGGCATTTTCTAGATCGCGCGAGTTTTTTCAGTGTACAATTGCTTGGAAAACTTGCCAGCTAAAAAAACTCATGAGTTTTTGTTAACTCGCCCTCGATTTTTTGGCGAGTGTTGCAACTATGGTTTGAATGATATTGCATACATGTTTATCAAAACCAAAATACCGTTTTTCACCCAAAATTGAGCTCTACCCCTTTTTCTTCCTTCACCTACTCTCTTCCTCCCTTGCCTTCTAATTTATCATCTTCTTAATGCTCATCTTCTCTACCAACAACTCCCCATAACTCCACCTTCCTTCATTTGATCCTTATTAAGAGGAATTGAAGTCTAGTTATTATTAGTTTTTTTCACTTTGAAGTGAAGTGATTCAACACAAATGCTCATTAATGCATGCAATCCTTTCCTTCAATTTCAAACAACTCATTCGAGCTTTCTAATTTCTCTCTTTTTAAAATATATATATAGAGAGAGATGTGTATATATTTCTTCATATATAATTACATATGTAAATTATCAATTATCTTTTTTTAATTATAAATGAATAAGCACAAGAATAAGGATTTGTTATTGAACTTTTATTTCTACTAGGTCAAACATAGAATTCAAAATTTAAGCACTTATACAATAAGAATAAGCCACCTTCTAGCTTTTAAATTTAACCAACATAATGATGATGAAACATATGAAACATCAATTAAAATGATTAGAGAAGACAATAAGACAAAAAAAATAAAATGATTATCTATCACAACACTTTGTATAACAACTATATTTTATCTTTTGGCCAATACTTTGTATAGCTACTATATTCTATTCTTTTTCCTATCATTTCATTACGCTCAATCACTTTCGCCGTAATAAATTTCTTTTCCCTATTATCTTTTGGCTTCCATGGATTTTTGCCTCAAGGACCATAAGAAGAACCCAAAGAACCATGTTTTGCATGTGGGGCTTATCCTTTTAATCTTTGATTATGCTAAATCCTTTGAAGTGGTCAAGCCAATTGCTGCCCCTAAGGGTAAGCAAAAGAAGTCAGAGGAAGAATATGATACGGTCTCTGAGGAGGAATAGGCTAGAAAGAAGGGAAAGAAGAGGAAGCTCATCTTGGTTAAGGAGTCAAAATCCGAGGAGGATGTTGACTATGTGCCGGACTCTCTTGCTACCATGTAAGAGAAAACCCCTACTTCTGGGAAGTCTAAAAAAGGGGAGTTGAACCCTAACAAGGGTTATGAAACCTGTAGTGAAGAGCTGGGTGCTGATGAGTTGCATGAAGGAGTAGAATGAAGTTGCTGGTGAGGTCTCTTTACCTCCCCCTGTTCTGGGGTTGAAGTAAAAAAGAGAGCTAAAGATGGGAAGCAATAGGAAACTGGTTATTAAGTCCACGAGCCAACTGCTGGAGATGAAGTCTCCTCTTAAGATTATGAGTGGACTTGGTGCCGTGGATTCTCCTATTGAGGTTCCAAGCTTGCTGATGGAAAGGAAGGCTATGGCTGAGGTGGGGCAATGCATTAAGGATTCTCCTATTGTGGACCTGGATATGCAGAAGAAAAGAAAGGTGATTGCTGCGGGAATTGCAGAGTCTATTCGAAAAATCCAAACTCTGACAACTGTTGGGAAGGGGAAGGATGCCTCTACCAGCCAGGATAAGGTAATTTCCTCTCATGAGGAGGATGCTTCTGGTAAGGGATTCTTCATCATTGATAAGGAAAATAATTTTGATGTTTTGGGAACTGCTAGAGAGGGTTCCATTGTTTTTTATAAGTTATTTAAGTGGTTGTTCCATAAACTGAATGTTACCAAAATGAAATTTCATGGTATGTTGAGTAAATTTGTTGAGTCTCTAGGCTAGAATCAAATTGATAATCTTATGAATTCTCCAAAAAATGTGGTAGATGAAATGGTTATTATGAAGCAAAATCTTGAAGGTAGATTTCTTTCCCTTGAAACTCATTTGGAGAAGATTTTTGCTAACATGGAAAAGGGTGGGGAGGTGAAAAAATATGGAGGTATTTTTTATTTTGTTGGTATTTCCTCCCCTTTTGATATTTCCAAAAAATGAAAGATGACTATTTAGTTTGGTGAGATTGGTGCTGCTAGCAACCTACTAGAGGAAGAGGTGTTTGGTGATAAGGGTGATGAAGTGAATAATGTTTTGATCACCAAGGTAAATGTGGGTGGGCTTGGGGCTAGGACCCGTAACATGGCTAAATCTTTGGCTAGTGCGCCTGTCAAAGAAATTTCTGATGCCTTTGATGATAGGTAGAAGGATGTAGCGTGCGATATGGAGGCTGTAGATATACTAAAGAATATGTAATGTTGATGGTAGTGTTCCTCCTTTTTTGCTAACTTTTTGCTATGGGTACCCTGTGTTTGGGCTGATTTATACTTAATGTAGTTATCTTTTGTTTCAACTGCCTTTTTTGTGAAGGATTTTGGGCCCCTTCAAAACCTAGAATTATTTACCTCTAATAAAAAACAACTATATTCTATCTTTATGAAAAAATTATAACAAAAAGTTAAAAAATTCATACTTTCATTAGGGAAATGAATAATTCATAAAAATTTTCACAATCCTACAATACTAAAGACAACTCAGAAGAATGAAGAATTCAAACAAAAACTCATAATGAAGAAATCATGCAGTATATGATGTGTGTGTGTGAGAGAGAGAGTTCTCAATTTTTAGGGCAATCTTTATTCTCTCTCTCTCTCTAGTGATACTCTCCCTCTTAATCTTGGAGGAGTACATACATTCTCCTACATACACCTCATCAAGTCAAAAAAGTAGTTAGTCTAATAATATACAAAAGCATCAACATAAGCCATTAGATATAAAATTTAATATTCCTTCTCATTTCTATGAAACCCATCTTCATATTGACATTAATTAAACTATATATATCCATATGATATAATACTAATTGTTCACATATTCTAATTCTTCAAAACTCGAGTTCTTAGGTTCATAATCAAAATATAAAATAAAATAGCATAGTCTAGAGGGTTCCAAAAATGAGATGTGACATTTGTTCTTGAAAAATGGGGTAGAATAATAAGAAATGAAACATGTCCAGCTAATATGTTTCCAAGGCCAAGACTTATAGTTTCCATGATGCAAGAAATGTAATGATTGAATGATGTTTATGAAATCAACAACTGAAACTTACATGAGGAGGGGGTTATGGTACAATCACTCTAATTTTGCTTGCTATAAAAATCATGTATGCCATGCATGTCAAGTTCATAAAATTAAAGAGTGCATCCCAAGTAGATGGAAGATAAGAGCTACTACTCTTCAAACTCAATCACATTTAGTGCATTTGGTTCATCAAAAGGAAGATCTTTATCAAAAGAAGTAGAAGGATATTTAGGTTTGCAATCAACATGTGATGCATTATAAGTGTTATTTATTCTCTCCTATGGTTCCATAATTTTATTCACATATGACCCAATGTCAATGGAAATGGTATGGGATGGTTTACACAGAATTAATTCACTCCAACAAAAGGATGCAAAAGCATTCAATTCTTTAGTAAGATTGATTGTGAAACAAGAGCAATTGCTCTACATGTTTCCTTCAATAACTATTTGTGTGAGATGCAAAAAAGTGACAATGAGTCCAAGGATAATAGTCAATCCATGTATTCATCAATAAATGTTAAATTCATAACACACCCATCATCATAGGGAGTAACATGACATTTTTTTGTATTCAAATTCAAAAACACAAAGAAATAGTACATACCATAAGAGGAATTTTAAAAAATGATAACACTCTTGGATGTTGATATCATGATCAACCACACTCTATTAGGGTGATCCCACAATAGTGTGTACCATTTTTTTTTGGCCAAATAAGACATTAAAATAAAAAAATTTGACTAGTTTTTTTACTTTATGTTACTTATAGTAGCTAAACCATTAAAACTTTGAAGATGATGTCTGGTGATTTCAAAATTTCATATGTAGATTTTTTTAATTAAAATTGTGTGTGAAATTTTTTATATAGATTTTAATAACTTAGTTTTATAGTTAATAGTATTTTTAAAAAGTAACATTTATTCCATTACACAATTTCGTTATAAAAGGATAAAAACTTAAATTCTTGAACATATGTTGGTCACATCAATATCTACTACACACATATTTTTTCATAAGTTTTTGTTGCATATTTTACTTATTATTAATTTTTTATGTGAGATTAGTTAAAATTTATACATACATTTATTCTATAACACATAAATTTATTTGTATATATTTAAACAAAAAAATGCTGAAACAAGAACAAGAGACCTTGATGTTTGGTGGAAAATCTATGATTAGTAGAAAATATAAAATAAATATTGTAGACAATAATTTAATTCTACTTCCACTATTACTCTATTATTAACATCATTCTTCAATATCTATTATCATTCTATCATTAAATTACATTTATTGTCATTTTATTATCCATTTAATCCTTACTATCATTTTATTAAATTATTAGTATTATTTAATGAAAATGAGCTAACTTCTCACATTTTTTTAAATAAATAAATCAAAATCCTAAAATATGCCTCATATTCTCACAATATCCATAAATGAAATAATTAAATCCTCAAATTCCACTTCATTTAATTAACTAATCAATTAAAATTAATTCATTCATTCAAGTAGACAATCAACTCATCCATGCAACCACTTAATGTAATCATGTACTTAGTTAACTCTTTCATGAACCAGTTCATTAATCCACTTAGTCCTCATGCAATCAATTATCTTCTCTTAACTCACCAATCAATTTAGTTAAATAAATAAATTAACTTAGTCAACTCAAAATAAAAATTAATTTAAAAAAAAAAAAATCAACTCACCCATGATTTCCACCCATACTCATCACAGTCATCAATCATGGATCAAACTCGTGATCCAAGATTAAATCTAAACCATCCATCCCTATTTCTAAATATATATAATTTTATCCTCAAATCCATCATTTTCATCAACAATCCTTAATGTATTATCATGGTATCAAATTCATAATCTAATGAACACTAATGTTATGGTATTGATACTAAGAGCATCCACGTATTTGTATTGTCAAGAGCACATACATTTGATGCTCAATTAGAGGCTTGTGCATATTAGAATAGTGTGTTTTAAACATTATTACATCATTCTTTTGTTTTATTCTAATTGAACATGTATTCACATATAATAATTGAATTAAATTTTCAAAATTATACTTTTTGGAAAGCTTATTTCAAGGGCTACAATCTTACAAAATCTCAAGCTCCACTACCTCAATTTGATGGTCCAATCTAGACTTTGAAATATAAATTTCTTTAGAAAATTGTGTGACTAGAAAGAAAATTACATCTAAAGGGCCTTCATTCAAAGGGTTTGAAGGTCCTTTCGTTAACTTAGAAAATATTACAATATTCATATGTAAATATCTTTGAATGAAGGTCATTTTGGTCAACTTAAAAGAATAAATAAAATTTTATTATCTAAATATCTTCAAATAAAGGTCATTTGATTGAATTAAAAATATTAAAATATTCCTATATAAATAGAAAATTGTAAATTATTTTATATATAAAAAAGAATTGTGCTAGTATATTTCACAGTTTTTGAGTTTTTTGAAGGGAAGAATATTTTTAGCTCACATTTTGAGCATTTTTTGAAAGGAAATTATAAAGAAAAGATTACTGTGACGTATTTTTGCAGAGGAGAAGATGAGAAATAAAAGAACAAGAAAAAATATTGTGTATTTATATTCAAAATAAAAAATAAAAGATAAAATGAATAAAGGATGCAAAAATATTTCAAAGAGAAAGAAGGTATGCATTTTTAAATTCTTATTTTAATTTAAATAGCAAACAGTTTAATTATATGATATCAAATTTAGAGTTTATTGCATGAAGATTGCATAGATAATTTTTAGCATAAAATAAAAGACATTAGTTTACAATCAAATCCAATATTGTATTGATTAAGGAGAGATGGATGGGTATTGGTCAAATAAGAAATTTTTTGCATTGCATAGGCTTAAACCTTTTCAACCTGATTCTGAAATATGTAGATCCAAGAAATATAATAGTGCATATTCAATTGAGACATAGAAAAAAGTCAAGAAACATTAAAATAGGACTTAGAGCATGAGTTTTAAAATAGAGTACTTCAACACTAACACAAAACACAATGCAAGAGATTTACACATAGGGAATTTGTAATATTTAAAGTGTAAACACAAAGAGATGACTAAGAAACATAAAATTGAACTAGGAGATAATCATAGATAATGAAAATTCAGAAGTGAAAATAAATATTCTTATATTGGTTATCAATAGGGTAGTAAATAGTAACAAACTATAATAAGGGCACGTGTATGCAAAATTAAAATCAAAGCACTCAAAGATTAAAGGTTAATTACTTATTTAAAGCTATGTATGTGTACAAATCCATGATTATGTGTACCCCATTCTAACATCCTAGGCCTTTCATCTAAATATATATTCATTTAGAGTAACCAATACATATAATGAAGCATTAGGTAGAGGTAGTCGAAGAATCAAATGAATAGTACATCTCATCACACACTATGCATGCACTCCCTTTGGTACCTACAAGATACCCTTGTATTCTTCCAACTTGTGGTTCAGCTCTATAGTCTCTACTTATGTTGTTGGAGGAAATATGATATGTTTTTGTGCTACAAAGGAATTCATACATTTAGACCTCACCATTAAAACCATAAATTTATTACTAAAACTATCTAACTTCTTACATTATTAGTATTGATGAGTGACAACTTAGGTACTACCTTCAAATGTGATATATTTTATTATCAACATCTATGACAATATTTATTAGATTTTATTCATAGACTACAATCCAATGGTAAATATATATTTTCCTACATAAAATATCACATATCTAAATTTAATGGATGGACATTGTAAAGATTATCTTTTTAAAAGGCTTGATGTTTTATACTAGATGACACTATTTAGTGACATGTTCTTAAGATCCTAAACTAAACCATCCAATGGAGTATGGTTTTGGTTGAGGTGTAGGTGCTAAGTTTAATCTTTTGAACTATTAGAAGAAATTAGATTATTTTTCTTCTATTAAGAATAATGAAGTACACAAGTTGATAATTGATCCATATTGAAGAGGAATAACATTTCTACTTCCTCTATGTTTGCAAAGGAATTAGATATTTTTCCATTCCCACCATGACACTAGGTTTAGACTTCATTATTTCTTACCCTTGTCTTTTTCTACAATGTTAGTATTTTCTAACTCAAGTTGTTTAGTTAGATTCTTTTGAGAACAACATTCTACATAAAATGAACACTAGATTTATGAACTAAACACTACTTGTCAATATTGTACTAATTCATTTGATTATTTTGTATAATTATTACTTATTTTATGGATGAAATTGAGAGTTATTTCCTAGCTTGAATTTGTATCTAAAGTGCTTACATTGGGGCTTGTTTTACGAATTATAATCTTCTATTATTATCTTGAATTTAGCCTTTTCTTTGGATTTACAAGCTCTAATATTTAGATTCATTTAATTGAAGATACTTGTAAGGAATCCATATCTAATTGGATATGTGGTCTTCAATCTAACCTATAAATTTCAAAATAATATTTTGATTTAAATTTTGAATACCTCTTTTGGATACCAAAATATAAAAAGTGTTTGTGTATTCTTGAAAAAATTGATCTCATCCCTAACACATTTGAGAAAACTTGATCTATTGGTAATCATAGTTTCCAAATATACGGAAAGTCTCTTTAAGGGTTACTACAAAACTATTCCAAATGTAGAACAAAAGTGTATCTAAGTCATCCTCATGTGTTGTTCAATAGTTATTCTACCATTTCTTAAATTGTTAATGATTTATTTATTCTAACGTATTACACATAAGAACTCATGAAAGAATTAAGACTATTGTAATATTATATAACCATTCTAACAATACACTAAATAGATAGACCAATTTGAATCTTTGATGTGCTTAGGATGAGTATCTTTTATGCGTAGGTGTTTGAGTGACATATACAATTATTAGTGAATTGCTATTCACTAATAACATTCAACTCTTTCAATTTTTTTGTCACTTACAAAAATAGTATAGATTCTAAAGGATAGATAAGGTAAATGATGTTAGAAAAGTATTTTTAATTTTATAGCGATGTAAGACTAAATGGAAAAACAATGTTATGTAAGCTTATATGAAAGATAATTAAAAAAATGTGAATTTTTTTAGATGAGTTTATTTGAAAAATAGTTTTTGGTTTATATAGTTAAAAAGGTCTTATATATTATAATTTATCTTTCATATGATACATGTAGAGGCTAAACATACAAAAATTGGAGTGGAAATTCAACCTAGTTTAAATACTAGAGCAAAAGAGACCCAACCACACATAATTTATGTTAGGGAGGAGGCCCAACCATATATTCTTGATGATGTCTAAGTTCGTAGATCATTTGGTATTTGAGAAGGGTTAGAATCACTTCCATCTAGAGATACATATATGAATCTAATTAAAGAAGTTAAGAGAAAAATTCTTTAAGATAAATATAGATAATTTAGTTATAATTGACATAGAGAAGTTAAAATTAAATGTTTAACTGTAACCTAGTTGAGTTATTGAGAGGTCATTGAATAGAACTTCAAAATAAATATTTAATAAACATTTTAAATATCATTATACAATTGGTGAAGTCTGGAATTATTATCAAGTATACTTACTCATAATGAGATGAATGAGCCATTATAATTTTTGGGTGTAGATTTCACAAAAAAGAAGAAGAAAATACCTAGAAAAAGATGTTCAAAATGTCACAAAATTTTTGAGTTCCATTGATGTAAGAGCATCCAAGGTGAATGGGAAATTTGCATAACCCAAAAAATATTTCAACTGGTTTAGTTTTTGGTTTGAATTTCATTTGGAAAAATTAATTTTGGATCTATGATCTATAGAGGTAAAACATAATAACATTTTTGTCATTTCATTTGACAAAAATGTCATTTTCTAATGTGTATTGTTAAGATTCGATTGTTCGTTGAAATGAACTTTAATTAATTTCTTGAGTATTGATTATTACAATGAATTAAATTTAAATTCCTCATCTTATTGAGGCACGATCACTTTCTTTAGTTTCATTGCTAAATTTACTTATATTAAGTCAAGTTGATTTCTGGTTTATTATCTAGAAGAAATAAAAATAAAATAAAATTTCATTTTCTAGTGTGGGATTAGAATGAGAAGTGGCGCCTATGGAAGAAAATAGGTAGCGATGGAGGAGTTAGGAAGAGGGAGTGTGGAGGAAAAGGGGGTCGCCCTTGAAGTGAATGGGAAAAACTCAAAGGAATACTACCACATAGCTTAGAAACAATGGAGTAAATGCTGGAGAAAATAAAAATGCCACGTAGTCATAGAGAAGAATGAGGGGGTGCGTAGGAGTAAGAATAAAGAAATATGAACATGTAGAATAAATTTGGATGGATTAATAAGGAGCTAACATAGAGATTGAAATAAGGGAATAAAATTCAGGCTGAAGAGGGTACAAAAATGGAGAAATTAACAGAAAGATAAAAATTGAAAAGAAGTTGCAGGAAGGGTCGAATTATTCAGTGTTCAGAAATTGGGGATTTTGAATTGATGGTAGATAAACTTTTATCCATCTATATTCTTGTAGATGAAGGTTGAAATTTCTATTGGACAAGTTTTAAGAGCAATTGAAAGATGTTTGCATATTCAAAATAAATTCCAAAAAGTGGTATGTCAAGAGCTTTTTGTGCACTTATGTGTATGTTTAATAATTTGCATTTTGAGACTTTTTGTGTCTATTTCTCTAAGAGTATTATTTTTCAATTGAATAGATAAGATATTGGTGTGGTTCTTGCAAAGATCAACACTTTGATTCAAGGTCTTGATTTTTGACTTGCATCATCCATTAACAAAAACTTGTGATCTATCAATAAATGTTGAATTCCATTACAAGTCTAAAAGTTTCAAGAAAGCATCAAATCTTTCCACTTTCAAGAAAAATTGGTCTAAGAATAAAATAATAACAAGATATGTGAAAAAGAGAGGTTTTGTGTGACAAAAATATATAAGAAAACTGGGAATTAAAATATGTAGGGATCCTCAATTTAGCAAAATAAGATGGTGTTATAAATTTGATCTTAAATTTTTGACATGATCATATTCTTCATTGATAAAATAGTAGAGATGTTCTCAAATATAGGATTTGATAAAAATGAATATGATTCGCATAAATAACATTGGTTATACATAACACAAAGTGAGATATATGTTACATTTTATGATGCCAATTTTCACATCAAGATCAACAGATAATATTTTAAATGTTAGGGTCATGATACGTGAATCCAAATAGTCATTGAAATCTGTTGTCATCTTCATATTGAATTTGATCTTTACTATTAGTTATTTTGAAATATCAAATAAGAAAATATATGAAAAAATCACTTCCTAAATGAGCAAGTGAGTTCATAACATCCATATTAAATATGATAAATTTTACAATGATATAGATGGTCTAATGAAATACATAAAAGGACTTTGTGAAACATGAGAAAATTGGTAAAGTTAGCTTTGAGAAATGAAGACATTGCAATAACAAAGATGGTAAATTGTAAGAGGTAGAAAATTATATAAAATATCAAATAAAATTTTGGAAAGAAGCCTAAAGGTAATATGATATAAAAAAGGAACTATGTGTTGGGACATTTATGGGGAATATTCATAAATTGATAAAACCATACATACAACATGTATTTTTGTAAAATGGTAAATAAAAGAGTTTTGTAACTTTCTCACCTAGAATAATCTTATTAGTAGTCAACTTTGTAGAGAATTGCTCTATTACCCATCAAAATGATCTATTCAAATGCAACATTATTATTTAGATTGGGTAAATATTATGGTGCATGTGTGTTTTTATCACACACAATTACAATTAGATGGTGTTGAGAGTACATGTGTAGAATGAGTCATTAAGAAAAAAATATTACCAATGATAGAACATGACACATAATTTGTACTCTAACTTAAAAAAAAAAAAGACTTGGTAATAATGACTGTGAAAATTGAGAAATATCAAATGGGTGTGCATCACAATTTAAATCATTAGGAGAATTTTTTGTAATTTGTAGATGTAGTATAGAAAATCATACTCCCTTCTTGGAGAAGGTACAATTTCACACTTACTTTGGACCTATTGTAGTACCCTAGCATTAAATACCCTGTAAATCACCATTAATAGGCCCCTAAGACCCTTCATTTCAGATCTTGAGGCTTATTTCAACTAAAATCCCAACAAAATCAATAAAAGAATTAAATTTTATAACAACCCATCATTGGTCCACCTCGAAAAACTAGGGTGGGACTCATACGCCACCTTGGGCATATGAGTCCCCCTAGGTGGAATCCATATGCCACCTTGGGTGTATGAGTCCCATGTGGCCCATTTTTAGGGTTTGAGTGGGAAATTCAAGTTTTTAATTCAAATTTTTGGTTGATGTTGGTATTTGAGATCTAAATACTGGTAAATTAGGTGTATTGCCTATATAAACAAGCTTTAAAGTCATTATGTTCATTTAGAAGAGTAATTTCAAATCTAAGCATTCATAAGCACTCAAGCATTCTTTCACAAGAGCATTCAAGAGCAAATAGAAAGAAAAGTTAAAGTCTTGGAGCAACACAATTGTGTTTTTGCAAGTCTTCAAGCTCACTTTCATTCAAGATCTAGCATTGTCAAGGGTTGATTATGGTTGCCTATGGTGAATCATTATGGATTCTAGGTTGGGGAGATGCAACAAGCCATCAAACCAAGCCTAATGACTTGTTTCCTAAGTGATTCCATCCTCCATTTTCACTCTACTTTTAGCCTAAGGAAGGTACATGCTTTATTATGAGTTGTAAAGGTGGTTAGACATCTCTTAAAGTGAGTCATTCATCTTCATGTTTGATTCATGCATCTCATTATTGCACAATAGAATAGGGTTGCATTACATTTCAAAATTTCCTAATCTTAGATATACTTAAGATTAGGGTTTGTGTTCACATTTACTTTCAAGATCCATTGTTTTTGTCAAGGTTTAATTACCCAACTAGGGGTTTGACCGAGGCAAACCCCCCATAAGCAAAAACAACACTATATTCTTTTTTGCAAGTCTTTTTACAAGTTTAGATTCAAAAATTAGATTGGGAAGAAAGAGCAATGATTGGAGAGCAAATATGGACTTTAAATTTCCAAAAAATTAGGATGAGACTAGTATGCCACAAGTGGTGTATAAGTCCCAGTATAGGCAATTTTCCAAATTTGTGAAGATTTTGAGTCTACACTACTAGAAACTTGTTCCAGCCCAAAAACCCTAATTTGGGAAATTGATATGCATAGCATGGCATATGAGTCCCAGTGTGCCCTAATCCTAGCATTTTTAGCATTTCAAATCTTCATTCAAGCCTCTACAAATTTCCAAGTGCACTTCTTTGGTTTCTCAACTTTTAGTTATGTTTTGCATTCATTTCTAGGCCATTTAGTGAAGTTTTAGATATCGTAGGTTTTATTTTGCATGTCATTTGTCTTTCCAATCCCTAGCTTGGTGGTGAACCCCCTTTTAGTCCCCAATCACATCCTAGGACAATGTTTAGAAGATCTCTTTCCTTTATTCCATCCTTGGATTGAGATCTTTAGGGTTTCCTTGAGTGAAACTTGAAGGAAATAGGTCCTAACCCTAGTGCTCCATCATCTCGTATCTCTAGGACTCCAAGCACTCTACACTGATCGCTTGTAAAAGGGTCTTGCTACTAGTGGTACTTGTATCTTCCCAAACTACTACATGACATGGTCATAGTAGAAAGGTCATACTACATAATCGTGCCTCCCTAGTAAAAGTTTGTCCATCTGCATCCTCCTCAATTGTCAGGTCTCATTTGGCCACTATGGTATCAGTTGATAAGGTCTCCACAAGACCTCCCCCTGATCTAGGCGATCGAATTTGACTCTCTAGAACAAAATATCTCCATACTACCATGCCCATCTCAGTGGATAATTGAATGCACATGGGTATCTGAGGGCAAATATGGAAGGGAACCCTATCGGTCTCGTACATGTGATATTATCTAAACACCATACCTGTAGTAACACACAATGTACCATGCTATCCACCTCACGATATGTGAATCACCCTAGGTCATAATATAAATGTGCAAGAATGTTGTGGCCCAAGGCATATACGACCTTGTGGTGCTCCATCTACCTGATCATGTGAACAAGACCTTCATCTAGGTGTGCTCCATGGACGTTAGGGATGAGTACTAATGCCACTATGAACATCATAATCCATTGCAAGAGCAGTGATCATGAATAGAATAGCCACACTAACTCAATATGTGGCCCTACAATCTCCTCTTGAATCAATCCTCCAAGACAATTCCCACATCTGCTCACATTTGTGCATATGTATGATCCCCTATGAAACACATAGTCTTTCCTTGGATGGGAACTCAAAGAATGTGATATACATCCTCTAGAGTGATCACCATCTCGTCAGTGGGTAGACGAAATGTGTAGGTATCGACATCCCATCTCTCAGCTAATGCCATCAACATGGCGTCATGGTACCTCATGGGGGATATGAGGTACGCCTAGTAAATACCAGTGGTCTATAAAATTTGAGTGTCTTCCTCTAATAATGTCGAGACTAGGTCCCATAGACGATAGAATAATTTGTTGTTGAGACGCTATTGTGATTGAGGTGGAATCTAACAACAAAGCAAAAAAATGTCCTATAAGCATTCTAAAATCTTAAATCTATACATCAAGAGTCAAAAAGTGTACTAAAGTTGTTCTAGTGTACTTTTCTAAGGGTCCTAGATACTTTATTTTCCTTTTGGGACACTTTGCGATAAAAAAGGGACACTTCACGACAAAAAGGGACACTTTGAGAAAAAAAAGGGACACTGAAAAAAAGGGACACTTTGCGAACTTTTCTTCTAGGGTCCTAAATCTATCTAGAAATGCATAAAGTATAAATTAAATGCGTAAAAAAAAAGGTTCAATGTAAAAAATTCACTCACCTGATGCTGAAGGTCACCTCGTGCTACCTCCTCTCATAGGCTATCGAGTCTCGAAGGCACACAATCTCGAACGCTCAACATTTTCAATCACTCCGTTTTCGATTTTGTCTGTTGCATTGGAATTGTGGTTCCACTTTCATTCTCATCAAATGTCTATCACTATATGATATGGTACTTGGAAATACCTTATGATATGACTTATCTAATTCAATGCAATTAGACTGCTACCTTTGTAATTAGGCCCTCTTGGGCACTTTTGTATTTACTTACTATTATTATTAATATAATATATAGGCTATTTTCCTTTTCCCAAAAAAAAAAAAATTTATATACTCACACTATAATAATAAGAGTATATATTTAAGAATATTATTTTCATGTATTTATACATTATACAAATTAAGGGATCAAAACACAACCATACAAATATATAAAATTAATATTTTTTTATATATGTACATTATATAAAAAAAATATTTATAAAATAATACATGTAAGTAATATTATAATGTTGTAATATTGCTATCAGGATTCAACCGTGTATTTTTACGAGTCAAACTCATTGACCCATGTTTCATCTTGGGTCCATGAGTTTGACTTATAAAACTACATGGTTGAATCCTGATAGCAATATCACAACATCTAATATTACTTACATGTATTATTTTTTATATAATGTATATATGTAAAAAAATATTAATTTTATATATTTGTATGGTTGTGTTTTGATCCCTTAACTTGTATAATGTATAAATACATGAAAATAATATTCTTAAATATATACTCTTATTATTTATAGTGTGAGTATAAAATAAATATATTTTTTTTGGGAAAAAGGAAAATAGCCTATACATTACATTAATAATAATAGTAAGTAAATACAAAAGTTCCCAAGAGGGCCTAATTACAGAAGAGCCCAAGAGTGTCTAATTATAAAAATGTCCAAGAGGGCCTAAGTAATTACAAAAGTGCTTGATCTTTGAAAGTTTGGTCTGAGAAGCTCGTCATGCCATTAGACTTTTCGAGAGTCAGGAGTCTCAATTCCTTGTCGATGTTCGGGGTTTGCACGTCCTCCTTACTGGCTACCATCTTCATGTAGAGCAAAGCCCTCATCACTTACTCACAAAACCTTCTTATTGTTTCCCTATTTTGAGGGTCGGGGATAGGGGATCCCTCATACCCTTTACCTCGCTTAATCGTCACAAGTCATAACCACAAAGCCCAACGTTCGATACACTTATTGCTTCCCTTTTTCAGGGGTTGGGGATCGAGGATCCCTCATACCCTTTACATCGCTTAAACATCGTAAGTTGCAACCATAGGGCTTGAAGTTTGAAACCTGGTCAGACTTAGTGAAGTGTGAAACCTTCTTGCCGCTTCCCATTTTCAAGGATTGGGGATCGGGAATCCCTCATACCCTTATACCACTTAAACATCGCAAGCCACAACCATAGATCCCGAAGTTTGAAACCCGATCAAACTTAGTGAAGTGAAAAACCTTCTTGTTGCTTCCATTTTTTGGGGGTCGTGGATCGAGGATCCCTCATATGTATCCTACATCGCTTAAACAAGCTGCAACCACAGAGCCCAAAGTCTGAAACCTTATCAGACTTAGTGAACTGTGAAACCTTCTTATTGCTTCCCTTTTTCGGGGGTCAAGGATCAGCGATCCATCATACCCTTTACATCATTGCAAGCCATAACCACAAAGCCCAAAGTCCAAAACTCGACCAGGCTTAGTGAAATTTGACTAACTCCACTTTTTTGAATGCCAACAATTTGACCTTCGATCTCCAAAAGTATGATGCCCAATTTTGATCAGCTTTCTAACTTCCTTTTCCTGTGACCTTTGCCACATTTTGACTAAAAAACATGTTGAAATTTCTAGGTGAAACACCAAATTGAAAAGCTCAACTTAACTTTGGTCTTGTCAGGGTTCGGGTTGCTCTTCTACCTTCTATCTTCCTTCTCTTTTGTGAAAGTCAAAAAGTTGACTTCCGATCTCCAAATGTCCAATACCCAACTTTGTTCAACTTTCTAAGGCATTTATTAGGTATGAGTTAAGCGATATCTCTGATGCCCGTTAACTTCACCCATGTGACCATCTTTGAAGAAGCTTGAATTTTTAATTTTTGCAATAATGTCGTTAAGTTCACCATGTGAAATTTTAAATTATGAACCAAAGCAATTCACTTGGGTGCCCATATTATTACTTTGCTTCCCTGGATTTTGATTTCTAGCCATTAGGCTCATGCATATTTAATTGTGTTGCAATTCTATCATGCTCAATTAGCTCATTTAAATGACGATGTGCTCCTAAACTGCAAGTATTGTTTGTAATTGAGACCAGCTGATTATCGCACCCCATGTTTGCAAGGAAATCTACCATCTTATTACCCTCACGATATGCATGAGTAATGTGATATGATTGTAACTTATCTATCAAAATTCATACCTTCTATAGAATATAATTCAAATTCCAACTCTAACTCCTCCTTTCTTTGCATGAATTTATAATAATCAGAGAATCCCCTTCTATATGTAATTTTGGAAAGCTAAGATTGATAACAAGTTGTAGCCCCAACAACATTGCTTGAGTTGCTGCTGTATTATTTGTACCCTGAGGGAGTTGAAAGGACTTAGCCGCTACCATTGTACCAAATGAATCCTGAATGCAAACTCCTGCCCTTGAGATTCCTGGGTTCCCTCTTGAAGCCCCATCAAAATTCAACTTATGAAAACCTTGAGAAGGTGGTTTCCATTTAATCAAGCTCCTATCCAAATTTGTATTTATGAACTTGTGTAGGCCACCCTTAAAAGGCAAGACTATATACTCCCTTGATTCTACAAAATGTTTCTATCCCAATTTGTAAACATTGAATTAACATTCTTGAGTTCTTGAACACATGCATTAATAGATTCTGACACTATTTTCTCAATTTTAAAAATAGTATAGCTGACTGAAGAAACTTCTTTCCTGAAGATGCGCTTATTCTTCTGCCACTAAATGGACCCAACAACTATTGCAGGAATGAATCTCCAAATACTAAAAAATAAAGATGTCTTATATAAGACCGAACAATTTTGGAATAATTCCCAAATAGTTTGTGGTAGCGGAAGATACAAATTCAGTTTCTATTTGATGAATCCCCAACAACTTTTTGCATATGGGAAATTTAAGAACAAATGATCAGTGTCTTCTAATACTTTGTTATATAAGACACAATTAAAAGGTCTGCCATACCCAATTTTATTAGCCTATCACTTGTCAACACTCTTCCTTTTACGACTAACCATGCAAATGTTCCTCATTTTGGAAGCACTCTATCATTCCAAAAAAGTGAGTAATGCTCTTTGAGATAGTAAACGATCAACATTATTAAATAAAGTGTTGTACCCTTGCTTTACCGAATAACTTCCATTTTTTGCAGGGGCCCATATAACCCTATTTGGCTTGGTTGAAAAGAACACCACTCTATCCTTTAACAAGTTTTGGATGAGAACCTAATGTGCAGCCAGAACTATAGTGTGACAAATCTTTCTAGGATACCTTTCTTGTTAACAGGTATCTACCTCCCCTACATTATATTTTAACTTTGTCCCTTCCTTGTAGCTTGTAGTTCTTGAATATTCTAAAGTGGAGGGAAGCCATTCCATGAATCTGACCAAAAATTTACCTCTTCCCCGTTATGAACTTCCCATGTTAAGTATGAATTGATGACTTTCCTACAAGAGATTAAAAAATTCCACATGGCTAACCCTTTTGGTGGATTTGAGATTGTAAATATTCTTGTTGGATTTTCACAATCTAAATACTTTGCTTGCATTAAATTATACCATTTTGAATCTGCCTTATGGTACATTTGCCATACCAACTTTGTACCAAAAGCTAAATTTCTACTTGAAACATCTTGGATACCTGCTCCTCCTTTCATCTTGTCCACCTCCATGTTTTGCAAAGAGATCAACGAAACCTTTTTTTGATCATTCATGTTTTCTTTTCAAAGGAAATTTCTAATAATCTTTTCAATTTCTAGCACAACTGATTTTGGAGCTTTAAGAATTTCCAAGAAGTAATTTGGGATGACTACTAAGACTATTTTAATCAACATTATGTGTCCTACTAATGACAACTACCTAGCCTTCCACACCAAGATCCTTGAATTTAATCTATCAATGCCTTTTCCCTAGTATGAAATCTTATTAGCCCCTACAAAAAAAGGAATTCCCAGATATGTACAATGAAGCTCAGCTAACTGAAACCCCAATGCCTTTACAATTTTCCTCTTTATTGCTGCCTTTGTATTGAATACATAAATATTTGATTTTGCTGCATTAAATTTTGCCCAGATGTTGATGCATATTTTTCTAAGACCTCTTTTATTTGAGGGTGAAGCCACAATAGTGGTTTACAATTGAAGTGAGGAAGGAAAACTCATAGAAAATGAATGCATGGCAAAAATATTGATTTTAGGGGTTCGTACGAACATACTGGTTCGACCGAATCCATTAGGGGTTCACTAGAACCTCAGTTCGGGTGAACCCTTTTAATTCTTTCCTGCCAAAAATGCCAACAAAAACCCTTATAAAAGGGGGGTTCGCTCAAACCCCTGGGGGTTCATTCGAACCCCCCTTATTCCCCATCCCTCCTCTGAGACACAAAAAACCCTGAATTTTGGCACTTCAGAGCTCGGGTTGATGATGAAAATGGAGGAATCTTCACAAACCCAACTGGAATCAGGTAGTCCTCGGAACAAGCTATCCAATGAATATAATCTTAATATGTTTTGGTTTTATTATGTATTTTTTTTTAGTTTTATTAAACATAGGTTTTTCATCGAAAATGAAGGTCTATGTTTTGCACATGTGGAAAAATAGCAGATTATCAAAAAAATTGAAAAATATGAGTGCACTAGATATTGAAGTCCTTGATCCAACAAAAAAAATTGAATTTGATATATACAAAAAAATTATCGTTATACGGTCACACTATGTCGAATTGTAATTGGTTTGACTTGAAACTTGATTAAAGAAAAAATATTCAATAAAAAATTGTCTAACCAAGTGGAAGCACTAGATATTGTAGTTACAAATCTAAATTTGAAAGAATTATAATTTTATCCTTCATGGCAAAAAAGTTATACATTATACGGTCTGCGTCACTTTTTAAAAATGTTGTTTTTTGAAAAAAACTAGTTTTCGTGGGAGATAGAAAAAGAAGTGTAAACTGATTCCAAAAATTTTGAAAAAAATATTTTTAGAAGCTACAGAAAAAAATGATGAGACTCTAGTTTGTATTATCTTCAAATTCTTCATGGTTTAGCCACTATAGCTGCCCGAATGTGAAGATTTAGTTAAAAATAATAATTTTAGTGTCCAGTTTGGCCAAAAATTGTAAACCACTATTGTGGAATCACCCTTGAGAAGCTTCTACCATAGAAGATTTCCCAAATAGAATTATATCGTAAGCAAAGAGGGAGTGAGTTATTGAAAATCTTGTGTGTGGAATCTCTAGCCCATGCCATAATCCCTGGCAATGCCTTTGCTAAATTGCTCCACTTAACGCTTCTACCATGATAATGAAGAGGAATGGAGATAATGGATCCCCTTGCCTTACCCGTTGCATTGCACTAAAGAATCCAAAAGGAGAGCCATTAATAATAACTGGAAATTTAGCCCCTAACAAACAAGAATGAATCCATTTACACCACTTTTTTTCAAATCCAAATTTTAAGAGAACTTTCATCAAAAAATTCTAGTCCACTCCATCATATGCTTTCATCATGTCCAATTTGACGATGAAAGTAGGTAAATGGTTCGTGCTAATTGAATGCAATACTTCGTGAGCAACAATTGCCCCTTCAACAGTTTCCCTCCCTAGCACAAATCCTCCCTACTCTTGGGAAATGATAGATGTAATCAAGGGATGCAACCTGAGATAGATTGCTTTTGTAAATATCTTATAAATTGTATCAATGCAAAGTGAGACTTGCCTAAAGTCTGCAAAAGTTTTGGGATCCTTAACTTTTGGCAAGATAGCAATATTTGTTACATTGAACTATTTCAACATTACAGCCTTTGCATTCTTCTAGTTAGCCACAATCAACCAGTCACAAATATGCTTAGTTAAACTCTTTTTTTTTTGAAGTGGAGGCCGTGGATTCTAGCAACAGGAACGCGGTTATTCTCTCTATGAAACAACATGTCCATCACTTTAAAATTCCCGCTTTTAAAACTCCCGCTCTTTTTTAAAACTTTTGAAACATCCATTTGTCTCTATCTGTTTACTTCTTCGTCTAATTTTGTTCGTTTACTTCTCCGTCTAATCTGTTGTATCATGACATCGCATGGGGATGGTAACATCATGTTATGGCATCTTAGACATGCGTTTTTGTAGGGAGATTAGGTTGGTGTCTCATGGAGGGGAGCTTCTTGAAAAGTTTCAGTGGGTGTTGATGAGAATTTTTAGGAATTTTTTAAAGGTGGTGATCCCATGAACTTAGTAATGCAGTTTAGCTTAAAATATTAAGCTCTAAATTTTAAGAAAGCTAGTTGTGTCATGAACTTATTAGTAGTGTAGTTCAGCGTAAAATTTAAACTTCGGAATTTAAAGAAGCTTAAAAGTTGAGGTGATTGACAATTGGCTGATTAAATTCCTAAACTTATAGGCAATCTCCAACTCCACTCCATTTTCACCCCCTCAAATCTGCAGTCCTAAAAAGTAGGAGTTGTTATTCTTCAAGAAAAGATTCCAATTAATCTTGTAGCAATTTTTTTTTTTATTTCATGAAACCTCCGCTACTTAAAAATAGATCATGAAATCCCATAGCACCCCACCCTTAGCTGCCAACATGAATGGTAGTTTAACATGACTGGTAGTTTGACACGACTGGTAGTTTAACAGGACTGGTAGTTTGACACGACTGGTAGTTTGACACGACTTGACATGTCTGGACGAAGAAAAAGATCAATACACGTGGGTCGCTTGCTTGCCTTCCAACCACACGATTGCATGGTGGAAACAGCTCTTGAGTGGGGAATCTCTTTTATACACCTACACCAGACACGCCTTCCAATCTCTTCTCTTGTGTCGACCTAAAGCTTAACCTGATTAAAGCTATCAGGCAGACACGCCTTCCAATCTGTCAATTTCATATTGGAAAAAGCTGTAACTGTGGGCTTATCTCTTATATCGATCCAAAGCTTCAGTGGGCTTATCTCTTGTCTCTCGTTGCACCGGACTGCGTTATAGGAGTTCAAGTTCTGTATTCTCTCTGCCATTCTTTTCAGTTGCCTCTCTCAACATGGAAGAATACATGCCTACCTCAACCAAAATTCCTTTCCAAGGTGGTAAGGAATATCATGTGTTTCTAAGTTTCAGAGGAGAAGATGTCAGAAAAAATCTGGTTGATCATCTCTATGAAGCTCTCACTGCTGCCGGACTAAATGTCTTTTTAGACAGCCATAAGTTGGAAAAAGGAGAAATAATTGAATCGAGGTTGGAAAGAGCGATCGAAAGCAGTGCCATACGCATTCCTATATTTTCACAAGGCTATGCAGACTCTGTATGGTGTCTCAAGGAGGCCGCCATCATGTTGAGAACCCCAGCCTTGATCATTCCTCTCTTCTATTACGTGGATCCAACTCACGTTAGATATCCTCAACGAGACTCCTGTCCCTACAAGCAAGCATTTCAAAAACATTATAGCCATTCAGAAGAGATTGAGTGGTGGAAGTATGCTCTTCAACAGATCTGTCCATGTCTAAGACTTTATGGGCATTCAGTTCGATACCAAAGAAAAGATGTTGACGGATGGAAGGATGCCCTTAAACAGATCTGTTCTCGGTCAGGGTGGTCCATGGATATAACTGGAGGGTAAGTAACGGACCTTTCTCTCTGCTTGCTTTTCTACATTTGGTGGCATCTATGGTTACATTCAGCCTAGCCATTATTTAAGAATAGCGTTTTATGAAGTGTTTTTATAAAACAATTAAATTTATAGAGAGAAGTATTTTTATCTTTATAATAGGTGGATTATAATTTAAGTATATATTTAGATTAGAAGTTATTTTAAAGTTAAATATAAGTTAAAAAATTAATTTGTTGAAATTAGTTAAAATAGTTTAGTTAAATTGTCAAAACTAGGTAAAGTTATTCAAGAAGTTTTAGTTATATCATTACAAAAAAATAAATTAATTCCTCAAAATTATTAGAAATTCAAACTTAATTCAATTATATGCCTAAAAATTTAACCCTTAATAAATAAGGTATTCTATTTTTTATTTTCAATTAAAAATAATTATTAAAATAAAATAAATCTCTTTATTACATCAAGACATAAACTATAGTCGGAACAAAGGATGGAGTGTAATGGCTTGAGCTTATTAGCTAAAACTATTAAAGAATTGACAAATTTGAAGATTAGGACCAAATCTTTGGAGTGAGTGCAAATGACATTGTTGTTAACCTATTAGTATATGATGTGGATAAGCACAACTTCACAAGGTGTGAACATGGTAATCATGGAGGTTCCAATAATTAGAGAAAAAAGATCATGCTATTAAATCATATGATTGACAAGAGTAATCATATGGAATAGTCATGGAAGTATATCTCATCAATATAGTAGAATAGTGGCAAATGCCATAAAGGATGTGCCCTTCCAAGTGGGAGACACTATCTAAATAATGTAATGGATAAATATGTAGATCAAACAATGTAATAGATAAATACATAAAGCATGAAATCTCTAAATCTTAGCTAAAAATATTAGAAAAAACACTTCCAATAAATTATCTTCATCCTAGTTGTGTGGTTTTTAACCAATCTTAAGTAACTGAATTTTTTGATGATAAGATATGTTACTTTTGGTGAATGTGCTTGATATATAAGGAATGAGCGTAGGGGCCCTTTGTTGTCCATTACCCTTCTACTTTTGGGTTAGAATATGTTTGTGCCTTTTAAGTATTTACATTTTTTGGGGGATCGATATGGAGGTAGTACTATTACAAGAATTAAAAATATGATTGTCAAATATGACTTGCTACTTCTTCATTGGAGGATAGGGATGAATTCTTCCTTGCCCTAGTGTATATGAAGGATGCAAAATAACTTTCTCTTGCTTCACCTATAGGGGAGGACAAGAATTGTAAGTTAATTCTTGCTCTAGAGAAAACTTGAGGCTAAAAAGAGGGATTCATGTGTTCCTTATCTTGTTTTTCAAATTGTTTTTGGTGTGATGAATCTATATTGGCCCTCATACTTGAGAAATTCATTTAGGATTTTCCATGTGAGGTTTCTTCTTCTTATGATCACAAATAAATTCAATTAGAGTTTTTATATGATTGTCAAGTGTGAAAATAGTTCTTAGAAATAGGTACATATGCATTTGTCTTTACTTTCAAAATTTTATCTCCATGAACATACATAAAATATTGATGGACATAGAAGAAATTTATTTTAAGTATTCTAACTAAGGCCTTTTGAGTGACATGAAAAACAAATTAGAAGATGGAATTATATGAAATAAAACCTCAACCTCCTTAAGCCCAAATTGAAGAGACAATATTAACTAGCCTAGTGTAGCAATAATGATACCATTGCTCACTTGAAAGAAATACCTAAATGTGCATAACTACTTTGTTGCAGGTTGTGATCATATAAAATTCCTTCATGTAAATGTTAAATTGATTTTGATTGATGAATAAAGATACCATCATATTGATGACCATGGTTGTTACAATGGTCCATAATTTAGTTATTTTGGTAGATCTCATTACAAAACAAAATGACATGAGTTATAGTGGGAGAAGCAGCCCTACTATGAGTCATCCCACAAAAATTTGCATCTAGTATCATGGGAGGATGAACCAAAATGATATATATATATCCATACTTCATCTCTAGCAATATGTGTAGGAAAAAGATGCTTGGGGGCACCTATAATCTTACATAACAGTGAACAAAGCAAGTTATAATATAAAGCCAAAAGGCTAATTGAAAGCTATCGATCTAGCTAGAAACACTCTATTAAAAAAGACACATCATGATTAAATAAATACATGATAGTCAAAGCATCTAATAAAAAAATAAAAATATTAAAACTTGTAATAGTTCAAATTGATTTATGCTCAATTCATAGATCAATAGATCTTACACACGTTTCATGTATGTAGTATATGGATACATGTGTACATGCACATATATTTATATATGTGTGTATAGCCTATACTATTTAGTGATGTGAGCAATAAATATATATGGCCCTTACTTTGATATCTTGTATTTGTTTCAAAATCCTTACCTTTGCCAAGTACTTCGAGATCCTATACACTTTTGCACATCCTTTGAATCTTTATTCACATTATAGGTTTTTAGGTTACATCTAAAGTGAAATTGTAAAGGGTTTAATAGTTGGGGATATAAATATGACTTTGCATGTGTAGTTGCATTTTAACCTAATACTAATATACTTAGTTAGAGATCTATGATCTAAAAGACCAACAAGGCAACCTAAGGGATATTTAGTGAACACCCCTTAATGTATAATTATGCATAGGATATGACTAAGTTGTGTGATCAATTTATTTGTATTATCCTATAAGGTCTCTAGGAATACCCTCCATGGCCTAAGCATAGTCAAAAGATTAAAATACTTTCATGCTCTTGTTAGTTGACCAAAGTACTTTCCTTCTAATCATAAAGCCTAATTGATTTTATAGAATGAATTGTTTCCTTGGTTTACTTTGCAACATATTCTAAGATAGTAGGGAATAATTTTTAGCAACAACACATTGATTAATGTAGTTATTGATCTAACATTGTTGATCAAACATGAAGTTCAAAATTGTTAAGCCAATAGGGTAAGTTATTGATATTCAAACAAAAAGCAGTAGAGTATGGAAGTCTTAAAGGAAAAAATTTCATATGCATTGTTGCTAGAAAAAAAAAGCATTAATTACCCAATTGATGAACAATTTTGTGGTGACAATTATGGGTGTTGTGGTGCCATGGGGAATATTTGTAGAGGAAATCATGATTTAGTGCTTGAGTTGCTAATTATGGATATGGTAGTTGTGGGAACTAATGGAAAGTAAGAAATGACCCTATTATGTATGAAAATTGTGAAGCAAATTAACTTCTTCAAATATTGGTTATCTTCCAACTATTTATTTGAATTAGGTGTTGATCGAGTTAGGTATCAACACATGCATATCTGTATAGATTTGAGGATGATTTCCCCACTTTTTGTAGATGATTTGATCAAAAGGAACATCTTTTAGTGTATGAGGTATAGATGTCATTATAAATTAGGCCTTCCAAGTATTAAAGTTCCCATGTGAGACTTAACTAAGTGTGTTATATGGTTTAAAGGTGGATTTATTGTCAAATGCAATGGTATAAATTGGAACATGTGTCAATTGTGTAGGATGTCTACAAGTAAAACTATTGGTTTTAAATACATTTTCTCTCTTAGGAGGTGAAATATTTTTACCAAATTTGTGTGATATCCTCAATTTTGAGTAATCTTCTATGTCAAATGGTATAGTTCAATTCTGAAGTCTTGTGTAATTCATTATTTTTTAAATTTGGAGATGATTTTAATAAGTAGTTTTCTTCTTCATGATATTAATATCTCCATTAATTAGTAGAAAATTCTAGAGGGTCAAGTGTTTTCAGATCTTTAAGATTATATGTGCTAGTTTATTAGAAATTTTATTTATTCTTCTATTAAAGTAGATGTAAAAAAATCCATCAATACTCTAGAGGATTCTTTGTTCATTTATGATAGGTTAAATAATGTTGTTAAATGAAATTTTTTGGTTTTTAGAATTTTATTTAAGTGATTAACACTAGATTGATGGGATCTTGTATGCAATTCTTATTTTCTACTCTTGGTTGATTCATATTTAGCTCTTGGGCACAAATTATAGTTGTGTTTGCCAATTTCTTTAGGTCTTCATTATGTCAGTAATAGATTAAGGAATTGGCCTCTTTTGGTAATTGATCATGTTATATAATGAATGTATCCTCTATTCTTTATAAATTATTGTAAGCTAGATGTCCTACTAGTATACATACACTTATCAATACTTACATATGCCAAATATTTTTTAGTATTGTCATTTAATACCTATCTTTGGAGACATGCATGTATTGGATCTTCACAACTTCTACAAGAGTAAGTGAATATAAATGATATTAAAATTTAAGAATATCGACCTAGTTTTTCATCTTTAGTTGCATTGTAACTTGATATTAATTTGTTGTTTAGAGATTTGTGGTCTACAAGACCAATATGCTAGCATAAAGGGTATTTAATAACAATTTTTGGGATATCCTTATGTATAGGATATGGTTAAGCTATGTGATCATATTATTTTCATTTCTCTTTAAGTATCTTGTGAAAATTTGTAGGGACACCTTCCCCATCTTAACAAACCCAAAATTGTAAAAGAGTTTCTCACTCTTGTTAAGCCCAAATTACATGCAGTTTAATCATGAGTTCTACCTTATATATATAAACCAACTTTATTCATCAAGGTTAGATTATGAGGTGTGCTTTCTAAAACTATAGGGTATAATTTGGATTACCAATATGAATAAAATTCCCCTTGTCACTAGAAGGGTTGAAGAATAGCTTCTTGTTCTAAGAATATTATTGATGATGCATGAATGATTAGTTTTTTTGCTGCCACTCTTGGAGGATGTGTCAAGGATTGATACACCAAATATGAACTATATGGTCTCATGATTAATTAGGATGAATTCAAGTAGAAATCATTATAGGAATTTTGAGTATCCAAAACTCAAATACGTAAACTTAGCCACAAAAAAAGAGTTGAAGCAAAAATTAGGTGAGTCAATTATGAAGTATGAATAATGGTTCAAGGAGTTGATAGCCAAGATCACACAAACTATTAATGTTACAGTTTAGTGCAAATGGTTCATTAGAAGATTAACCATACATAAATAATGAGAATTAGTACAATTCACTTGTCAAACAAAATCGGGTATAAGAGTTTGCTTTTTGTTTAGAAGTTATTGTTGAACTCAAGGTTTCATAGTGATAACACGATTGAAGGAGAAAATAGGCCACATGATTGCACATGAATCTAAATGAGGGCTACATTGTACAAACTATCATTTGGAGGTATATACAATGATTGATTATTTAATGGTGAGAGTTAATAAAATTTATAAATACCTTAAGGAGGTTGACCAATCACTAGGTACAAGTTATTTTAGGTCAATCCCTTGGAGAGATCAACTTCATGATCATGCTAAAGATTACAAGATAATCTACAAGCACACAAATGTTCCTAATGATTAAATTTTGAAGTAAATGTTATTCGGACCTTAATTTCCCAATTAAAATTTTCCTCTAGTAAATGCTCCTTGAATGCTCCAAGAAGTTGAATAATTCTAAGATATGAATTCATATTTAAATTAATTTCTTTGAACACCATTACATAACAATAATCACACTAAAAGTCTAGAAAGTCAACTCATGTGGGGATGAAATAGGCAAGAGTTGGAAAATTTTGAATTTGAATGTTTAAATCCAAGAGTTAGTTTTCTGGGTGTGGGATCGATTTTGTGCTCATCAGATTGGCCTAGGATAAAAGAAACGGTAATTTTGATGTGGGGAATGGATGTTAAGATATGGGGTTGCAACAAATGTTAAGTATACATTGGATAATGTGTATTGATAGATAAAATAGATCAAATGCATGATAATCAAGTGTAAATGCAGATAGGTGAAGGATTGAGGAATGAGCCCAAGTTCACAAAAGATTGTGCCTTAAATTTTTAATATGTATTTGTCTTAAGACATTCTCTCAAAATAGGCATAAAAATAAATGGAAAATTTCATGGCTATGCAAATTGTACCATAGAATTTTTCCTTGTCTTTGAGGTGTTCGTGTGAGTTTTAAAAATGTATCTCGAAGTAAACAAGCACTCAAAAACATGCATGGATGTAAATACTTAGACATAAAAATGATATTGATTCAATATAAAGTAATGGGCCTTGATAGATATTTTTGGGTGTTCATAGTCCTTGGCATGCACACTCTATGAGAACCTAGAAGGCAAATAAAAGATGTGCGATGAGCTTGGAGGATTCACTTAGTAAAATTATTCTATATCACACTCGATCATGAAATCTTAAATTATACCTCTAATTTCAATATCTCTACATCTTGAATTTTTTATACCCACTCCTAATACACCTTTCTAAATAAAATAATAGCTCTATAACTTGAAATTTTTATACCCACTCCTGATACACCTTTATAATTAAAAATTCCCCTTTTCAACCACATATCTTAGGAAACTATTTTTAATGACATTTTATATATATACTTATATGTTCAACTAGACATTTAATTTTTACTATTATCACATCTAGCTCCAAATGAAAAGTTTTGAATGAATTCTAATTGGAGATTATGAAAATAAAGTAAATTAAACATATTTTTATATTATAATAATTTTACTTTAGTCACTAATAAGCTATAATTCAAAAAAATTAAAGGTAACTAGTTGATGTGAACATGGGGCCATTATGGACTTCTTTTAAATATTTGGATTGAGATTCAAATAAAATAATACTTAAATGCACAGATAAATTGCAAGAAATTTTGGAAATACAATAGTTCAACCATCTCATATCTACCTATTAAAATTGAAAAACCATCTTTAGTAATATCATATTACAATCCTTTAAATAGGGTATCTATTAAGTGCCACAATATTTTGATAAAAATAAATTAAAAATATATATTTTAAAATGTTAAAAAAGGAATATTTTTTCTCATCATTGGCAAGTGAGACACTAATTTGATGTATGAGACACTCTTAATAGAGGTCCACAAGGATATTCTAATTTTTTTTCCCTTATATATCCTATAAGATGTACATGATAAATCCTTTCCTTGGATTAAACATATGTCTCCTCTATGGTGTACAAATACCTTAATCATTCAACCCACATTAAGGAATAATAAAATCTATTTTAATCCCTTCATAAATAACATTAGGGTAACTGCAAGAAGTTAGGTCCACAAAATGTTCAAAAAGTGGAAGCATTTTCCCTAATTTTTAGAATTTATCACAGTTAGACTGAAAATTTGAAACACTTACACACTGAATCTTAAAAAAATCTAGTAGTATGAAATTTAGTATGTTGTGTCTAGTATAAAATAATTTTTAATAGGTATGTATAAAAGCTACTTTTTAAAAGTCACTTTTTTAGGACCATACCATACACGTACATACACCATAATTTGTCCTAAATAAAATTATTTTTCTAATTCTTTTTTGGGAAATATGTTTATTATACTGAAGATTGATGAGGATGTTTTTTTATAATTTTTTCTAAAAATGCTTTTTTATTAATTTTTTATTATTTCTAATTGTTGTTTCTAAAAACCCTCGTGTATAGACACCGTAATTTGACCTAAAATAATCATTTTTTGGATTTTATTTTCATTGTGTAAATAATTGTTTGTAGATTGATGCCATATAAATTTTTAACCAAAAAAATTACAAATTAAAAGTTTTTTAAAAAATACAAACACTTGACATTTGAAGTTTATGGACTAGTTTCCTCAGAAATTAAATAAAAAATATAAAAAATAATTCAATCATAAAAAAATTATAATTTTAAAACTAGACATCATCATCTACAATGAGTTTTAATTTCATAAAATAATTTTAAAAGAAACTCGTCAGCCATATTGCAAAAGTTGGGTTTTTCTCTTGACATTGCCATGAACTTGTACTTGTAGGTCCAAGGTTAAGGGTTGTGTTACCATGCATTTTTTGATCATAAAACCAAATGGAAAATATGGATTGTGAGTTTTAAACTTTTTGGAATAATACCCACTTTAAAATGGGTACCTATTTGAAAGCTAAAAAATGACACTTCCCCTAAATGTGGACCCAGCTTCTTGCACTTACCCATTACCAAATCCTCTATGTTCCCTTATGAAATCCAAAAGTCAAGATTACTAAATTTAAATTTCTATTTTTATTCATCCAACTTCCTATCTCTTAGGTTCAACCCCAACTTCTTTCGTTGTATTACCCACCTAAGGAAAAAAATATTAATAAAATTGCAAGTTCTACCCCTAATACTTGGAGATATTTTTCTCTTTTTTTAATATTAAATTCCCCTTTATGAACTAGCATGCTATGAACTTACCTATCTTTTGATTCCCTTGAGGCAATGGATAGCTTACATCTTGCAATTGAAATAGGCACAAAATACAAACTTGGCTAGTTGTCCAAGAAATTAAAAATTATGAAATGAGGAGTAGAGTTAGGAAATTTTACATATATAGAAAGTGATATGATGTGTTATCACGTGGCATATCAATATTTTCCACATCATGTGAAAATAATTTATCTAGACACTACAATTAGTCTTTGTGTAACATCTATCACAATTTGAAGTCTCAGTCATTATAATTCTAGTGATAATATATGCTCCTCCAAATGGTTACATACATCATGTGGAATGAATTGAACATGATGGAAAATTAATACACAAAAGTAAATGTAATCTAAGGATAAGCATGCAAGCATTTGAATTGTGTTAAATAAATGCCAAGAATGCATCACATGATCATAGGGTTAGTATGCATCAAATGATAGGAATGAAGATCATATATAATTATACATGGGAACAAAGTATTTAAACTTACCCCCAACATGGGAATATGAAATTAGTGACGCGACCCTTAATGGGGAAAAGAACTCATGTTGGTATATAAGACACTAGGTTGTGCATATGCCTCCAATGTGGTGCCCAAGTGTATGAACACATAATGGACAATGTCCCTAGTGGTATCATAAATTTGGGAACATAATATCAAGGTTACATCATGGGGGAAGATGTGATGCCTATCATAGGATAGAGTGGGCAAAGTAGTTTGTCCCTATAATCCAAAGAGGTAGCTCTAGGAACAATGAAAGGTAATGAAACCACAAATAACATGGAGGAAGGCATGATTCCCTTGATTAAAAAAAAGATATGGAAATGGAAGCTCGATGTGAAATGAGGAAGGGATTACTCCCCCATTCTAATAGGATACCTCTAGGAGTTGGATATAGCAATGCATTATAAAAAGTAATATATAAGGTATTAGGATCATAAGCATGTGATATAAATATGGAAAATATGTAAACATGAGGAATATAGGAATAAATATGCATAACAAATAGGATGCAATTGAGGAAAAAATTGAAACAAAGATGGTTAGACATAGATCATTAAAAAATGCATAATGATGCATAAAGTAAAGTAGCAAAATAATAGGTAAATAATCAACTAGAGTGGAAAATGTAGGCAAAGACATTGAGGGTACATAATAAAGCTTGTAAGGATATGGAATATGTAAATAAGAATAAAGGTATCAAACAATGAAATGAGGAATAATAAGATGCCCCAAAAAGTGAGTGAAGGTAAGCATGTAATGAAATACAAAAGGTGAAATAAGCATGTGAAGCACAACAAACAAGGCATAATGAAGAAGACCAAAGTGTAAAAGCAATAATGAAAAATACAAGAATGAAATGTAAGATATATAGGTGCATAATTTGTGGTGATTCCCATGAATGGTTAAACTATTCTTGGAGGTTTAACACCATCTTCTAAAAGATCATCCTTTTCCTAAGAAAAATTATGATGTTTATCTTCATTTTTGTATGCTTCTTGTTCTTTTCTACTAGAATTTTCTATTACATGTGTTTCATCTTATAGTCATTCATACTACACACAAACAAATGATCCATTGGTGTTATATTAGGTCTTTAATCTTCTCCAAACCCACTCCATATTTTCCACCTACAATAAAGGGAGGAGAGAAAGGGTTGTGTCGTATAGGGGCTTGCTTAAGTCAAATCATGTTTTGGTGTTTCCTCCTCACAATAGCTAGATTATGTTGGATAAAGAGTGCATACCTTCATTTGGGCAGAGGTAAATGGATAAAAATAAGTGATAAATAACAAGTGTTGCAACTTACCACTCATATTTGATCTTTTTGATGGACTAATGCTATGATGCACATCTCATGCAAGGAAGATTTTCTTGTTAATAGAAAATCCTACAAATGTTAGTACTCACAAAATAAATGAACACAAAACATGAATAATTTTACTTATGAACTTGATGATACATTACTAATATGAATCTTGATTGATAAAAATGTTGTAAAAATGTTGCTTACTCTACTCTTGAT
The DNA here is from genome assembly GCA_007258455.2 of Sequoia sempervirens. Lineage (NCBI taxonomy): Eukaryota > Viridiplantae > Streptophyta > Pinopsida > Cupressales > Cupressaceae > Sequoia > Sequoia sempervirens. Next base: position 166,663 of record VDFB02257523.1, read on the forward strand.
TGTTTTTTAGGATTTTTAATAAGAATTCAAATTTGCTAGCTTTTTCCTTCTAGTTTCAAATGGTGAAAAATACTTCTATTGATATGCATTTCTTCTTTTCCTATAATAATTATTTTGAAAAGTTGACAAATGAATATTTGTAAACATAAAAATACTGACAATAAATATTAAAAATTGGGCAAAAATAGGGTGATCAAGGGCAAGGGCACCCTAGACTAGACCTATTTTGAATTATTGATCTGTTAAATAAATAATTAGTTTTAATTCTCAATTCTATTTTGATTTTCCAAAAAAGATAATAAAATAGACAAAAGATAAGCATAATTAGGTCCAAGCATTTAATGGGGAGCCAAACATAGTGTGAACCTATCAAGGTTGACAATTTGCAATGTTATATTTACATATGAAAAAATATAATTTACATGATTGTGAAGATTAACGTCATTATGGAAATTGAAATGTTTGTCCTTCCATGTATTTCACTTCATCTTTTGATGGGTAGATTTTAGTTGTGTGGTACATGTTAACAAGTGGCATGCCATGAAATGACTCCAAAAAATGTGTAACTATTGCATGGTTTTTTAAAGTTTTGCATGATATTCTTAACTTCATTCTCTATATGTGTTGAAGTGTGAGGGTGTAAATATGACATGAAGTGTAGGTAAACTTGTTAGTAACACTATGTAGCATGATCTTTGGTGTTGTGTGGATGGATGATGGAGCAAAGGGTTGTGCATGAGTTGGATGATGACTTATGAATGATGCGACATGGTTCCAATCACTACACACATGATGCATGGTGGAAGGAGTTACATGTGAAGCATGTTATGGTGTTGATGTCTAGTGGCATGCATGCTTTCATGGTAACACATGGATGGAAAATGAATATATGTAGAATTAGATTCAAAGCTAATATATGCCCCCCTCCAATTGGTTGTATGCAAAGGATGTAAGGAGAGAACATAACATTGTATAAAGCATAAGAACATGTAATAAATGCCAAATTAATAGCATCCAATGACAATCAATTAAGAAATAGTGAGTGAGAAGAAAGATATAAACATGTGAGCACATAAAATAAAGGGATATACTTGATGCCCTGGAATGTTTCCCTTAATGGTGAGGTAGCACAAGTTATAAGATGGTGAGCGACGAGAAAAGAAGCGGGCGTAGTCCAGTTTGAATTCCCCTCTTGAAGAGGGTGAGGGAGATGCAGATTCTGAGGATGTGATAAATGGTTTGCAGTTGGTGCTTCCTAATGGATGGCTTCTTGGAGTAGGCAAGGAAGCGATGGGGTTGCTGATGGTAGATGGGTTGCTATTGATGAAAGTTGTTGAGGGTTGTTGTCTAGAGTGACAGAGCAGGAGCAGGAGTTTGAAATCTTTAGCTGGTGAGAATGAAAGAGGGTCTATTGTTGTTGACAATGTGGTTGATTTTTTGTTGGTTTCGTCGAAAGAGTTTGTTGGTTGGTTGTTGTTGCTTGGCCACTATATATTTTTGGCGGATGGTGCAATGTTGGTGCCCTTGCTTCTTGCTTCTTTGAGGGATGTTGGTGGACAAGTGGTCTTCTTTAGTTGGTTCATGATTAGACTTTTTGTTGTTGTTGTGGCATCGAATTTATGTTGCACCTTGTTTTATGTTGCTTGTTTTGTTGATTATGCCTTACCTTTTGCTTGTTTTGTTGATGCAACTCTATCTTTGGAAGAGAAAGTGGATGTGTCCCCTCTTTGGTTCTTGAAGCTTTTGTGGTTTTGGGGGGGAAATATTTTCCTTTGGAAGAAGTATTTTTGTACATGGGGAGGTTTTTATTGAAGGATGTTGTGGTTTCCTTGATTGAGTTGCTATTGGGTGTGGTGGCTGACCAAGTTACTATCTTTTCGTTGATAGTTGGGATGTATTTAAAGTTTCTCCTAGAGACCTAATTTTTATGAGGTTGTTGCAAGTTGGGGTTATCTCCTTTCTACTAGTTGAGTCGTTCTTATTGCTTTTACATAAGGCTAAGGTGTTTCTATTAAGGTGGAGCTTGTGGGAGTAGGAGAGGTAGTTTTGGTAGCAAGGATCTTCATATTATCCTCTCCTTTAGAGGGGAGCTCTCTCCAATCGAGGCAGAGTTTAAGTTGGAAAACTGGGTGGAATGGTGTTGCAAGGATGCTGATTTTTCTCAATGTTTAGTTGTGCTCTTTAACTCCTTCATTGATAGGAGGGGTGTGGTTGTGATGGAAGCTTTTGATAACAGGGGTGTGTGGGCTTTCTACACCAATAAGTTTATTGTCTTCCTTGGCTTAGTATTGGGTATTTTAAGAGTCTAATTATTTGTATCCTGGTTAATTCAGACTGTTATTATGGTTAGTAAGGGTTCTAGGTCTCTGTTTAAACCTAGTTGTAAGGGTTAAAGGTCCCTTTAAAACCTTCATGTTCGGTGCAACCCGAGTTGTATTGTTTATTTTAGATGGTTGTTGTTATTAGGTTGTTGATTATTTTTGTTGCAACTTTCTTTGTTTGGATAGGGTTTTGGGTCCCTTCAAAACCTATTTGTAATGGGTTTCGGGTTCCATCAAAACCCATTTCTCCCCTAATAAAAAATACAAGCTATAACCTATAAAATAACCCATGTAAGCACAAAATAAATGTCATGTAAGATCATATAAACATGTTAGTACCAACATGAAAAATAGCTATAGATAACCATATCCACTAGTATATAAGCATAAAGGTACGTGAGATATGCAAGAGATAAGGTCACCTTGTGTGAAAGGTATGACGAAGAATAGTACATATAGGATGAAAGGGAATTAGATAATGGGATAACAAACTAAAGACTCTAGATAGAGAGACTAAAAACACTTGCAAATGCCATAGTATCACTATACCAATATAACATGTAGTAATTAGGATCCATTGAAAGTGTGTGCCAACTAACCAAAAACATCTAGATTATGAGTCTTCAATGGTAATAAAGGATAATTTCCAATAACCTAGCCTTATAATTATTCTATATTTCAAAAATATATTCAAAATAAATTAGACTTTATTCCCTTTAAACAAATTACACTCTATTCTAAACAAGTTTGGTTTATTTAAAATAGAGTAGACCTATCTTATTCTTTTAAATAAAATGAACTTAAATTACTTATGTAAGTATTAAAATTATGTGAAATTAAATTAACTCAATCTAAATAAATCAAACTAATTTGAAATAAATTGGACTAATCAGATTATTTCAACTCTCAAATTATTATTTTTGTACAAATATGGAAAACATCTGATATTAAATTAAACCATTATAATGCAAAAAAAAATTAACTCATTCAAATAAATTGAATTTAGTTCAGAAAAAATAAAAATATTATTATTTCAAATTAATTTTTAATTGATCTAAAATAAAAACTCTTTAATAAACAATATAATAAATAAGATAAATAATTTTTAAATAATTATTAAATAAAATATTTCAATTTTATATTTTTATTTATATTTTTTAGACACATGTATTTAAGATTAATTAATATACAATAATATTTTATTATTTTCCAACTTCGTTGCAACTCTTCATATATGTAGAATGATGGTAATATTTAGTACTTTTGCAATTTCTCTCTCTAATTGGTTATTACTAAATCGGCCATGTGCAGCTTCGAAGCTCAGCTAGTGAAGAGGGTGGTGAATGACGTGATTAAGGCATTCGACAGAGTGCCGTTTGACGTTGCCAAGCACCCTGTCGGAATGGAAATCCTTACCCACTATCTCATTCACAAATTTATACTCAATTCAGAGAAAGGTGTCGTTAAAGCTGGATTATGGGGTATTGGTGGTATTGGCAAGACCACATTTGCCAAGGCCATCTACAACCAAGTTTATGCTCATTTTGACGCTGCTTCCTTCGTATTTGATGTCCGCGCCACTGCTGCAGACTCCACGGGCCTCACAAAATTGCAGAAAAAAATTCTTAAGGATTTATGCATGTATGATGGAGAAGTGGACAGTGTTGATGAGGGAAAATCTTTGTTCAAAGATCGTTTGGGACAAAAACGTGTGCTTCTCATTTTAGATGATGTGGATGCTCAGGGGCAATCAGATGCTTTGGTTGGAGATTGGCTGGCCCCTGGTAGCAGAGTTGTTATTACTTCTAGAAACAAGCACATTCTCCGTGTTGCTGGGGTGTCTTCTGAATGCATCCACGAGGTGACTGGATTGCAGATAAATGAAAGTCTCCAGCTATTTAGTTGGCACGCCTTTTTGAGAGCATCTCCAATTCCCACTCACGATGAAATGTCCAAAGGAATAGTGGAAGCTTGTAAAGGGCATCCTCTTTCACTAGAAGTGATTGGATCTTTCTTGTATGATAAGCAGAATGAGCCAGGTTGCTGGATGGAAGCCGTTAACATTACTCTCAACCCAGACATTCAAGAAAGACTCAAAATCAGTTATAATGGTCTTAGTGAAGAGGAAAAAGAAATATTTCTTGACATCGCTTGCTTCTTCATCGGAGAACACAAAAAATGTCCAATTGTTTTCTGGAAATCTTTGTACAAGATGGTAGACACAGCTATATCGAATCTTTCCCTCAAGTTACTGATAAAGATTGATGACAAAGGAGTATTTGGTATGCATGACCATTTGCGAGATATGGGGCGAACCATTGCTGAAAAAGAGGGTACCCGACTGTGGGAGGGAGCTCATTTAAACACCGTATCCAATAACATCAATTTCTCTCGCCTTCAACTCAATGGAGGTAATTGGCAAAGGCTTGAAACGATGTGCAGACCTGGTCTTCAATTTCTTCACTTGAACAATCCGCTCATTGACGACATCCCAGAAGACACGCGACCCAAGCTTCCTTCAAGTTTGAAATGGTTACAGTTGCAAATACGTGAGAAGCCATTTCCCTTCAGTCTTGTGGATAACATTTGGAATTTGAGGATAATGCAAGTAGACGGCCATAATTCCAAATTCCAATATTCACTTTCTAATATACTTGCCAACCTCTCACAGTTACAGCATTTAGAGTTGAGAAAGTTTACAGAAATAAATAACATCCCTGAAACCATTGGCAACCTATCAAAGCTGCAGCATTTAGACTTGTCGTGGTGTAGGGAATTAAATAACCTCCCTGATACCATTGGCAACCTATCACAGCTGCAGCATTTAGACTTGTCATATTGTAGGGAATTAAATAACCTCCCTGATACCATTGGCAATCTATCACAGCTGCAGCATTTAGAATTTTCACGATGTTGGAAATTAAATAACCTCTCTGATACTATTGGCAACCTATCACAGCTGCAGCATTTAGACTTGTCAAACTGTTTTCAATTAAATAACCTCCCTGATACCATTGGCAACCTATCACAGCTGCAGCATTTAGACTTGTCACAATGTTGGAAATTAAATAACCTCCCTGATACCATTGGCAACCTATCACAGCTGCAGCATTTAGACTTGTCATATTATAGGGAATTAAATAACCTCCCTGATACCATTGGCAACCTATCACAGCTGCAACATTTAGACTTGAATAGGTGTCATAAATTAAATAAACTCCCTGATAGCATTGGCAACCTATCACAGCTGCAGCATTTAGACTTGAGGTGGTGTGAAAAATTAAATAACCTCCCTGATACCATTGGCAACCTATCACAGCTGCAGCATTTAGACTTGTCATATTGTAGGGAATTAAATAACCTCCCTGATACCATTGGCAATCTATCACAGCTGCAGCATTTAGAATTTTCACGATGTTGGAAATTAAATAACCTCTCTGATACTATTGGCAACCTATCACAGCTGCAGCATTTAGACTTGTCAAACTGTTTTCAATTAAATAACCTCCCTGATACCATTGGCAACCTATCACAGCTGCAGCATTTAGACTTGTCACAATGTTGGAAATTAAATAACCTCCCTGATACCATTGGCAACCTATCACAGCTGCAGCATTTAGACTTGTCATATTATAGGGAATTAAATAACCTCCCTGATACCATTGGCAACCTATCACAGCTGCAACATTTAGACTTGAATAGGTGTCATAAATTAAATAAACTCCCTGATAGCATTGGCAACCTATCACAGCTGCAGCATTTAGACTTGAGGTGGTGTGAAAAATTAAATAACCTCCCTGATACCATTGGCAACCTATCACAGCTGCAGCATTTAGACTTGTCATATTGTAGGGAATTAAATAACCTCCCTGATACCATTGACAACCTATCACAGCTGCAGCATTTAGACTTGTCATATTGTAGGGAATTAAATAACCTCCCTGATACCATTGGCAAGCTATCACAGCTGCAGCATTTAGACCACGATTTACAACCTCCCTGATACCATTGGCAACCTATCACAGCTGCAGCATTTAGAATTATCTTGGTGTAATAAATTATATAACCTCCCTGATACCATTGGCAACCTATCACAGCTGCAGCATTTAGACTTGGGTTGGTGTTGGAAATTAAATAACCTCCCTGATACCATTGGCAACCTAGCACAGCTGCAGCATTTAGACTTGTCAGGATGTGCTAAATTAAATAACCTCCCTGATACCATTGGCAACCTAGCACAGCTGCGAATAAAGGGACTACGGCCGGGACTATGGCCCACAGTGAATGACAAGGAGTAGTCTTCTTTGTAGCGGTGGTGGAAAAAAGAGATTGAAGGTGAGGTGCAAAATAGAGTCTCCAGAGATGCAGTCAAGTTGGAGTTTGGAAATGTCACCACTTTTATGATGATCAATGGTAAGCTCTCTTTTCCATTACTTTATTTCTATGGGAGAGTACAACTTCAATTTAAATTTAAGTTTATTTTCTTTTATATTGTTCTTTTTCAAATTCATAATAATAAAAATACATGGTTTATTTATGGTCTCTAAAATCTTAATATTTAAATGGCTTTATATTTCTCATATTTATCTTAATAATGTATTAGAATTTTTCTGTTTTTTACATGTTAAAAGTTTTGATATATACAATATTTAAAGATTTAAAATTTTGCAAATGAAGTGAATTTTACATACATTTAATATAGATATCTTACATACAATAGCTTAAAATTTATATAATTTTATAATTTTTTTAATTAATTTAAACTAATATCAAAAAAAAATTTTTGTTTACAATATTTATACAATATCGAATATCAATTTTTAATATTTATTTAAATTATTATTATTTTGATCATTTTAAATTTTACTAAAAAATATTTTGTTTTAAATATTATATATTTTTATTCTTTATAACATTTATTTTATTTTTATTATATAGTTGAATAAATCATAGAAATCATACACAAGTTTTTAAAACTCAAAAAGAAATAAATGATATACTTCAACTTTCACTTTAAAAAGCATTCTATTTTTCTATACGATTATCATTTAGATGCATGCATAGATAAATAGACTAAAAAACTATACTATTTTACTTTTATTTTTAATTAAAGACCTATTTCATTTTCCAATAGTTTTTTCATGGTAATAAAATAAATAATACAACATAAGAAAATAATTATAAAACAATTAAATTAAAAAATTCTAACACACTAATTTTAATATATTTTTTTTTTCCTTTATCACTTACTTTTATCAATGAAACATCATTAATAACTTATGTTTTTTATTAAATGACATTACTATGGACATGATCAATAGGTACAAATATATATAGTCCCATATATTTTTCCAAAGTCATTATTTGTTATACTTGGTGGACAAGGCTATAAATATTACTATCTATGGACTACATCATAGTACTTTTAGATGCTATCATTAAAATAGTTTTAAAAATTAAAATAAATTATAAAACATTTTTATAATTGCTATATACTTGCTAGAATTCATATTTATATTTTTTTCTTGATATACACATTATTAGGTTTATTATCACTTTTTGAATGTATTTGAAAGTTTAATATAGGATGAGAATGTATTTTGTGTAATATATAAATTGCATATAGAAAGGTTGACCAAGACATGTAGATAACAAACACATGCATTATAAGAATATGAAACCACATTAATGTAATGATTGTATCTTATAAGAGATCATAATAAAAAAATCATATTATAATTAGTTGTGTGAACATAAAATCATATTAATAAAATCAAAATAAATTTGATGTAAATACAAAGATAAATATGTTACTTTAATAGCATCATGTTTATTTATCAAAACCAATCACAATAAAACAAATGTATTAGATGTTTTATTTAAGAGGTAACTTAGAGACAAGAACATAAACCAATGCTTCTTATTTTCTCTTTCTATTAATATAATTTGCATTTTTTATCTTACAAAATAATTCAAACAATAATGATGACAATATTATTGACTTGAGAGATTTAACTTGAGATATTTATCCATGCCATTGTGGTAGGAATTTGCATATGATTACTCAATTCTATCATGTTATGTTTAAGTACACAATGAATGTCTTTAAATACCACGCAACATAATAACATTTTGTATGAAACATATATTATAATGGAAAGTGAAAGGGATGAGAAAGTTTGAATTTATTTTTGAAACTTTGGGCTTCAAGAATCATTCTTGCACTCCTTAGGATTACCCTCGATCAAAATTGATTTGAGGAAATAATTTTTTTATTTTGAGATGAGGAATGAATGTCTAGGAAATAGTATGAACTTGAGTTACAAAATAGAGATGGATATATCCATGCACAAGTATGGGATTGCAAGCTAACTCTAAAAATAATGTCACTTGTCAATATATTGGTACATTAAGACATCCTAAGGAGTCTTGTGTTTCATTTGCTCAATCTTGTTCTAATTCAATCACCCTTCATTGTTAGTTACCCCTCTTTTATTATTGTATGCTACACTTTTTGGTCAAGGCCTGAGTTATTTTATTGTAGGATAGGGGTGATCATAAGACCACAACAATTTCTCTTAAGCCAATCCTACTTTTCAGGTTCATTGTGTGTCTCCTAGGAAAACTAAAGGTCATTAAAATCCCTAGCTTCTTGTATCACCATAGAAAACCTGCTCTACTAGGCATTGCAAGGCCCATGGAGACTATATTTAGAGTAGCTTCTCCTCTACACAAATATTTTCTACAAGAATCACTATGGATCACCATGAACAACATGGTCTCTCTTTAATATATAGGCTTGGATTATCTCAAATAGATCTTTGGTATTTTATTTCAGACTCCTCGAAGAAATCACCTTCATAGCCTAATTTGGTCTTAAAGGCACCTGCATCTGTTCATTTCTCCAAAATAGCCAACTTACCCAACATTGCTTCTTTGAACTACAATAATGATTATTATGATGGCGTTGATGAGGCCAAGGTTCATACAAGGGATGCAATGTCATTAAATCACTATAATAAACTAAACTAATTATACTATTATAATTACCTCAACAAATAGTATGGGAAACAAAACCAATAATACTCTAACCAAGATGTAGACGCACATATTTATTATTATTGTTTTCAATCATAGACATACATTAATATTGAACCTAATAACATGATATTCCTCACTAGGCACTCTTAACTTATTGATATAGAACTGACTATGTTTGATGATTTTGATGCACTCTATAGGCTACAAGTATAAATTCACTATGTACAAATCTATTGTCAAGATAAACCACATACTGTTGGATTGAGGATTTGTGTCCCTAAGAAATTAGGTTCACCACTAAAGGGTTTTATCTCCAACATGCATCCAACTGTTGTAACAATGTCATTGGCACTAAAATGAGAGTTAAATGTTTTGTTAATCAACCAAACATTTTTTCTCTTCTACCTTGCTTGTTATTTTAGAATTCCACATTTTTCAATCATTGGAAATCAATCCTCAATTAGTGGTAATTTCAATAAGCTAACCTCCTTAATTAGGGTGAGTTCCAATAGTTGACTAACCACACATCCACCTTTATTCTAATTGAAATAACTAAATATATATTTTTTATAAATCGGGTTGATTCCACACGCATGACCCCTTATTCTAATATGCAACTATCAAGTGTTGAAAGGCCTAGTTGTCATTCAATTGGAGGATAGAAAGACACAATTGCTTCATAACTAAAGACTCTTCCACTCTATTTCAAATATAAACATTACTAAATAAACACATAGCCCTATCTTATTGTTGATAGAGCACTTACTTAGTGATGTGGGGTAAAAGGGGGATGACTAATTTGCAAGGTCACTTAAAAAGGGTCAATAAACCTAAATGTAAGATGGAAGAATAAACACCTAAAATTGTCTAAGCACATCATGCATTCCTAATTCACCTAATTGACACAATTTTCTTCATTATCTCTTGATTCCTCATTTCTAATTAAATTATTTCTAAAATTTATTTGATTAAATTCATTATGTAGGTGGAGCCCAAGATCACCATTTGCAGAATAAACCTTCATAGAAAACGAGAGAAGAAAATATACTATTTCACCAAAAAGAGGAAAAATGAGATATGATATATTACACAATGTAAAATATTAGCTTATAAAGTTAAGAAAATATATGATGGGTGGAAAAACTACCCACACAGGAAAAAACCACCTAGGAGATTAACCTAAGTTAAACTTAAATACACTAACTCCCCCTTAAGTGCAAACTTAGGGAGAATGAAGTTGCAAAAATGCAAAATATGAAATATGGGTCTTGGCTACATAACCATGTTAGGTACCCATTTACAATGCAATCTCTCACAACTAGAGAAAAGGAGAAAAACCATGTGGAAAAAAACCCCTCTCCAAAAGAGAGAAAAGGAATTTACAATGCAATCTCTCATAACTAGAGAAAAGGAGAAAAACCCTGTGGAAAAAAACCCCTCTCCAAAAGAGAGAAAAGGAAAAAAAGACAAGATGCATGGATGGAGGACTCAATCATACCCCCAAGGACTATATATATCATGTACATACAATCAATGATCCCCCATAGGAAGGAAAAAGGGTATATTATATTCCCCCCATAATGAAGAAGCTCCAATGTCGATGAAGTATGCCTGAAAACAAAAAGATGATCCAATGTCGATGAAGTATGCCTGAAAACAAAAAGATGATCCAATGCCTACAAGCAACTACTCTCCCCTTAGGAAGAAACAAGTTGACTAGGTGATGAAGAAACAACTCCATGTCCAACTGAAAAGAGGAAGTAAATATCCAAATAGAGTAATCCACCACATAATCATGATAAATAACAACCAAGAAATGTGATGAATCAAATGAAAGTGAAGGCTCAACAATGTCAACCTACAAAGACAATCCAAATGTATCAACTTCCATGTTGAAACTGCCATCAAAGAGGAGAGAAATCCCCTCAAGTACATATCTCCCAAATCTGCAAGATGAGACTCCATAAAAAAATCTGAGATGCCTGCCAAATACTCATCCAATAAAGCAAGATATGAGGGATCAAAAATATCTTGTTGTACTGAAGGATCAACTTTTGAAGCAATAGGAGATGTATCAATATGAGTCTGAAGAACTCCAAAGTTCAGATGACCAATCTCTCTTGAGGAATTTCTATCAACACTAGCAAGAGGGGTGTGAGGAACACAGTCATCATCATCAAAAAAAGAGAGAAGGTATACAAACGAGAATCATGATCAACATTACCAACTGCAATGACTTTTCAGTATCATCCTCTCTAATGAAAATAGAATTTGTAGTGAACTATACAATCTTTGATACCTCACCATGAGTGATTTGATTAATGGATAGAAGATTTTTGTGCAACTCAGGTATACAAGTACTATACAAGTACAACTCTAGAACAACCATCACCAATCTCCACATTGACTACCCCCACAACATCCAAAAGCTTATTATCTACCAACAAAATCTTGGAAGTGTCAGTAAGATGAAGACCCAATAAAGGATAGGGAGTAAAACCCATGTGGTGAGATGCTCTTGAATCTAAGAAGTATCTATCATGACCAGAATGAGGTACAAAAGTCACCAGTGCATGTCCTTTACCCATGTAGATTTTATCTTCTTTACCACTTGCAAACCTTGCATTCCCTGACTGTGTAGGGTTGGATGATGATGTAGATGAAGACGAAGAGTTTATAGGAGTCACAGATGAGGGAGATTGAATTTTTTTTTTTTGAAGAAGGTGTGAAAGTTCATTAGTCTTCTTCATATAACAATGGTGTTCATTATGCTCTTTCTTTTTTAAATACACACAACTACATTTCTCCTTCTTAGGCTTGTCCAGTCTCATTTGACTATGTCTTAGGTTTAGATTTCTTCTTCCCTTTGCTCTTAGATCCTTGTGAAACAATGCATGATTTATAGGGACCCCCTCTAACTGGACAATTTTTGCTTGCTCACTTGTCAACCAGTCACAAAAAGTCTCAAAAGAAGGAATTTGGAATGTGTTGCCTAAAGCATCCATTACGAAGTAGAAGGTAGAAGAAAATATTGCAAATGGGCCTCTCGACTTAGACATAATAAAAAATATGGACTTCTTATTAGTTTTTCTCTTCCCACATCTTGCCAATTGTGACCTTACAGATTTGAACTTGACTAGAAAGTTGTCAATGGAAGGAAATGCATCAGGAGAAAGATAGGTTAATTCAGCCTCTAGTTGCAAGGCATGAAATTCATTGACTTGACCAAATAGGTTATGTAACTTATCCCATATCTCCTTGGGTGTATCACACTCATCAATATGAGAAAGGAGACTATCAAAAACATTCAATATTATCAAACCCATAGCTTCATCACACTTATTTCTATGGGAAATTATTTCATATTCCCTGGTAAGAGTGGGTTGGTTATCACTTAGTGTGGACCACCGACCCTTAGACTAAAGGAACCTACACATTTTCATCTTCTCAGTATGGTAATTATGGGGAGTTAACAATTCAACTGACTTAGGAGTAGCCATTGCAATAAAAGGAAAAAATACACCAAACTGAAGCCTAAAAAAAAATCAACTAAGCAACTTCTCCAAAAAATATCTCCAAACAATATTACTCAAGAAATTAAAAGGACCGAATTTGAAAAATTGGAGCAAAAAATATCATGCACCTTATTGTTTGATTGTTGCAGATCTTTGTACCAAATCAATTGACAAGCCTCCACACAAAGCACACAATCATGAGCCTCTTCAAAAAATTGTGATACTTGCTCACACCACCTATTCACAATGCAATGCTATTAAATAGAAAAAATATTCTCAACACACGCAATTTGGGATTAATGGTTTCAGCAATAACTTCAAAACCAACATGGGCCCACTTCATTGTGCAGCTTGAACCCTAAATATTTTGTTGTAAACTTTATAAAATATCAAGTTTGAAAAAGAATGATGGCTAATCAAATCGATCCTTTAATAGGGCCTCTCCAAATGCTTCAAAAAATTGCAGCTAGTAATGAAAAACTTAGCCAAGCTCCTAATTGAAAAATAAAAAACAAGACCAAAATCAGCCTTTTAAGTAGCAAAAATAGGCCTTGACACCACAAAAGGAAAATTGATGTGCAAAGAGGAAAATGGTGCTACCAGTTATGAAGGATTTCACACCAGCAATATCAACAACCACTTTTGCCGCCAAATATAGATTTATGAGCTGCAAATAGTAAATTTCAAGATTTTATCAAGCACCCAACAACCAATTCACAATGTATCCTTTCAAATGAGGAGACCACCAAGTGAAAATGTCGCTCTCACATGGCTTGTGAACTATTCCTAAGTTTGTTTAGGGGAATTCCAACTCCAAGAATGAGACAACCTAGTAAAATGCTCGTGAAGAGCAAATAAAATCTCGCCCCTCTTAACTGTGCTAGTTCATTCATCGCCAACAAGGAAATTGGACCTTCAAATGCACAAATTTTCACCTCTTCACATTGTTCAAATTGGAATTCGTTGTCAGCAATCAAGTATATCACGTCCAGGAAAATCAATAATTTTCTAAAAAGAATGATGCCTCCAACAATTTGCAAATTGTGCCCAATCTTGACCTTCAAATGCCAAACAGAAGGAAAGAAATCACACAACAATCATGGATCACAGGTAAATGAAGAATAAAGGAAACTTTGAAATTTAAAATCTTTCAAATGCTGGAAAAAGATTTAGCAAATTAATGATCTCAAAACCTCTGATGAAAACTCTCAAGGAAGGATTGCATAATGGTTTACTCTGATACCATGTAGGTGGAGCCCAAGATCACCATTTGCAAAATAAACCTTCACAAAAAATGAGAGAAGCAAAATACGCTATAGAGGAAAAATGAGATATGATATATTACACAATGTACAATAGTGCCTTATAAAGGTAAGAAAATATATGACAAGTGGGAAAACTACCCACACGGGAAAAAAGAACCTGGGAGATTAATCTAAGTTTTTTTTGTTGATAGGTAAGATAAGTATTATATTGATTTCAAAAAGGAATTTACAAGATTCGATCCCCTGACTGTGGGAAATTAAGAACATGATCTTGTTCTACAACACCACTGATACCTATAGATTACCAAAAAACCGATTGCCATACAAACCATGCAAACTGGATTACATATTAGCTACCCCACCAGAGACCCACATTCTGGGTTACATATTGCCCAAAATCGAAACCAAGACCAAACACTTAGAACCTAATATAGACTTCATAGTATCAACTATTTTGCTAAAGACAAGACACCATACCTCTGAACCAGACAAAGCCATACACCAAAAACCCCAAACTCCACAACCAATTACCAGACGTTTTGTTGCGCAAAAACACGGAAGTCATGCTTCCAGGTCGAATCTGCCGAAGGCACCAGATGAAATTCCTTTCTCAAGAATGTGACCCCAACATTCGCCAACCTTTTGTGCTCCATTAGCTCGAACTTGGCCACATCCAACAAGAATGGTTAGTAGTTGACCAGTGCATCTGGAACCTTGAGCAAATGCAAGTCGCGAGGACGCGGTATCCCTTTCCTTAGGCATGCTGAAGCCAAGGCATGGTCCAGACCTACCAGCATATCCTTTTTGAACAATTTCCTCATGAGTAGCTTAGCCTCCCCCTTTGAAACACCAACATCCAAAAGACCTGCCAGAACCCTAGAAGAGATATCTGAGTCGAGTCTATAGCCTTCGGTGTTCTCCATAAATTTTTTCTCTGCAATGCAGGAGATAGCCGCGAGTACTAGGTAGTTAGGGTGTTTAATGAGGCGTTGAAGGCGAAGCGATGAAATCTTCCCTTCGAAGGCAATCTGCCTCTTCGAGCCCTTTAGAGCAACCGACATCTCCAAACCCCTCATTTCCAATTCTTTGCTAGAGACAAGCAAAATGTACCTATTCATTTTCCTACCACACTTCATCGAAAAGACCTAGCATTGTGTAGAAATAAATGAAGCTGACTGCAAATAAAACCTACATGTCCAACCCACACGCATTTCGTCCTTTTGAGACCCACACAATCTATGAACGTCGACTTGTAATCATGGCATAGACTAGTTCTAGGACCTTCCTTTGGGCCACTAACACTACTCAAAGACTGATATGGTTTAAAACTACCATCTCGCACGTGAAAAATAGATGTTAATGTTTGAGCAAAATATTCCTGCAATGAGTTTCCATTTCCCGATGCCCACCCATCCACCCACATGAGATTAACCTAAGTTAAACTTAAATACACTAACACTTTATTTTCATTTATTAATTGAATAATTGATTTTATTTGATTAATTCATCATTTTCCCTCTTTCCATGTTAATTAAATAATTTCCCAATTATTTAATTAAATTCAATCTCCCTCTTTCCACCTTAATTAAATAATTTTTATTATTTAATTAAATTCCATTTTTCTTTAATCCCACCTAATTAAATAATTTTCAATTATTTACTTAAAATCCTTATTTCTTCTCATCATTACAATTAAATAATTTTCTTAATTATTTATTTCACTAATTTTCCACCAACTTGAACAAAGAATATTCCTTTTTCAAAAAGAGAATATTGCTTTCTTAAAAAATATCTTCCCTCCAAATTATCTAAATGACATATTCCCTCCAAAAGGAAAATTCCATAATTCAAGTTCAAATTCAAATTTCAAAATATCTTCCCTCCAAAATATCTAAAACTATTTTTCATGAATTAAGGGGATATTTTGAGTTAATTGAAGCTCTCATTAATTCTCCACCCTTGATCTCTTGATCTAATTTGCACTATTGATCTTAATCCTTCAATCTTGACTATTGATCAAACATCCTAAAAATCTATAAAATAAGTCATTTATTCATAAAAATCATTCACAATTTTCATGACCTTGAGCATTCATCATTCTTGAGCAATTTGAGTATTAATTGTGAGTCACATTCATCACCAAAGCTTTTGCAACATGGGTTATGCATAATTTGAGCAATCCACATCATAGATTATCATAATTTTATAATGGTATTGTAAGGAAATTGTATGTTTCTTTGGTTTAATTTTATTTGAATTGGTATCCATAGCTTTTAGATTGGATCTTTGAAGCATTTTCATTCTAATTTCATTTAGTATGGGTGTAATTGATCTTTTTTCCTTGGGTTTTTAGTGTTTATATACTCTGATTTCTTTGATTATGCTTTTTGACCATTACCCATTATTTCCCCACAACATGAAGAGATTAATGACAGGAGCTATAGGCCCATAGTGAGGGTAATTCTTGACTTGGTTGCTTCATAAGCTTTTGAACATTAAGCAAGTGACCCACCAAATACCTAATAATTTGGTGCTTATAGCTAGTTTCTTTTAGATTATGCTTGTATGTATTTGTCAGCTTTATATTTTTATAAGTGTGGTTGTTGTTATTTAGCAATAAAATTAATGGTTTTTAACACTAGTTTATCAAAACTGTCGCAGGTTCTAACATGTAATTAGTTTCTTGTCTGTCTCTCAAATTCTTGGTGCAAGTCTATTAGGTATCATGTCCAATATATAATATGATACAATTTATCTATCATTAATATTATAATAATCAATGGAAATTTAATAACATGTACAAGAGATCTAGAATTGAGTTCAAAACTAAATTATATAAGTTCAAAGGCCCCCTCAAACATTGAAAAATTATACTACTCAAAAGAATAATCCCATGTTTTACAATGCACCCAAAAATATTATCAACATTTTCACTCATGGAGACTTGTGTTTCATGAAAGTATCAAATATTTGTAGTTGAATGTTCCTTGACCATAAAATATTAGGGTGGACAAGTTTATGTCAAATCCAACTCACACATAAATGATATATTTTTATAAACAAAAAATAAAATTGTTATTAAAGATGTCTCAATCTTGCATTTTAATCTTGAAGAACAAAAAATGTATTTTCAAGGGTTTAGAAGTCAATTTTGGCCTTGAAAGAATGTTGAAACAAGTTTTAATTGAATTAAGTGGGTTACAACAACATGAAACTCTTCAAGATCTAGAATTTAAAAGGAAAGGTCTCATTTGAGTGTTCCCAAATCAAAATTTAATAAAAAGTGTAAGAGCATCTATGGCACATAAGAGACTTGTAAGAGAGAGTTATACCTGCTAACTAATTTATGATGCATTTTATGACATGCCATAATAAATTTTTGAATGGAGTAATGGAGCAAAAATGTTGGATGGATTATGATGATTTTATGGTAGATGGAAGAAATGTGCTATTTTTGGTCTATGGACTTGTCATCGGATTTGGGTACCAAATTTTGGGTACTTTTAATTAATGGATTTTAATTACCATTTGATCATTTTATGCATTTCTTCTATTGATTGGGTTCTTGAGATGGAGGTTTTTAGTAGTTACATTTTGTAGATACTATTATGCTACTAGAATTGTTTGAGATCTCTTATAGATAATACTCTTGTAAAGGTTTAGATTTTCAAGTGTATTGTAACCATTGGTTATTGAATAATATATTAAGTTTTTTTCAATTGCAGGGTTTCCCCATGTGAATTACTATATTATGGAATATTATCATTGTGTTTATTTTCTTGTAATTTTATGATCAATTTTTGTTTTACACGTACCTCCTTTCATTGATTAGTGTAGGAAGCATATTTTGTACCTTTGTTTCCTTTTATTTGGTATCAAATCTTGATCACCTTGAGTTTTAGGTCTTATGGAAAAAATTATACAAATTTTATATTGAGTGTGAGCTTGTCCAAAATATATAGTTGCAAGAAAATGAAAAACATATTAAGGACAGATATAATAGTTTACAAGAACTATCATTGAGTTGTGGAAGCTCAAACTTGAGGATATGTTCATAGAGAGAGATTCATGAGTATTATATGAATCCAAACCCACTTCAATGTCACAAGCTTAATGGGATCTATTAGACAAAAAGGAAAAGTGCTCATTAAGATTTGCTTGATATATTTTGTTCTATTGAATGTACATGAATAATCCATTACACAATCCCCTTACAAGAAGTTGGGAAACTACAAGGTTAAATCCCTGGTTAACCAAATTTTCTTAAGAAAGACCTTGTACACCTTGAGAATGGATGGTGGTGGTTTTATGATCAAGAATTTAAATGCAGTGAATATGATTTTGGGCTCATTGCACTATTTTGGAGTGAAAATGGAGAAGAAATATTATTGTATGGCATTTACATGTGTTCTTTGCTCTAGACTCATGATATCACTTAGTGATGGTAATTGGAAGAACTATCTGAAGATAGAAAATTGTCGCCACTGGGGGTTTAGGATCTAGGGAAACAAGCTTTTCTATACTTCACATTCAAGGATGCCCTAGAGATCTCAATCAAATGATGAAAATGGGAGAAAGAGATATGCCAAGGGACTATCCTAGGGTATGTTTAGAGATTAATTAAGGCTAAATGAGGGGTTCACCACAAAGCTAGGGCTTGGAAAAATGTATGAAATGCAAGATCTAATGACTAAATTCAATGATGCATAAAACTTCACTAAATGAACTATAAATGCAAATAAATTAGAACAAATTGGAAAAGTATAGAGGAGCACTTGGAACCCTAAGATACCTTGAATTGAGGCCTAAAATGTTGAATAACCTAAAATTTAGGCCTACTAGGACTCATTCACTAATCTGGGTGAATCGATCCCAAATCTAGGTTTCTGCATAGGAATAGCTTTCTGGAAAAGGTACTTGAAACCCTAATTTTTGGGGCTATCGGTGAATTTTTGTGAAGATAGCAACCTTGACAATGAGGGGACAATTCCAACAACTTTCTCTAAGCTTGTAACCTAATATTCAATGATCATTCAAGCTCCAAGACACCTATCTGCAATCACACATGTAAAGAGGATAAAATTTTGTTGATTGTTAGTGAATAGGGGTTTTCCTTGGTCAAACCCCTTATAGGTAATTAAACCAAATGATGAGACAATGAAATGAAGGAATGAAACATGAAGCAAAGAACATGAATCATGAACAATGATACCTCGAATGATTCCTTGTAAACAATTTCTTGTAAATATGTAACTCAACATGAAATGGCCATGAAGGATGTAGAACTTGATCTTGACAATAGGTGTAGAACAATGCTTGATCTTGGATCTTCAATGCTACATCACAACACTAGCTCAATAACATGCTTGATGCTTGATATCCTTGACATGATGATGGATCTTGAATTGTTGCAACAATTGATGAATAATTCTGCTCTTGAATTCCTTAGAAATGATCTTTAATGTTATTGTAAACACTTGAATGCATTTGTGAACTCAAACTTGCTATAATAATGCTCGAACAAAAGTCTTAGGTGAAAATAAGTGAAATAACCTTGTATTTATACTTAATTTTGCAAGAATTTTTGAAACTACAACACTACAAGCTGACATCAAATGTAGGAGGATAAAATCTCACCAAAATTTTAAATTAATTTTGATTTTGGGCCACACGGGACTCATTCGCCCAAGGTGGCGAATGACTCCCATTAGGCATAATTTATGGGACCATTTTAAAAAATGCTTAGAAAGGTGTGAAACCAGGTTTGGGACCCAAAAACCTAGGTGGGACTCATTCACCCAAGGTGGCGAATGAGTCCCAAATCACTAGATCTAGCCCACATAACCTAAAAACACTTGAATTATGATTGGATGTTGATTTGTGTCAAGATTATCCTAGAAAAGATGCATTAAATGAAGCTTGTGGATACAAAATGAGGGTAATTAAAGCATAAGGAAGCTCAATTATTAAATAGAACCCTAGAAAAGTGTGAAAGAGTGTTACAACACTTTACAACACTCCAAATAAGGCACTAATAAACTCATTTAGTTCACAAGGGCCCAAGACCTAATGTGAATATGTTAGACACAAATTGCAACACTAAATCAAGGCCATGCTAGGGGGGAACTTTTTCCATCATTACATCTATCCCCCACTTTA
This sequence comes from Sequoia sempervirens, assembly GCA_007258455.2. Taxonomy (NCBI): domain Eukaryota; kingdom Viridiplantae; phylum Streptophyta; class Pinopsida; order Cupressales; family Cupressaceae; genus Sequoia; species Sequoia sempervirens. Next base: position 186,964 of record VDFB02257523.1, read on the forward strand.
GTGAGAGGATGAAATTGCTTCAAACTCACACTAAATTAGACATTCAAGAGGGGTCCAATTGTACCAATGCTAATGGTCTAGGATAACAAAGATCGAGGAGGTGGTCAAGCCCCCAAGGTTCAAGATCCTACGTCAAACCAACAGAAGCACAAGAGGACACGCACAAGGTGTACAATATGTAGCATCAAGATACACACACATGCAATTTCAATAACTATAAGAAAGAAGAAAAAAAGCAAAAAATAAAAAGGTGGATCTCGCCGTTTTCTATCACGATGTGGATCATATCTAGGCTATTTGTCCAAAAAATATGCACTCATTTTGAGGAAACAACCTTTGGCTGTCCTTTGGGTGAAAAATCCAAGAAGGTAAGACACATACACACTTGGTTGGTATACGCTCAAACACACACGCAAGTGGCTAAGGGAAAGGCATGCCCTCATTTGGCTTCTCATCAAACCATACCAAAGTTATACCTCCTAAAAACTTTGATAAGGTGCCACACAAAGATGAAATTCGAGATTCATGAGGAAAGCAAAGCTTTGTATGCTTGATACACATGAACAAACCAAATGGCTCCACAGGCATGCAAAGTGTATTATGCAAGGTGGCCATATAATTGAAAATTTAAATGTAATAATAAGGAATGTTCAAAGGAGTCTTACTTAGTTCATGTAAGGTCTCTTCTTAGGGAACATTGTGCCTAATGTCTCCAAGAGAGGAAAAGTCAAATAAATATCATGCTCTCGGAGGAAGTCAAACCCAATGACACCACCAAGAAAAGGATGCATCACAAGAAGAAAGAAAATTGCACAGTGAAACATGAGAATCAATGTATGCCCCCACTTTAAAGTAGTTGCTAACACCATTATTGTGAGAAATTGATTTAAAGTAGAAGAAGACATGAGAGCTTACTCGGAAAACCCTATGCAAAGTCATATGTCTCTGAATCAAACTACATCATGAATAAGTATGTCACATGCAAGTAACTTAAGGAATTCCATCCACATCCCAAGCTTGCTCTTATATATACATGATAGATGATCAAGTAGCCAAAAGAGACGACAAGTAAAATACAAGGACAAGGCTACTTAACCCCTTGCCCCCACTTAGTGCAGGACAAGGGTGAGTCAAATAGGATGAAAGTAAGTATTAGTTAGAGGAACTAGGTGCTTCAATACAAGGAAGAGCACCACAATCCTTAAGATGTTGAATTTTATTCACTTAAATCCTTACATTCATTAGTAGAATGACCATGAACTCTATGATATGCACAAAATGAACTCTTGTAGTATCTTTTGTGTACTTGGAGGAAGGGGTATCAAACAATCTTGGAGGAATCTCGACAAGATACCCTCTTCATCAAAAATAGAAAATGTTCAGGTTTATGTTGCTACAAAGATATCTCTTGTTTAGTACAAGATGTCATATTTACACAAGACTCTTTAGATTGTGAGATTTTGTTCTCTCCTTTACTCGAGGGTGTAAAATCTAACGAATTCAAATCATTAGTGTTTTGTGAGATGACATTGACATTAAGTGAAGATTTATTTCTTCTTTCATTTCTTTTGAAGAATAATGATCAAGACCACTAGTGTCTAGCAGTTCAGGATGCACTAATGTTAAAGTTGGCTTAGAAGGATGTTTTGTAATAGTGTTGATATTAAGTGAATGATTTTTTGTGTCCTTCGAGGGACAATAACCAAGACCACTAGTCTTTTCTTGCATATGAGGGTCTATAGGGACACAGATACCTTGTTCTCTAGCACCAAATTCTTTTCCACTATAACCAAGTTGTTTCATCATTTCATAACCTTTTCCATAAATATTCTTCATCTCTTTTGGATTTGGTGGTTGTTCATAGTTAAGTTCATCAAATTTTGTTGTATAATTTGTTTCGTTTAAAGTGGTTGAGGTGGATGCTTTCGAAGGGTCTTCTAAATTATGTGTTGACATTATCACTTTTTCTTTTCCCTTTTCAAAGTATTTGTTTATGATCTTGTATTGTCCCATGAAAGTTGGTTCAAAGTCTAAGGAAGCCAAATCATATTCCAATAACTTTGTGATTTCTTCAATATGTTTTTCTTTGTATTTCTATTGCATGGGTTCTGCTTATGTAGTTGGTGTTAATGTTTTCAAAAGATTTTCCTTGCTTTTCAAAATGCTCAAACAATTGTTTGGGTCAGGGTCAGCTTCAAGTGTGTACACTTTGTTGCTATAAATATACTTCATTTTACGGTGAAGAGTAGAAGGCCCCCCATTCATTGCATGAATCCATAGTCTACCTAAAAGGAGATTGTATGAAAGATGATGTGGCATAACATGGATTGGTGTTTCTAATGTGGCCTTTCCAGCTATAATAGGCAAAGTGATCGCACTGATCGGTTGTTTTCCTACATTGGCAAATCCCTTGATAGATAAAGAGTAAGGTTGAATTTTTTATTTATCCACACCAAGCCTATCCAAAAGGTTTACGCTACACACATTAAGAGCATATCCATTGTCGAAAAGGGTCACTTTATCCATGTTCTATTGTATTTAGCTATTATCATGAAAGCATCATTTTGTTTTTGCACTTCCAAAGGAGGGAGCTCATTTTGGTAGAAAACAATGTCAACTTTTATTCCTTGAATTAGGGTTGCTATGTCATTCGGATTTGCACTAGAGGGGACCACAACTTGTTGCAAGGCTATTTGAAGCATAGTGTGATAATTAGGTGAATTTTGAATTAGGTCCCATAGGGATATCTTACAAGAGTATTCTTAAGTTGTTCAACAAGATCGTACTCCTTCCCACTATGCAAAGGAAAATGAGGAGGGTCGAGTAAGATAGGATTAGGAAACGAGAGGGATGTTGAAGGTGTTTGTCTTGGTTGTGGATTGTTCCTAGTGTTATATGTATGAGAAACGATATTATGACTCGGTTGTTGTGACACATTATTCTTAGGTGGGTATAGGATAAGTTCAAGTTTTTTTTGAGTTTTTGGTCATTGTGAGGGTGGGTAAAGAATTAGAGGATTCTTAGGATGTCCCATAGGGTATGTAGAAGGTCCATTGATCGAGGGGGATCTAATGGAAACTTGTGCATTCATAACCTCAGTGGTCTTGGTTTGATGTATCTCTAATAAATGGAAATCTAGTATCATCTTTTCACCATAATCCAAGGAAGTCACATCACTGTTGTTGTTATTTTCTTGCCCCATGATATCCTCCCTAGGAGTAGAGTTTTTAGGATAACTACAAACCAAATGTGCTTTACATTCAAGAATTGGTTCGTCCAAAATAACTTCATCGCAAGTAGCCCAGATTGATCAATGGTTGAATTGTCTTTCTCAATAAGGGTTTCCTTAGGTGAAGGGGGACAACTAAGATTCTCATGACTTTCATCTATTGTATTTTCTATCATCAAAGTATCTTCTTTATAGCTATGAGAGATACTACGAGAAAAACTAGTATGATTATCATGATCATTTATGACTTCATTCCTTTGTCCCATAATACCTTCCAAGATAGAATGAGTAGGGGAAGGGTCATAAAGAGGGTTGTTATAGACCTTAAATATTTTATCATCTAACACCAACATATCCTCATCATTTACAATCTCATCCTCTTCAACTAAATCACTCTCACAAGCAAAGGGAGAATGGAAATTAGGTAAGGTGATGTTTAGAATTGTGTCTATGATTTCATTCTCTTGTGTTATAATATCTTCCAATGTAGGAGAACTTATAGAAGAGGAGCTTTCAACAATGTCATGATTCTCAATGAGTGCATCATCTAACACCGAAATACCTTCTTCACATGTAGGAGAGGTATTAGGAGAAGAGTAACTATGATCATTAGGATTGTCTATATTTCCATCTTCTTCTATCACATCATTCCAACAAATAGGAGAGATAAGAGGGGGTGTAGGTTTAAGGAAATTGTCAATATTTTCACTCTCTTGCACTAAGAGACTCTCATACATAGGGAATGTATTGAATGAATGGCTAACATGCTTATTGACCAAATTTTTCTTTGTGAACTTGGAAAGTACTAAGACTAACATTTTTGAACAATAATCTATGTAAACTTAAAATGCAGTGTAGAGGCCTAGAATGAGCTGAAATTTTTAGATTTCAAACAAGGTAATTGACTGATTACACTATGCAATGATCTCAAAATGAGATGTTGTAAATGTAAATTTGCAATTCAAGTAATGCATGAAATTGACCAACTTAAGCTAGATTTAGTAAAATGCATGAAACAAAAAGTCAACCGACTAAAACATATAACCAATAGTAGCAAACAAAAGTACAAAAATAAGGTTTTCAATGCTATATAAGAAGCGTATGAGTCCCAGTGAGGGTTTTTTGAACAATTTTCAGTAAATTTTAAATGATTTTAATGCTTTTTAGTTTGTATGATGTGTAACCTAAGTGAAAATGTATATTTTATATGATTTTCAATGATTTGAGATGCAAAAATGCAACCTATATGCACTTTCACTGATGCAAAATTTATAAACCCTAGATGTCAATTAACTAATGCAAACCCTAATGTAAAGTTAATGCAAGCTAGATCTAGGATGATGATGGACTCCAAATAAAAAAAGGAAGTGTTCTAAATGCAGGTTCACCAAAATGTAAGAAATTGTCGCCACTCGGGGTTTTAGGACCTAGGGCAATAAGCTTTTCTATACTTCACATTCAAAGATGCTCTAAAGATCTTAATTAAATGATGAAAATGGGAGAAAGAGATTTGCTAAGGGACTATCCTAGGGTATGTTTAAAGATTAATTAAGGCTAAATGAGGGGTTCAGCACCAAGCTAGGGCTTGTAAAAATGTATGAAATGCAAGGTTTAATGACTGAACTCAATGATGCATAGAACTTCACTAAATGAACTTTAAATGCAAACAAATCATAACAACAAACTGGGAAAGTACAAAGGAGCACCTGGAACCCTAAGAGAGCTTGAATGGAGGCCTGAAATGTTGAATAACCTAAAATTTAGGCCTACTGGGACTCATTCACCAATCTGGGTTTCTGCATAGGAATAAATTTTTGGAAAAAAGGTATCTGAATCTGCAAAAACCTTGAAAAACACCTGTAGTGGGACTCATTCACCACTTTTGGTGAATCAGTCTCATTTCACTTTTATAAGAATTCAAAGTTCAGATCTACACTTCAATGCTCACTCTTTTCTCCTAAATTGATTTTCATATTTGAAACCCTAATTTTTGAGGTTGTAGGTGACTTTTTGTGAAGATAGCAACCTTGTAAATGAGGGGACAATTCCACCAACTTTCTCCAAGCTTGTAACCTAATATTCAATGATCCTTCAAGATCCATGACATCTAGATCTACAATCGCACATATAAAGAGGTAAAAAACTTGTTGATTGTTTAAAGTGAATAGGGGTTTGCTTGGTCAAACCCCTTGTAGGTAATTAAGCCAAATGATGAGACAATGAAATGAAGGCATGAAACATGAAGCAAAGAAAATGAATCATGGAAAATGATACCTTGAATGAATTCTTGTAAACAATGTCTTATAAATCTGCAACTCAACTTGAAATGGCCATGAAGGATGTAGATCTTGATCTTGACAATAGGTGTAGAACAATGCTTGATCTTGGATCTTCAATGTTACATCACAACACTAGCTCAATAACATGCTTGATGCTTGATATCCTTGACATGATGATGTATCTTGAATTGTTGCAACAATTGATATAGAATTATGCTCTTGAATGCCTTAGAAATGATCTTGAATGTTCTTGTAAACACTTGAATGCTCTTGTGAACTCAAACTTGCTATAATAATGCTCTCAAAAAAGTATTAGGTGAAAATGAGTGAAAGAACCTTGTATTTATACTTAATTAAAGAATTCCCAAAATTACAACACAACAAGCCAACATCAAATCTAGGAGGATAAAATCCTGTAAAAAAATTGAATTAATTTTTATTTTGGGCCACACGAGACTCATTCTCCCAAGGTGGCGAATGAGTCTCATTAGACATAATTTATGGGACCACTTTTAAAAATGCTTAGAAAGGTGTGAAACTAGGTTTGGGACCCAAAAACCTAGGTGGGACTCATTCTCCCAAGGTGTAAAATGAGTCCCAAATCACTAGATCTAGGCGACATGACTTGAAAACACTTGAATTATGATTAGATGTTGATTTGTGTTAGGATTATCCTTGAAAAGATGCATTAAATGAGGCTTTTGGATGCAAAATAAGGCCAATTAAGGCATAAGGAAGCCTAATTATTCAATAAAACCCTAGAAGAGTGTGAAAGTGTGTTACAACACTCCAAATAAGGCACCAATAAGCTCATTTAGTTCACAGGGGCCCAAGACAATATGTGAATTTATGTTAAAACACATTGCAACACTAAATCAAGGTCATGTAAGGGGGGGCCTTTTTTCCGTCATTACACTATCTCAAAAATTTAAATGGATGAGATAGTGGTTATGTGTCTCTTATAGCAGATGTAGTGGAAAGCTTCTAAACCTATTGAAGATGCCCTAGTTATTCATGAAAGATCAAAGGAGAAAGGTAAGAACATGTACAAGAAGATAGAAAATTATGAATTCAAATCTTGTGGGAGATTCAAATCTATTGGAAATCTCAAGTCCAAGTGTTAATACTATATCAAGATTGAGAACTATCATAGAGACTATAAAAAGGAGAAGAAAGAGAAAAAAATATTTAATAAGTATGAAAATATTCTCAAGATAATGTCAATGATTTTATCATGACCTTGAAAACTCATGCTTAAAAATGTGTATAGTTGATAGACTCATGAGATTCCTTCCGTATGACCTCCCATCAAGGGTGGTTTTCAAAGTATGAAGAATATGATGGTTGAAAGGTGTACCTCAGTGATGAATTTTACTTGAACATATTTGGCCATGATATGTATTTGATATTTGATTCCCAAATAGGCAAGTGAAGGTGATAAATAGTGTCTTTCATATTCTTAGTTTGACATAGAACCTATTATCAATTAACAAACTCAATAATGGATGTGTGTAGGTTGTTTTCTTTAGTAGATGTTGTAAGATGATGTGGGGATCTATAGTTATTGTACTAAGGGTTTTGTGCAAGCATTTTATTTCAACTAGATGTATACATTGTGCAGTATAATAATTTTTTTATTTTATATTAAAGAAACATGTAGAGTATATATCCACATATTTAAAACTAACAACAAAGAGGAATGTTGTGTTTATTTTTCATGGCCATGATTTTTGGGTACTTAAGTGAGGTCTTTATTTTAAGAGAAAGTTATATATAGAGGAAAGGATATTGTGGCACCAAAGAATAGGACATATAGGTGAGAAAGGCTTAAGGGTCCCCTAAAAGTAAAATTCTTGTTGAGGGGTTGAATGATTAAGCTACTAAATTTTATTTATGTGAACTTTATATATGGTAAACAAAACCACATTCAAGTTTATTTTATTTCTCACAAATATTTTAGGGTGTTGGACTCATAAATCATTTAGATGATTATTTAGAATGAGATGAGAAAATTCAAATTCTTTAGTTGGTTTAAAGGGTTTAAAGCTTGTTTGAAAAATTATAGTAAGAAGATTAAGGTTTTAAGGATTGATAATACTAGTAAATTTTGTTTAGTGATTTAAAAAAAATCTATAAAGATCATGGAATTGAGGAACATAAGACAACTCCATATGCCCTCAATAGAATGGAGTTAAATATATAATGAACATGATGTTGATGGAGAGAGCTAGCAATATGCTCAATGGAACCATCTTGGAAAAAAGTCATTAGAACAAGTATTTGGTATGGCTTGTTACCTAATTAACATATCTCCTAAATCAATGATTACTGATAAGACTCTTATAGAAGCAAAAAAGAGAAAAAGGACCTTATTGTACATCTTGTACTTTAAATTGGTTGAGGCATATGCACACATGCCTAAGGAAAAGTAGTCAAAACTAGAGAACAAGGTAGTGAAATATATTTTTATCAACTATGCTGTGAATGTGAAAGGGTACAAGCTGTGGGACCTTGTGATTAAGAGAGTTCTATGCAATAAAAGTGTTATTTTAGAGAGAATAATATTTCTTCCATAGTGTTGTAGCCAAAAGAGGACGGGAAGAGAGATGTGGTTCAATTAACCCCAAAATTTAAGAACATTTAATTGAAAGCTTCTGAAGGATTTAAAATATAGGAGATCTCAAGTAGTTTTGGTAGTAAATGGAAGAGAACGTATAACTTCCACCTCATCTCTTTATTAGGTCCACTTAGTAGAGACAATAACTAGATACATATAATCCTCCTTAATGGAGATTTATTTTTATTTTGATTATTAATAATTATGAGTCTATAACTGTGAAGGTGGTAATGGATATAGGCTACTTTGAGTCTTAGAGAGCAGCTATAGATTGGGAGATGGTAGTTGAAAAGTACGAGGCAAGACTAATTACAAAAGGATATTCTCAAGTTAAGGGAATGAAATTTAGTGAGGTTTTTTCCTAGTTCCCAACATGGCACATAGGTTCTTGTTATTTGTAATGACAAATTTTGATTTAAAGATAAAATAAAATGGATGTAAAGATATCATTTTTGCATGGTGAAGTTGGGAAAGAGATCTATATGACACAACCACAACACTATATTACTAAAGGAAAAAGGAGCCTTTGGTATATAAATTAAAAAATATTTGTATAGTTTTAAACAATCTCCTAAAATGTGATAGTGGAAATTTGATTCATTTGTGTTGGCTTGGGTATAGATATTGGATGAGATATCTAGCAAAGAAAAATCTTTGTTTGGGCCAAAGTAAGTATGGGCACTCTATACTACATTGTTTTAACATGGGAGGAAACAAACCATTTAGTGTTCCTATTTTCGTGGGAACTAAGCTTTTCTTTGGGCAATGCTCTATGACACAAAAAAGATGAAGGCTATTTCTCATGTTCCATATGCCATTGTAGTTGGGAATTTGATGTATGCTATGGTCTATACTAGACTAGACATCACCCAATAAATGAGAGTCTTGAGACATTTTATACCTAATCCTGGTGAAGATCATTAGGATGTAGATAAAATATCTTCAAATATTTTCAAGGTACCTTTGAGTACTTTATTTTTTATAATGTTGATTCCACAAGTGACCAACACCCAATGGATATTCGTGGATTGAGATTGGATAGGAGATGTTGATAGAAAAAGATCCACTAGTGGGCGTTTTTAATTTATTTGGTGGTGCTATTAGTTGGATGAGTAAGCAATGGGTTGTAGTCACTTCTTTCACTATGAAGGTTGAGTACATGGCAGTTGCTAATGCATGTATGAAGGTCTTTTGGCTTAAGATATTAAGTTAGGGAGCTATCAAAGTTCTTAGTGACTGTTAGATTTTGTTCATGACATGGTAGAGGATGACAAGATGATGCTAAAGAAAATTAACACTTTGTAGAATGTCATAGATGTATTGACAAGACAATTCAACATAGAGAGCTTATGTGGTGTAGAAAGTCTATGGGCCTCTCAACCCCTAGCAAATAATTTATAGTGTTGGTATTCTCTTTTCTCTTGCAAGTTGTTTGAAAAGTGAGAGAATGTGAGGAAAGGTGTCTCAATATTAATCCTAATGTTAAGAATAAAATAGTATTTTTTTTATAAAATAAAAAATACAAAGTTTAGGGCTCTACAAATTAATTTTGGCCCCAAAAATTATTGAATTGTGTTTTCACTAGGGCAAGCATATTGTGATGACAAGGATCTCTTCTAGATATATAATTTATCAAAGGGGTTTAATCATCTTCCCAAATCAAAAGTTATGACTTTCAAAAGTTGTGCCTCCCACATCAAAACTCTTGTTGGTGGCACTTCTATAAATTTTTAGTCTCTACAAGTGGAGTGTAATCATTGACTTACGAATAATAAATGAAGTTTTCAAATGAATTTTTCTCCCAAAAAGATTTCCCCATGTAAATTACCATATTATAGTATGTAACTTCTATATTCATTCTCTTTTAACTGAATAATCAATTTATTTTTTGTACATACCTTCTTTATTAAATTAATATAGAAATATATTGTACATTTATACTTTGCTATTAAGTCCCCAAACTAGACCATAAACTATTTTTTGACATTATGAAAGGCTTCATACCAATTCAAAATCCACTCTTATTATGAGATTAAATATTCGGTAAACCCAAGGCTTCATAGAATCCCAATTGACCTTTTTATCAGCAAAAAAGTGACATCACGTAGAACATTGCTATATAGATCCACCTTGTACATTACTCTAAAACACTACTCGTAGTTATCCCAATTTTGTAAGCTGTGAAATGTAATATCTCATTTTATTTTTGTCATTGCTTTTTCTTATATAATGTTATTCGTTAGGAGACCATATTCAGATGGCTTAACTTCTAATGAATTGGATGTATTTTAAATGAAACAGGTTGCTAAATTTTCTATAGATGAATACTTCATGGATGAATCTTTGTTCTTGCTATAACTGAGTTGTGTATGCATTACATGCATAAATTACGTCAAAGGTATAATTATTTGACTCTCTCGTGCACTACTTAGGACTTAAGTTGTTCTTCTTGTGCTTCATGATTTGTCTTTCGAAATCGTCAAGAGATATATTTTGTATAAAATAATATGTTTTGAGTTTTGATCTTTTGGCTGATGAGTGGATACTCTTGTTGATCCAACTGTTTCAACAAAATCTTGTTTCTATATGTCATATTGTAGTGTGTGGCTACAAAATAATATGTTTTGAGTTTTGATCTTTTGGCTAACGAATGGATACTCTTGCTGATCCAACTGTTTCAACAAAATCTTGTTTCTATATGTCATATTGTAGTGTGTGGCTACAAGTGCATATGATATAATGGAAAGTGGTTTAAATCATGAAGTTGACCAAATAATACAGTGTTCTAATTGCTTCTTCATTACGAATACCTAGGAGACTTGCTTGCCTCAATTGTTCTACTAATTCTAGCTAGTCTACCAAGCTTAACAATTCACCATTGGAAAATTTATGCCAACAATTCATCGTCTTGACAAATTCATTTCGTGGAAAATTCACCACTAGCAATTCACCATCAAGCATTAACATTTTTAATATATATTTTCAAGATCTTAAGATTTTTTGCAAAAGAATAATTTCCACCACATTAATAATAGAGATGACTGATATTGTTGTATAATTAGTTTATTAGAATAAAATAAAATAAAATACTTTGAAAAATGGTTTCATTTTTATTATCATAAATCAAAATTTCTAATTGTATATGATGAATTGCTGCTGATGAATTTTTCATGAGATGAATTTGTCTTGGAAATGAATTATTTGATGGTGAATTTTCCGAAATAAATTTGTTGGTTGTGAATTTTCCTAAAAGTAGTTTGTCACTCTAATGACTGTGGGATAATGAGGTTTGAAAGGTAACTCTTTTTAGAAGCTTCACTCGTTTCTTTGATCAAATGCATGCATATACTTGGGAACTGAATGATTATGTAGATGTTATGCTTTGAATATAGAAATGCATGAAGTATTTCAATGAAGTCTCATTAATTTTTAAGATATTAATTTTGGTAGTCGTTTTAAGATTCCCCTGCTTACTCCGCTCCACAAAAGCAGACACTAGTGGCATCAATCCTGTTCTATGCAAGATATATATATGTTCTTCTACCTCTAATGGGACCATCTATCTTCATGGTTGTTGTATTTATGGACATAGTGAATTGGTTTGTAACATTTCTTCTTGTAAATTTTTTTTTCTTGTATGAATTTTGTTGCTAGAAACGTTGTGTTAAAATTTATTACCTATCATCTAGAACTTAGTTTATCTAAGTATTCAATATAAGAATGTCTTATTTTATCAGGTAACAGATGCACGATTATTATAGAGGTCTATAAGTGATATGAATTCATGAATATTAAACTTGTAATCTATTGGGAAATATCAATTCTACAGTTAAATGGTTATTTATCTTTGCACAAATATTATGATGAAATATCTTTCTTTCTAGTTACCTTTATCTACTTTTTTTTTTCTTTACTTTTTGTGAGTACAAATGAAATTTGCTTGGATGAACGTAGCAGGAACCAAATAGAAATTCTTTAAGGGTCTTTGGGGGCAAACCATTCCACAAGATAGTCAACAGTACTTTGAAGAACTTCATGACTAAGCAACCAGTGAAACATCTGAGGACCTCTTCAAGAAATTAACTCTGTTGGGAATAGTGATAAGTTTGACAAGAATACTTCTAGTTGTTAAGTATTCTAAAGATTTTCACACGACACCAAAGAAAACATTTGGAGTGTTATACAGAAATCTTTCATCAATTATCTTCAAAAAAACCCCTGGAGATTCAAATTTGCAGGTATGTTTTGGATCACTCTATATTGATGAAGCGATGCATCTCTTTAGCTTTACAATTGAGATATAAAATTATGATATAGAGATCTAATTAGGCTTATTTTGTTCTCGCTAAACTTATGCTTCCTTCGTTTGTTGGTGAAAGTTTGAAACTTTTTCTTTATATATAGTTTATTAGAAGCCAGTGTGAATCCCAACAAGATATGCTCAATTTACTTCTACAAACAATAATTATATCCACCTCAATAGAAACTGAAGGAAATTTATTGGCATGTTTAATTGAGCCTAGTTCTCATTTAATATTTATGGTTCCCTTGGGACCTAGTATCTTTTCTTTTTATAATTTCTTTTTAGGAAAAATTAAAATTTAATATTGAAGAGGATGAGCTATAGAATATCCGTTCAATTTCAATCTTGCTGATATTTTTAGCTAAATCTGGGTTTCACATTTGGTAAAACATAAATAGTCGATCTCATAGAAAGAAACTTGAATATCCCACTTCAATACCATTGAGCATGTTTAAGTTTATGTTATATCTAAAACAAAGCATTTAAATGAGTTGATTGTAAATTATGAAAACATTCAAAAATAACATTAATATTCCAGAGCTTGATCAATCAAAAGAATTTAAGACAAAATATTTATTTTATCTTAAATATATATTTTATGTTTAAATTATATTTTTAATTTTTTAATTGTCTAAGACAATAAATATATATATATATATTTTCTAAAATATATTTTTTATTTCCCTCTCCTCATTCATTTTCCCCCTCATTATTCAACATGCATTATCCCTTTCCCTCCCTCACTCGAGGACCCGAGCAAGAAAACTTTTATGCGTCGTGCAAGTCCGCAGGCCCTTCACAGAAGAGCCCAGCAAAATAAATAAATAGTCCTCTCCACCGTTTCTTTCTTTGGCTCTGCACTTTAGCAACATGACCTCTCACCTCCCTGTGTATTTCCTATGTGACCGCCCGCTTACGGCGAGGGTTTGCAAAATTTTACACGATCGGGGCTTCAATTCGGTCACAAATCTTGTGGCACTTCAATTTTGCACGCAATTCATGTGTAAATCCTATAGAGCTTAACGCAGTGAAGTCAATTCAGTGGCAATCCTAAAGAGCTTAACGCAGTGAAGTCAATTCAGTGGCAATTCTGTATACAAGAAAATATCAATTTATTGTTAATTTGTTGTAGCATTGGTAAGCATATTAGGGTTACACACACGGTATATGAAGCTTCCGAGCCTTGGCTTTCAAGCTTAGGTTTCTTTACTTTTGTGTATTAAACCTTTGATGTCTACATATGATCTTTTTGGCAAATTTATGTTGAAAGAATTGTGTTTGGTCCTCGTTTTCTCATGTTTTCATCTTTCTTTGAAAGCGGGAATTGAACTCTCCGACCTCCTGGCGGAGTGCTTGTGAGTGCCTTAATGTGATTGAATGTTGATTATAAGTGATAGTGTAATTTAATATCGTAGATCAGCAGATCCGCTGCAGATGCTTAAATTGCGCTTTGATTAGCTGTGCATTTCACAGGATCATTTCTGTGTTGTTTGCACAATTAAATTAGGAATCTTGGCGTGGACCTTTTTATTAAAGGGAAGGTTGTATTTTAGCTCACTTCCTAGCGAGGTTGCAAATAGGGTCACCTTTGGAACAAAGGAGCTTAGCCCTTTGAATTTGACCTATTTATTGAGCTCGTAGCATTGTGTTCTAACTGGTGCAATTAAATCACTAAACTCGAAGTGGATTTTCCCATGCAAAGTGAGGCAGTCTATGAGTCAATGCCTATTTGGGTGGGGCAAATCCTTTTCCCTGGTTTGTTGTGGTAACAGAATTGGGCTTTTACCTTAAGTAGGAAGGAAAGATGCAACAATTTCATTCTTGTTTTTGGCTGGAGAATTCCTGGGTTGGAGGGATTGCATTCATCTTTGAGTGACTGTTTCAGTAGTGCATGGTCAAGTGGCTATCTGTGTTGTGGGCTTAGTAAGCTTCTGAGGTGGCTGAGGTTTAAATTCATATGATGTTAAGAAGCTGTCGCAAGTATTTGAGCCCTGGGCATTACCAGCTCAACATCGTCCTAGGCCACATCAGATCTCTTTTAGGAAGAGAGGAATTTTCGCTGTAACGTATATTTATCAAACTTTAGATTTTGGGAATTTGAACCTTTAACAAAGCTTGTGGTAAGTTTTGCATGCATGGTTACTCTGTAATTTAGCGTTTTTAATAATATGGAGTTGGGCTTAAGCTGTTGATTTGGATTTGTGATCACCAATTGGTCAGTCTCTGACTAGGAAACACCAATATAAATGATTAAATTATAATTATATTCCATTTTGAATGAGGCAGGGTGTATTTGAGATGTCCAAACATGACTATGAAATATGACGTCTTTGCCCACAATGGAATATCTGCACACATGTTGACTTATTTGAGTGAAGTTATCATGTAGAAATGCAGTTTCCACTACATAAGGGAGTGTATGATTACCAATTGAAAATACTCTTGCAAAGCATAGCAGGGAGATTTGGAATTTGCTCAAACTTGGGAGACCAACACACCAAGTTGACTGCGACTTGGACCAAACTTATAAAGATTTGGCAAATTGATGAAAAGTAAAAGTTAAAACATTAACACAGGAAATTGCCAAAAGATGTTATTTTTTTCATTCCACAAGAATATAATTTTTCCCTGCTTTGCTGTTCCCAGGCACTTGTCTGCTCATATGTCTACCTACTGAAGTGAAATGAGCATGTAGAAACGCTCTTGAGATGCATTAGTAAATGTATGACTACCCATTGATGTCTCTCTGCAAAACATGGTACAAATACTTGGATTTTGCTCAGATTTGGCAAGATTGATATGCCGAATTGGGTAGGAATTGAATCAATCTCATCAAGATTTGGCAAATTGAAGAAACATAAATATAAGAAGTTGCACAATGATGTTATTTTCCTTATTCCACAAGAGTATAATTTCAAGTCCATCCAATAACACAAATTGGTTATCAGCTCTTACATTGACTGGATGGGGAAAATTGAAACAAACGGACTTTTGGTTGTGTACGAATTCTCTCTCTTTTTTCTTTTTTCCTTTTTATTTTGTGTTTTGATATGGGATGAATTTTGGTTAGTGTAGCTGAGTTTGTCTGACTGGACTTATTCGTGGTCACTCATGAAGTGGCCTTGTAATTTTTTATAAAGATTTAGCAAGTTGTGCTGCAATGCTGTAAAGATTATATAGCTTCACTCATCAGATATGTATTTATGGCATATGGTAAATTCACAGCCAGCAATTTACTGACAGAAAATTCATCGCCAACAATTCACCACAGGAAAATTCACTGCCATGACAATTCACTGTGTGAAAAATTAATTGCATGAATTTTTGGTGATTAATTTTCCATGGCGGTGAATTGCTGGTGGCAGTAAATTTTCCTCCGGTGAATTGACGATGAATTTTCCATTGATGAATTGCTGGCGGTGAATTTTCCTAGAACTGTATTTTATGTTTGCATTTTCAAACAATTCTTCTGTTCTATTCTATGTTGCTTAAAAACTCTTCTACCAGGCCATTCTCGTTGCCTTCCGTTTCTCGAAAGAAGCCCACAGCCATGAAATGAACGGTACTGAATTGCCACAGCCAATCAAGTTCTCCTCTCTCATAATTTGATTTCAATGTTCATTACTATTGTCTTACTCCGATCCCCAATACCCAATTTATATTTAGAAGTGCCCAGCTGCAGATTTGGTCTATAAACAGGGTGAACAGGATTTGGATTGTGTTTTTTTTCAAGGGGCACTGGTGGGTGCCTCAAATTTATGGGATAAAGTCTAGATTTTCAGGTCATTTTGGTGAACTCATCGAGGTGGATTTGTGCAAAGAGTCTTCTGTCCTAACTTCATTGAGCTGGTACATTCAGGTTTTGGTTTGTTTCTTTGAGCGGGCAGTGAAAGAATTTGTTGGTATGGTCTTTTAATCAGATTTTGTTGGTGACAAATTAGTATATCTGACTGCTTTAGCTCCTTTCAAAAAATCGCACTAAACTTGTAAATGTATGGAGATTCCCTGGCTCCCTTGTCACAAGTACACCCGGATAGAAAAAAACAGAGGAAGCAATATTGAAGACACAACAGAAACATGGCAGATGAATATCCAGAAAAGCTCAATGCAACTGGAAAATGTGATAGCTGACCCACACACCATGAGGCCAATGTTGGGAAAGTTAAATGATTCGATGATAGTATTTTGAGTCTCTGCTTCCTCAATAACAAGGGAGTATGTGTTTTGGCAGTGATCTGAAAGATTGAATTGGTTTTCCTGTAATTTCTGAAAATTGTCTCAATATTTTTGCACATGTACCTTACTTAGGTCTGAATTTTGGTTTAAGCATCTTTATAAATTGTATCAACTACTGGTAAAAATTAGTATTTTGTTAATACTGTTTAAATAAATCTTTCATTTAGACTGTTGAGAAGAATATATTCTTACCAAAAGTTTTTTAGATGGAAAACAAATTTAACGTATAATGATGGTGGGTCTGTCAGCTTAGTAATTCCTAAGTCCTAGTTTTTAAACTATGGTGAGAAGAATTATATTATTCTTATTTTATATGGTAGCTCAAACTTATTGACTGACTGATATAGAAGAAAATGATGTCACAACAATATATAGTGTTTTGTATTACATAGCTTTGTGTAGAATATTTTATTTAGTATTCATTGCTCTTGCTTTGTTTTTGCATACTTGATCTAATTCTAGCGTTGGTTTTATAATTTTTATGTTTGGGTTTAAAGTACTTTTAGCATATCTGGTCAGATACATACTGCATATGCATGCTTGTGAGTCTTCTATATAGTGGATTTCTTAAAGAGCTGGGAGAGGAATAACCATAATTTTGATGGTGGTGAGATATAAAGCTCCCCTTGCTCCAAGCACCATATCAAAAGAGCACTCATTCCACTGAATCTCATGGACCGAGCTCATGAGTCAACTGAATCTCTGAGGTGCTCGTGTTGTGCAATTGATTTAATATGGGAGTTTTTTCTGTCTGTAGAGCTTTCCATATTCTTATTTATTATGTGTTGATTGAATCACTCGTTTTCTTGATGTTATTCACTCTATCAAATTTATCTGGTGTATATCCTTATGGCTACTACATACAATACATCTTAATCCTTCGTGGTAAGCTTGTAGCTTAATGCAAGCTAGTGTGGCTTGGCTTCCACATTTTTTAACCCTTTTCCTCCTAGAAAAAATAATAAGCAAACATGTCTCTTCCGTTCTTTCCTTATTTTTAAATGGTATACTGATTTCTATCAAAGATGTTTACTTTATCAGAAATATGATGTTTTTTATTTTTGACTAAATTTGTTTTCAGATATTTATGTATTAACATTTCAGATTATATCGTCATATTTCTCAATTCATAACAGTTTGTTTTAATTATATATAGACAAAAATATGTTGAGATATTTGTGTATTAACATTTCGGATTATACTATATTAAGCTACTCTTCTTCCATTTTCACTGTTTTCTTAGCTCTACCCCCAAGAATCTCCATATCAACAATTTTTCGATCTTAAACTAATGATATTGATAAACTTTAAGAAACTAGTTTTAATATTTAATCTACTAACTATGCTGGATATTATGGCTTATTATTTTTTTTTTCCCATATAAGATAATTTTCCCACAATTGAAATTCTCCAACAAGGGAGTTTTCGTATGCAAATTCAAACTGATTGCATGCAACTGCCTGTCTGATACTTCTTCACTTTTTTCTTTGTTTCTCTTGTATCTATATAGCTTCCTAGAGGATAAATATGTTAGAAAACTTTTCTTTGCTTGAGTGAACATATTACAGAGCTATTTCTAGTTTTAAGAGCTGCTTAAAGGATTAGCTTTTATTACACTACTATGAAGATCTAGCTTAAAAAGTGAGACTATTAAGTACTTATTTGTGATTTGCAGGCATAAATGTGCAGCATGCTTCAGACAATTTAACAAAGTGGAGCATCTAGTTGAGCACATGAAAACTTCTTATCACTCTCCACACAAACCAATTTGTGATATTTGGCAAAAGCATTGCAGGTTCTACGACTCACTTAGGGAACATTTGATTGGTATTTTTCCTTTTATGTTCTCCATTATCATGTTATCGTCTTTTTTTCCTTTTTCCCTTTAAAGAAGAACCACATGGGTAAAAACTATAATTTAGTGTAACCTCTTTGGACATCCTTAAATGAGGGGTTTACAAAGTACTACTGCGTCATGTCAAAAGATTTAGGTCTTTTTAATTCAGTAGCAAATATTGAATCTTCGCTAATTCTAATTTATAATTATTTAATATTATGGTCTTGAACTAATCTTCATTAGGTCCATTACCCAAAGTTGAGTGTGCTAAACAATTCAGTGAAAGGGAATGCAACCTGTGTCCCAACGCTTTCCCCAGTGCAGAACAACTCATTTATCATCGAGCAACTTGTCAATCCCTGCCACCATTGCCTCCTGTAAGTTCTTAATGAATTTGCAACTCTATTTTTAATTCACAAGTCCAACTGTTTTCTAAAAAAAATAATGGCAAAAAAAAAAAATAACCCTCCATTTTTCACTCTTTTTTCAATGAAGAATGCCCTAATTTCATAATTGTTTTCTTGGACAAGAGTGGCTAAAATTATATAACCCTCTATTTTTCATGTTTTTCCAATGACTATTTCCTTGATTTCTGTTGACCAATCATTTTAACAAAGGAATCTTTTTTTCATGTTGTTTACATCCATACAGATTGCTGGGGGGCGGCTTTCCTTGTTGAATAAGAGAATCCAAGCAGAAAAGGAGCAGATTCATGGTGACAGTTCCATTAAGAGCAATATTTTTGCCATTGCAATGGATTGTGAGATGGCGGGTGGTGGTTAGGATGGGTCTCTAGACCTTTGTGCACGAGTCTGCTTGGTGGATGAGGAAGAAAAAGTGGTTTTCCATTCTTGTGTTAAGCCTCCAATCCCAGTCACAGATTATAGGTAATAAAATGTTTCCAGCTTACTCTTTTTGTTGCAGCCTGCCATTACTAAATATATTTATCATTTATAACGGTGGATATCATTTGTAGATATGATATCACTGCATGAAACCAGAACATCTCATGGATGCCATGTCACTCAAGCAAGTGCAAGAAAAAGTTCAGAAAATTTTATATAATGGGGAAGCAATTTGGCGAATTCGTTTGAAAGGGGGAAAGGCTAAGGTTCTTGTAGGACATGGCTTAGATCATGACTTGCAATGCTTAGCAATGGAATATCCTGCCCATCTTATTAGGTATACATATGAAATATTGAATTTTGATTACCTTATGTTTTGATGAGATTAAAATTAAGAATATAAGGTCATAATTTACACATGTTCGTTTCTCAGAGACGCTACCAAGTACATTCCACTACTGAAGACTAGTAAAGCCAGCAATTCACTGAAGTATCTCACTCAATCATTTTTAGGATAATTTATTTTGCACCTTATTCATTGGTTGTTATGTGAACAAGAAATATACCAAGATAAATTGATTTTTAAAGAGGTCTGCAGCACAAATCAAAGGCATACTGTTAGGAAGCAAACAATATCAATTTCACCATGGTGTAAATCAATTCTTAACTTTTCAATCTTTATGAGACTGGTCACCAGTACTTTGGGATTTGTGATATTTTTAAAATAGCAAATTGTTTTTTGGGCTTGTTTTAGAGGTTCTGTTTGAAGTATATATTCCAATGCCGAGTGATACATTATGATATCAAAGAAGAGATGTTTGTTTTTATGTTTTGGCAGGTGTAAGATTCAGAATGGCACTCATGGTCCATATGAAGATTGTGTGGCAGCAATGCGTATTTACAAGAAAATGTGAAATGAAGACCATTCCCTGTCTGCTTCTCTCAGTGCAATTGAGTTTCTTACTGAGAATGAGGTGTATTCAAGAATGAAACAAAAAGACCTGGAGAAAATGAGCCCCGAAGCTCTGCTTCATATTTCACAATCTGATTTTTACTGTTGGTGCATGGATTCTAGGTCAAGACCAACTTGATGTGAGAAGCCACTCGAATCTCTTTAGCTACCTTATCTGGGCTTTTATAGGAGGGATTTATATGCATTGTTATGTTCAACCCATCACTTTGTGTCTTAAACAGATGATGGGTTTGAATGGAAAATCTATGGTTTACAAAAAAAATTAAACTTGCATTGTCAAACTGTCTTAAATTTGAATCTGAATCGTTAAGTATTTGTTATACTCATGGCTGACTTGACGAATTACAAATTATTCAATTCACATATAAAATCTCCCATCTATAGAAAATCTATTTGTTTCTTAACCAGATGATGGAATTGGGTAGAAAATCTATGGTTTACAAAATTTCAAACTTGCATTCTCACACTGTCTTAAATTTGAATATGAACGTTTGAATTATTTGTTATATTCATGGCTGACTTGACTAATTGCAAATTATTAATTAAATATATCTACATGCCACAGGAAGATGAATGCTGCAACTTAAACGAAGAATATAAATACTTGCATAATGAATCATAGACTAACAAACAATATTGTAACTCTATGATCTATCGCTGCATATTGCAAACAAATTTCAATAGAGTTCAAACATTATTCATCACTCATGTGATGGTGGTGGATGGAGATGAACAAATTCAGATTATACAATGAAAATGTATAATATTGAGAAACATAAACACATAAACTTCAAGTGCTGCAGCACTACTTTCATTCATCAATTCATTATACGATTAGAAATTCATGCAGCACTACTTTCATTCATCAATTCATTATACGATTACAAATTCATTCATCACCTCATTATACGATCACAAATTCATAAAGCTTAAATAGTGCACCATTCACATCCTTCTCTTGATGATCACTTGATCATTCTTACAACTTGATGGATCGTACATTACACAATGCCTCAATATATAGAGGTTTTGGGGAGATACAATGTAATTTCTAGAACCTAGGTCGACTCATTCAAATAATTAATGTTTTACCCTCTTCATCTTTATCCTATTTTTGTTTCTTGAATGTTGAAAACCACACTAAAAAAGTATTTAAAATAAATTATTTATTTTTAATACATTTTTTCATATTGTCTCTAGAGAGACAATATCTGGGATTAAAGACATTTTTAATCTCAACTATTGTCTCTAAAATTATCTTAAACCCCCTTTTATGTAGTAGTGTAAATATATTTAAAATGTTACACGTTGGTGGCCCCGGGCTGCATCTAATAGTGGTTCTTCGTATGAAAGATACATCGAGCTTCAATTGCCCACGTCAAGTTTGGCAACTACTTAGCATCTTCCATTGCCCGCTCCATAACAGGTTGTGTAGTCATCAATAGCTAAAACAAAGATGCCTTCACAGTTGGACTCCATCATGTCCACCTCCCGGTCTCCACCACAGTAGTTTTTGAAGCCACATATCGGCAAGAATCAATTTCAAAAGATTCGTCCAAATAGGGAGTTGATTTTCTAGCTAAAGATTGATGAATTTAAATCATTTTCTGGATCTCAATTGGTTACAGATTCGACTATAACAGGGGAAAAGCTATATGATAGACACAATAAATCAAGTGAAGATGGTAGTCACAAGGATTATGGTTTTGTTTGATTTCTTCTATTTTGTCGGTTGTCTCATTTCTTGTCTTCGTGTTCTTTCAGCTCTTTCACGTTCCTCTCTTTGTTTGTTTGTGGGTTTTGAGAATGTTTTGGATCTAAATGTCAACAATAAATATGGTGCATGTGGTATTTTTTGTTTTCAAATCTTTTCCCTTGTTTAAACTCAAGGTCTTCAAATCCTTTATTAAGTCTAGATGTTTTAGATGATTTAATGTATCAAGGTCAGTAAACCACTGAATTTAGCTACCTGAATCTTACTACCTACAAATTAAGTAAATCGGGATTTGGATTTAGGATGGATGGTTATAACCTTCTGAACTCAAAGAAAGCTAAAGATGTTGTCCTTCTTAGCAACCACTATGATTCCCAACCCAATATTGGGTGATAGCTTAGAGAAAAGATTACAAAAAACCAAAGAGAAAAAAAAAACAAAAAATCAAGAATAAACTACAAATGGGTGATTCAAGTAACCTTTACTAGGGGCACCTGACTGGTAGTAGAGATATGTTTTAAAGAATCAAAGGTATCTTTTTCAGGGCTATGGATACCTAGTTGGCAACAAAGCTATGTCCAAGCCACACCAACTAGGTCTCAAAATGGAAAAAGAAAAGAATTTACATATGAATAAAATAGTTGGGAGAAATGAAAGATCATACAAATTGTCTTGTTTTACAAGTTATTCCATTTCATCATGACCATGTTTTGAAGGAATTAATCACATGCACACACTATGAGACTCGGATTCGATTGTAATGGATGAATTGATTAGGTACTTGGATTATTGTGGTCTCTTTTGCTTAATCTTGGGTTTGTAATATCTTTGAGTTTAAGACTATTTTAAAAATATTTGAAGATAGAAATATTAATTCCTAATATTAAGATAATCAAACATGCATAATGGTTGTTTTTAAACATTAATTAGTTAAGGTGTAAATCCCATCGAGAATATTTGGCATAAGGAAAATAAAGACTTCGAATAATTTCAAATTTCTTATTCCCATGCACAAAGATTAAGGATTTAGAGGAAAATATAATGCATGGCATAAGAGTTATGCAAAAACTACCCTAGAAACTAGTCAATTGGAAGGCAGGGAGGGAAAGAGGTTAAAGGTTTATCAAGTTTATTATTTATCCTTTACCCTAATTGTTGGGTGCCTATATTTTCATTATTTCTGAACTTTTCTTTACATCCGCTGCCCTAAATCCATGCTTAACTTTCACCTAAACCATATGTTGTTGTTTTTGTTTATCTTTGTAGGAATACAGGGGTGACAATCAAGAAAATGGTAAGGGTTTGAGATTGGTAGCAAAGGGAGTGATTTACTACTTCTACATTTTGAATAGGTGCTACGAAATTTGTAGGGAAGACCCCCCATAAAGGAGGTTGTGCTTCACTACAATGAGGGGGATTTTTGGCCATTTACAGGCCACAATCCCCTCCATAATGTTATTTATTTTTCATATTTTTTAAAACTTTTTTTCTATTTTCTTAATATTTTTGTTTTGTTTTTTATCCGCTTAATAATATTTTAAGGATGCCTTTAACAATTGAAAACCATGTCCTAATGCATCACAGTGCCACTGCTATGGTGGTTGATGAGGAAGCTATAGAATGGTTTGGTTTATGTTTTTTTGTGCAACCAAATATAAGTTTGGGGTTTATTTGAAGTACAGGCGCATCTTTCTTTTGATGAGTCTCTAAAATGACAGGCTAATTGTACATTTAATTTTTATTGATGGATGTAGATATCTCTTAACGCTTTTCTTCATTCTTTTGTCTAGATGTATAGTCTTATCTCCATGATGACCAATTGAAGACTTCATATGGTATAAGGATATTAGGCAATTTTCTCTACATATAGTGGGTCATTTCCCCTATTGTGGGGGTGAAACCCTCTATAGTTATTATTCTTTATTATATTTGATTTATTTTTGTTAGCACAAAATAGTTAGGACATAACCCATATATCATTTTTTTATTTATTTTATACAACAATACAAATTTACCATGCACATTATTTAGTTCTTTTTTTCTTTTCTTTTGCAGTAATAAATTCTATTGCACAAGAAACAACTATCTCAGTAGTTGAGGTAGTTTAGTTATTTTATTGTTCAAAAGAAATGTAAAATCCGTAATACCCTATATTTTCTTTTTGACATTAAGTTTAACCATGCATAACATTGAGATGATGGGGATAACACTCATGTTTAATTATAAACTGCATACACATTGCAACACAGAACAAAATCACTGACCATTCTTTTTTCCAATAAGATCCATTGTCTTATTACTACACTACCCTCATGTTCATACACCAAATGTGTTCTCACTGGGTATAAATTGAAATAGATAGAGTATACCTTAAATAAATACATTTATTCTTATCATTCATTTTTGAATATGACAAGCAACCTTGTCTTTTAAAACAAAACCAAAGATACAAGTATTTCCCTCTAACAATGATTGACAGTAGGTAGATTAAAAAGTAACAAACATAACTTACATTTTAACACAATAAAACTTCATTTATTGTTTTTCCAATAAAATTTCATTTATTATTTTCCTCTGAGTAGATTCATTTGCAACATAAAAAAAGTTTATAAAAACTCATAGAAACCTTAATGCAACCAATAACATCATATCTTGTTGCAACATTAGTAGTAGAAAAGTGGATAATGGAGCCAAAATCTCTTTATAATCAGACCTTCTTGCTAGGCTAATTTTATCACATTAACAACCAACATTTTTCATAATCAATGGGAGCTCACCTCCCAACCATAGGACTAAAATAACCCAACCCCAAGCTAGGGGAAACCCAAGGTAACAGGGATTTTTGCACAACACACAACCATTACATACATTGCAGTAGTTATTCCACATTTTCAACAACATTTTACAACAAAAAATTCAACACATGATCACACATTACAAGCCTTTTACAACAGAAAATTCACAACACAAAGATTATTTTTCAAGGGCCTTAAAAGAGGGAAGTCGGACATCAACCAAGAGGGAGAAAATGACAAAAAAACTCAAGCACTTCTAGCCATACAACACCTATAATTTCTTCAGGTTAAACACTTCCATAGCCATACTTCTACAATCCCATCTTTTATTTCTCATTATTCACACCATGCCATGATTTGCAACACATATAAATTACACGTTTCCATGAATTTGAACCATGTGAGTACTCATACCCTTTAAAACCCAACTTCCCTTCATGGGACATCTCTCCCACTCAACCCCAAACATGGAATAAAACTTCCATACTAGGGTAGGTTTTCTTCTAATTGACAAAACAAGACCATACCACATAGCAACTAGAAAAACAAACAACACCTCATTTTCATAAAGAAAAATGCATACACACATATTCATAAGGGTAGCATAAAGACTTGAGCATACCAATTTAATTTAATCCAAATTTGGCAATAGTGAAGGATAAACCAACTACAACTCCAAGCTTCTCTTCTTCCCAAGTCTTTTACACTCTCCTCAAGGTTGATAGCAAAAGAAAGAAAGAATGAATGAATCCAAATTCCCAAATCTTCTAAAAAACAAAACCCCAACAAAATGCCCTAATCTTTCATCTTCAATTGTGAAGGTGACAAGTGTCACTTCTATAATTGATCTTCCATCTCCCTCAACCCAATATTTTACACTTTTGGTGTGAGGGTTCTTCAAGCATGCTTAAAAGCTACATGGCTTGACCAACTTTGAATTTCGTCACAACTAAAAAGGGCTCCAAAAAGAGGGTTATATGACTCCAAAAATAACTTTTTAACTCATAAAAATATCCCAAGTCCTAGCCTTATGACCTAGGGTCATGAAAAACCATTAATACACAAATTAAACACCTTAAACCAACCTTTAAACTTGGTTTTATCATTGCAAATGCATTCAATTCAACAATGACCTATTACCACTTCATTACACTCAAGCTCATGCAAAGCATAACACTTAAACACTTATATGGACAATCACACTTAGCACATCATGAAAAATATCTACATAACATAAAAATCACAACATATAATACCTTAACCTTTCTAAATATGTTAGGTTAGTTTCACAGGTATGCACGTTTCTCACCTTGGAATTTCCTTGGGTCTACTAGTCATGGATTAAACCTACAACCTAAATTGAAATAGTTAGTCCATCATTAATAATCAAAATTGAAGCTCATGAAATATACCAACATAATATCTCTACAATGACATCTCAAATTCAAGCATCTCATTGCAACATTCATTCCATACCACTAACATCACGTCATCAATAAAATCAAAATTCTTAGAGATAATTGAACATAAATTCACTTCGTGTGACATTATAATCCATCTAATCATAAGATCAACCACTCATAAAAATAACAACAAGAACAATCGTCAAGATATTTTTATCATCTACATATTACCACAAAACAATGCTCTATGAAGGTAAGCATGTATGCATGCATATCATGTAAATGAGATAACACCAAGGTATGTTCAATCAAAATATATGGTAACATCATAATCCCTAATAGAACCATCGAGGAGAAACAAAAAATGATCATCACATGCATAGTCTCTAACACTGGAAGGTAGGTCTCACATCCTCCCCACCTTGGTTTGGACTTCCTCCTGGAAGTCACTAAGGTTTGGAAGTGTACTCCCAAAATGATCATGCACTTAAATTGTTGAATATGTCAAGTTATTTGCTAGCTTTCTGCATAAATAAGGTACAGTTTTTATTAGTTTCTACCACAATATCCACAACATTGTATTAGGAGGGAGATGCCCTACCAAAGAAATTACATTGCTCATTCAAGACACAACATGAAGTATTTGCACCTTTCACAAAATCTCTTAAGTTAATACCATGATCTTCTAAGTTAAGGCCACACCATGTTATAAAAGAATCGCACTAAGATTATACATAAGTCAATAGCCTTGTTCATCCAATAGTGATCCTATAATGCCAAATTCTAACTATAAACATCCTTAAACTAAATTGCACTCCATAATTGTTCTTCAAGGAGTATTTAATATCATCTCCTTTGTACACACCCTAATTACCAATTCATAAATATCCAACATCGCATCCACTTGTAATTATCACATATAGTACAATTAACTCTACAAGGTTCACAATTTTAGGTTTAGACAACATAATTGATAAGGATGAATGACGTTGAATACCCATGGGTGATCTCCATCAACATAACACTGATAATTTGTAACCTAAAATGTTGAGTAAATATGGAATCCATGAACCATCAATGTGACATTATGCAACCATGTATCCAAGGATGCCACTCATCATAGATATCATAGTCATGTTGGGAAAGATGATCTTGAGGTCCTTCCTATGACCCTACTATACATTTCTTGATGCATCCCCTCTATTTGTATAAGGGGTTTAGCCCCAAGAGAAGGTACACAAGAAAACACCAATATAAAGCTAAGGGGAAAATGAATTTTGAACATTCATAACGGCCCCATTTATCGCACTCATCTTACAATAGATTCTCTAGACCATTTACTCCCTATACAACTTGTCAAGGTCCTTTTTGGGACATGGAGGTTTACATAAGTCACATTACAAATGTGTGTATTCCAACAGTTGTCATGTATAATAAAGCCTCAAGCTTTATCAATGTAAAATCATAACTCAAACCATAATTAAAATATCATAAAAAGAAAATATGAAGAAAATAAGTGTCAATGGAAACAATGATACCCACTTCAATTAAAATAAAATAAAGTGAATAAGTCCTCGAGGCTGAAGGACCATGCAAAATTTAAAATGGCTAAGTAGCCTAAGTATTAAAATTTAATATTGTTTGTAAGAGAATTACAAAATTAAATCATCAGTAAATAAATTTACAATGCATCAAATTATCAAAAAAAATTGCACATCACATACACTATGTGGCTTTGATAAAACCACTTATGGGGAGAAGTGGTAATGGGGCTTCAAACACTAAATATAATAGCATACAATGCCATAGTGCCACTAATATTGCTACATCTTAATACCTCTAACCATAAGGTTATTTCCATGTATGCTCAAATATAACCCTTTTGTCCTATGATTATTAATGCAAAACTATACTCATCTAATTCCAAGTCCTTCATCCAACTATCCACTTATAAATGGTATTAATATATATATACATGTATGTTTTGGCTTTAGTGTTATGTCCTCAAGGTATTGAGTACCTATCAAAAAGAACATATAAATGAGTTCACATATTGAAACACATTGGATTTCATCCTTGACTCAATAGGATATAAATCTTCATGAAGTAAGAAACCAACTCTCATTCACATACTCACAACAATCTAAAAATGCAACTTAGAAATTATTTCAAACAACACAAAAATTTGCAAGAAGTGTTCTTTGTTCATTCAAAATCTCCTAGAAATTCAAGAATTACATAACATAATTGAAACTAATGGTTGTGTAGCCATATGGGCTAATGAAAATCATTACAAATATGAAATATGATTTATACAAAACAGAAAAAATCAATAAAAAAATTATCTCCTTCGATTTGACTTCTATCACAAGCCTTTAGCATCTTCACCCTACAATCTTCATTTGAAATCACTGAGCTGCAATTAAACCATGAAATCATCAATCTTCTTGATGTTGTAGCACACCTCGAAACTTGCAACAAAAAGTTCTTCTTGGTCTCTTTCAACCTTCTTTCATTTGAAGCTCGGGTGTGTGCAAGAAGTTGAGTCCATTTTTTTGCCAAAAAGTGGAAGTGTTTTCCTTGTTTTTTAGAATTTGTCACATTTGACCTTAAAATTTAAAGCACTTAGAAATGAAGTCTTAAAAAAAAGTTACTAATCATAAAATGTAGTACTCAAAGTCTAGAATATGTAATTTATTTTAATACCCAGATGATACAAATTGTTTTTCAATAGGCATTTCTAAAAACCACTATTTAAAAGTCACATTTTTTACCATACCAAGCACGTGTGCGCCATCCATATTTTGAACTAAATAATCGTATTTTTCTAAATACTTCTGGGAAAAGGTTTGTAACACACTAAAAAATGCTCTTGAAATCTTTTTGTAATTTAAAAAAAAAAAATTGTCAATTTTTATTGGTCATATTTGTTATTTTGAAAAATTGTTGTGTAAGTCACACATAAGATGACCTAAACTTATCATTTTTCAAAAAAAAAAAAATTGAAAAGAATTGTCTAAAGTACGCTTTCGTACAATTCATTCTTCAAAAAATTATTTTAATAAAAAGTTATTAAAATACTTAAAAACTTTGATATTTCAATTTTATGGGCCAGTTTCATAAAAAAATAATTGAAAAATAGAAAAAATAATCAAAATTGTAAAAAATTACATATTAGGAATCTACACTATCTCATCTATAATGGGTTTTAATTTCATCAAAAAAATTTGCAAAAAGGTCTTCAGATATATACCTAAAGTCGCTATTTTTTTGTGACATTAACAAGACCTTCAAGTTACAGGTCAAACTAGGTCCAAAGCTTAGGTTCAAGTCCCCAAGCCTTTTCTCGAATTGAAAAACAAGGCAAAAACCTGACCAAAAATTTAAATTTAAAAAAACAAGATCATGTCTTGTAGAAATGAGATCTCATTCTAAAATATGATCCTGTTTCATAAAAAATGTAAATTTTTTATATACTTTTATAAAACGGGATCCCATTTTGTAAAAGCATACAAAAATAATTTTAAATGAAATAAGAATGATATCTCATTTTTAACCATTTTAAAACGAGCCCCAAAGCGAAACGGGATCTCGTTTCATTTTCCTGATTTTAGGATTTTCTAAGTCTGAAACTTTCACTTAAGTGGACTCAATGTCGTAATTTCACCCACTCTCAAGCTCCTTTCACATGAACTTCACTAGCTCACTATCTCTCAGAATGTAGAGCTCAATAGCTCCCTAAAACATGGGCTTCTATGCAAATAGAAATTTGTAACAATGGAGTCTTCAAATTCTCTCTCCAATCTAGTAGCATCTCCCATCTCATCTACAAAAAAATTCAAAGCCCTCTTCCCAAATGACAAGGCCTCATAATATAGAAGTTTTAGAATGAGAAAACCACTATGGTTTTCCAAAACCATAATAAAAACACCTCCCTAGAAAACCCACACCCCGATTGGAGGAAAATCATAAAAATAATAAAATTACTCAATGCTCACATGGCCTTCACATGGGCACCTAAACCATGGCCTATCAAATTTGTTCAATTATGAATTTGACACCTTCTTTGATTTTCAATAGCTTTGATGACTCTAAATACATACATGCAGCAACATACAAAGCTTGTGGCACAAACATGCAATTGCATGCAAGGCATACAATTTAACATGCAAGAACATGCACCCCAAGTGGTCCCCACCAATAATGGGACATCCAAAAGGAGTATTTTCTTAATTATGCCTTAGAAACATTTACCTCACATATTTCCTCCAAAAATTACATTTGCATATCACCACAAGGGAAAATCACATTATTGCAAATTAAAATATTTATTTTCCACACACCTTAGCCCTTATTGAAAACAAAAAAAATAAATTAGCAATATTTTTGGTGATGCAAGATTGCTAGTACCCCTAGATGCTTCTACATCAAATCTCAAGAATTAGGTCTATACCATGAGCCAATAAATGTAGTCCTAACATGCAAGGAAGTTGTTTAGAGACAACATTCATGTTAAAAAAATTATAACTTTCTACTGTAAGTCCCCTATCTAGATCATGAACAACAATCATGGAATACCACCACTTGCAATGGAGGTATATTGTTTACATCTCCTTTAAGGGGATGGTCAATACTATAGAAAAACACCATCATGCAACTCATGCATGGCAAGGGTTACCTATCCATAGACACACACAATCACTACAACTTTAATGTTTAAACATCCAACACACGTGATAATACAAAGGTACCCATTGGTAGTTTGTACTTTATGTCTACAACATCCTTATCCCAAATTGGGTGCATTATAGATCTTGACTAGAGGGGTACAACATTCTCTAAGATATACCTGTGAAAACATTTTGGGAATTTCTTATTACTTTATAGTATTGTGTCATAATGCATTGGGATATAATTGACTCCTACATAATTTATGTTACCACTTTGTAAGAATACAATTATGTCCATCATGCCTCATTTAGCATTCAATGATCCACTCGAACTCAAATAAATTTAGTGTTTAATTATCTAGTTTAATAAAGTATTTGTGCTTCTAAGATACACCATTCTCTTTGGTGTCAATGAGTCAATTCATTTGATTCCTATAATACCATTTATCAATATAATGTATACGGTGACCAATCAAAATATCGTATGTTCTATCATAAGTTCTTTCCTTGTTTTTGCATGAATGGGTTTGCCATGGATTTCAACTTTTCTAGTTGACATTTTTTTTAAAACTAATCTACTTACAAGTCACATTTCATGAGATCACACCTTCATTTTAAATTACCCATGGGTCAGTGCAGGATCATAGAGGTCCAAACTAGGCCCTTAATTGGCAATGAATGTAGCACCCCTCTGATTTGCTTATATTTTCAGAAAGTGTTTTTACTTTGGTAGACCATGATGCTATGTTGTTATTTGATCACTGACATTGGAGTGATGATGTTTTTTATATTGTGATGTGCTAGTACACTTTATGGATGTTTACTATTTATGACATGCTTTTTGGTTAGCATAGTTGTTTATTTGAGTTGATATTGTTTTTTATTATGGAACAAACAGGTTTTAGAGGTGTCCCGAAACCCTTAATAGTAAGATAGTGAAAGATAAAACATTAACAGAGCACAGAAAAAAAAACAAGACTTTTCCCAAAAAGAAGAACACACAAGAAAACTAGGGTAGAAAAGCCAAAAAAACTGACAAAAAACCACAAAACAACCAACCCCTAGGCTAGGTTCTGAAGGATCTCTGCCGCTTCTTGCTCCAGACTATTCATGTTGAGTGCAGACTTCTTGATCTCCTGGATGTTGACTAAAGCTTGGTTTGCCTTCCTTTTCAAATTTTCTTTGGTCCTATTACTCGTCCCCCCACTATTCGGCTGCCCTTCCTCATTGTCCAAATCAAGAAACACAAAAATCTTTACTTGATGGGCTTTTTCCATGTTTTCCACCATGGTATTCATGGTCTGTGCAGTGGATTTTAAAATCTTATGGTTCATAATCAGCACTTTGTGGAGAGAATTTTTAATGTTCCTCAGTTGCTCCTCCATATCCGCTTGCTTGCCATCATGATTGAATTTGAGATCCTATAAATCCTCCACTGTTTTCTTGAGGCATCCAACCATATACTTCTTCTCCTCTTTCATCCATAAATCAGTAGCCTAACCACTACCATTGCCTCTATTATTGTCATCATTAGCTTTCTCCAGTTTGTTATTCATAACTCTCTGATTTAACTTAATTTCCTTAATTTCAAAGAACACCGATCTCATAAGCCTAAAGTTATCCACCGCCCCATTATGGGCTATTGCAAGAACATCAGTGGGAAATTCCCATTCCTCCTTAAAATAATGATCCCCTGCCTTGAGGTCCATAGGGAAGCAAGGTCTCTCTTCTCTATCAGTCGTAGGATGGTTGGAATACTCAGACACTGACTCTGATTGCAAATTATCTTCATTCACATTATAGGAGGGGTCCTCTGATACTTTTCACTTGCCATTTTTTTGAGGCAAATCCATAGATTTTCCTTTGTCCTTGTCATCAACCCTAACCTTAGGCAATGTTGTCTGGTGAGGCAGAGTTGACATGGCTTTAAAATGGTCATAAATTAGGACAAGCAATCCTTCATGAAGAATATAATACCTGATGGGGTTCTGTCTATGGTTGATTGATATGCTCATTTGTTATATGTTATAATACTGTTATGTTGTTGGATTGATTCAAAGGATTAGATGAAATGTTGAACTAGAAAGGAACTCTAACCAAGAATGTGTCTAGGAGAGATGAGCATATGGTCAGAGGATCTTATGCATGAGCTAAAGGTAACTCTAACCAAGAATGTTCCAAGGAGTGGCGAGCATATGGTCATAGGATCCCTATGAACTACTGACTGAAAGTAAATAGGCAGCAAGCCAGCCTCTTCCACTTATTCAGCGGGAAGTACAAGTAAATAAGAAAAGAAGTGAGAATGTTGACAGTACTACTGTTTAGCTTACAATGAAATAGAGTGCCTACCAAGAACACAAGATTATAAGCTTATTAATGCTGCAATAATGTTTAGCAACACTCCAATGCTCACAAGACCCCTTGGAATCAATTTCTCACTCAACTAATGAATTCCCACAATCTGATATAACTAATTATTAACTAAAAATGCACAACCAACAACTTGACAACTCACTATTATGCTCACAAATCACTCCAAACTCATCCAAAATTCATGAAACTAAATGCATTACCTCACCTAGATGATGGCGCCCAACACACAACCATAAAACCAACCAACACTTGCTTCTTTTTTTTGGCACAATTTCCAATGAACCCCCAAATGGTATGGCCCTCAAGAAGGGCAACTTACTGCTATAAATTCAATCCTTGATGATAAAATCTATAAATTAGTACATAGGGTCGCCCCTATCAAAGAGACACAATGAATCAATACCCAAAATGAGATTATTTTTATTTTTGAAGATATGAGTGAAACTTACAATCAACTATGGCAAAACTAGCAACCCAAAATATGACTAAAATTCAAGAAACTAAGCTACATGATGCTAGAAAACTCAACTACAATGCTCAACATATCAATCCAACAATAATTCAAAGCTTTGAGTTGATATTGTTATATGCTCATATGTAGTTAATTGATATTTTAGTTTCATTAGTTTTGATGTGACACTGTATTAGTGAAGGGAACGGGATTGCATCACTCCCTTGCGAGTGCCCTGCAATTCCATGATTTTCTCTTCATGGTGTGTTTGATTCATGATTTATTAGCTAATAGGCTATATATGGTGTGAGGTTTCACTTAATACCTATCTCACACTTCGTCAAACCATTTCACGACATCATACCTATTTAGGGCTACCAAAAAATGACTTTCAGGTTTGCTACAGTATCAGCTAATAAATGCAGATTGCTAGTAGACTGGATTGCCATCTTATTGCAGATTGCGATAAATGTAAAGATATTCTTTTGTCCACCTTTGCCACCGCCCTCCTGCCGACTCTAGCACACTTCACAGTAAGAGTTTGACGACATTATGCAACTATAAATTCATTACTCCTCTATAAATCTTTAGCTCTAGGTTGGTATTTCGTAGTATCAAAGAGTTATGTGGCATAGCCCTACAAGTACAAAATGTAGTTGTTAAGGTGGACTGTGTGATATCAAGCAATGAAACTAGCAGCAAAAACAATACCAAGAATAGGGGGATTTGGAGCCACCTGATGAGGTTTATGTGAGGTGGTGTTTTTGAGCCATTACAGGCTTTGCAAGGTTTCTTGGGTCCAAAAAAATCATAGTTCCAAAGGTTTCCCATCATTCTCCCGGTGAAGTTTTGAAGAGTTTCAAAGAGGTCCAAAATCGGAGGATTGAACTACTTGGTGGTGAACTGGCTATTAAGGATGGCATCCTGCTTAAATGGAAGGCAAAGTTTGGGACGACTCTAGAGGGCTATGTTATTCTTGGGGTTTCTTCGGTTTTAAATCTTGCTAAGGATAAGAGAGATCAGAACTGTGATTTGGAGAAAATAGGCCTTCTTCAAGGTAAGGATATTAGGGTTTTCTGTTTATTTTTAGGGGCTTATTTCTAGTTTGTTATGTTTGATTTCATTTTTGGATTATATGTGAGATGTGTTGATGATTTGGACAAGAAATTTCACCAAAAAATTACTTGTAAATTTTTTTTCTCGAGCAAGTTTAGGAGTAATTATCCTGCCAAAAAGGCATCTTGTTAGAATTTAGGTGTGGTTGTTTCTAGGATTTTAGCTTACCCGTCATGAAATTTTGAGGTAGCGGCAATTCTTAATCTAAATGGTAATTATGTGATTTCATCACCTCCAAATGTTGGATATGATTTGGATAGCTGTAATCAAACACCATCAGTTTTCCAGGGAGATTGTATGGCTACTTGCCTAGAAAGGTGGACGATTTGGAGATAATGTCTACATTAGACAAATTTTGTACTAATAAATTAGACAGTCCACAAATTGATGTTCATACGATTACATTTTGGAATGCAAGCCTCTAAAATATTAAGGAAAAACTTTCAAACAAACACTCTTCAAGATCACTTTTTTTTCATTTTTTTTCTCATTTATTTCTTCTAATCCTTAACCACACAAATCAGGGAACTTGGACTGGTGAATTAAAAATATCTTAAAATATAATACAAGAAAATAGGGAAGATTATTTCTTCCACGAGAATATTCACTAGTGTCAACAAGGATTGTACAAACACAATAGATTATTTCTATGAATAGGTTTATAGTTAATACAATGGACAAATTTTTGTAGTTACTTAAATTCCTAGGGAGTTCAATGCAAAAGAGAAATTATATCTTACAATGGATGCATAAGTAACTAAAAAGTGCAAGACTTTTCTTGCAGAAAAATATTCATTGGTTGCATAGAGGCTCTTGCCATGAATAGATTTGTAGATAACATTGGATGCATAAGTAATTAAAAAGTGCAAGGCTTTTCTTGCAGAAAAATATTCATTGGTGTCATAGAGGCTCTTGCCATGAATAGATTTGTAGATAACATGGTAAACAAATTGTATAGTTATTTAAAGCTAGCCCTAGGGAGTTCCATAGAAAAGAGAAATAATATCTTACAATGGATGCATAGGCAACTAAAAAGTACAAGGACTTTGCAAGAAAAATAATAAATATGACTAATTTCAAACTTCGTAATCAAAGTTATCTTAGTGTCTTTACTCAGTTACTGTAATCCTATGAATAAATGCTTGTTTAAGAATTTATAACCTATAGTGAAACATGATGGACTAATCCAACATAAAAAAACATATTGGCAATATCCATTCAATGAAAACATAATGTATCGTGAAGAAACAAACAAAACAATATAATAAATTACATACTTGCAGCAGATTGTTTCTCCTATATTCTTTGATCCAAGTCTTCAATGCCAATCCATGCCTAAAAATATTAAGGCAAATGAAACTCTCAATGCAAGCACAAACCTAACACTACATGATTGCTTTATAAGAAGGAGGCAAATGTTACCAAACCACCGCATGATGCTATCACAACATCAATCGTCACAACAATTATAGAGCAGTGGCAGTTCATCAATTCATTCCCACCCTACCATCTTCTATTTAACCGAACAACCATACTCAACCTGCATGGACAATTCATCACTTTTTAAACTGTGTATTTAAGTAGAGGTTGAAAGACAAGTAGCACAATACATATTTGCATTTATTAACCCAAAATGACACATATAGTAGCTTAAATGACATCCACAAAATGTAAAAGATAATTCATAATTGGATGACACCCATAACAACTCAAAAGATAAGAAACCACCAAAAGAAACCATTCACATAGGGTGGTGAATATAAGTTAAAAAAGATAATTTTAGATAGTATAGATGTCAATAGACAGTTTTTGAAATTTGAATTAAATTATTTGAAGAAATTTGTAAAAAGAGTGACAAGTTTTTTTTGTTAGAAATCTTATATTTTTTTGGTACATTCTTGCCAGACATTCTACAAATTAAGAGTGGTTGTTAAGTTTTTGAAGATTCCATCTGTGAATGTAATTCATTTATCACCATTGGTCCCAAATTCTATAAAACATGTGCAATACAAGGACTAAATTTTGGAGATAGATAATATTGAGTTTTTGTATGTTTTCCATTCAGTCTGTGACCTAGGAAGGTGTGTAAGATAGTGTGACAATTTAAATGGGTTCTAGGGAGAGGTGAAATGCTATTTCTTATTTTCTATAGGGTGTAAATGGGTTGTATGTGTAACCTTCCATTCTGCATTTAGAAGTTCATCTTAGATAATTTTACTTTTCAATATATTAGTTTGCCATGAAATTTTCAATATCATATTTTGGTTTGTTTCTTATCTTTTATTTGGGACGTTTAATTCCAACCTGAATGGAAATTTCAATGTAGAAAATGGAGCTTCAGATGATGAAGACACTGGAAATGTGAAAGCCTGAAGTTGAAACTGAGAGTAGTTTGGACAATCAACTCCCTCATTGTTGCTTCTGCAAGGCATTATCTTCTTCAGCATATCATATCAAAGCACCCCACCCTGGAAACTCTTGTTCTCACCGACTCTGATCAACAAGGAGTATTGTGCATGAACAAAAACCAATTGGAAGAATTTTGAGAAAAACCTCTTGTTGTGTCTGCTTCATCTAACAAAACCCAAACCCCTACACTCAACATGAAACTTTGGTATTCCCTGTCTCTTGAGCTCCCATGTGGAGTGAATATTTAGAGCTTTGGTCATGACAAAGAGTGATTAAACATGTTTATGAAAATAAAAAAGATGAGTTTGTTTCATTAATGATGATTCAAAATTTTCATATCTTACCACCCACTCCATCTTTATCTCTCCCCAGACCATACTTTTATTCAATAATTTCAATGTTTTGATTCATAGAAGGGGTGTAATTGTAAAGATTTTAATGTATATGTATAAAGTAATTGTTAGATTATAGAAAGTGAAGTGATTTGAAAAGTTTGATGAGCAGCTATATATAATTCAATATATCATTATTTTATGTTAATGAAGTGATGTTATAATAGAAATATTTTTCTTATTAGTCGATAGGCTATATATGATGTGAGGTTTAGGCCTGAAACTAGTCTCACACTCTATCAAACCATTTGACTAGGTTGTTTGAACACTTTCCGGATAAACTTTATGGTAGTAAATCAAATTTTATTCTAGACCAACTAGGAGAGTCATGCAATCAAATGCATGGATATTAATAAACTACATCATAACTGCACAAAATCCTTTTTGGAAGATTTTGTTTCCTAATTAATAATATAGATACAAATTATTATCAATAAATATTATATTATGTTGTATGCATTAAAAATATAATATAAATTAATATAAATGTAATATTAATATGAATACAATATAATGTTACAAGATACTAGAAATAATATAATAAATGTTAATATAATATAAATAGTATAATTGTATAACAAATACTAAAATAATATAAAATATTCAGGTTTATGTATTCAACTAGATATGGGATTAGGGCTAAGTTTGGGTTACATTTATAGTTATTGTTAGGTTAGGATTAGTCTTAATCTTTGGTTTAAGATTGCATTATGTTTCAATTAGATATAAGAATAGAGTTAAGGTTGGGTTAAAACTAGGATCATTATTTATATGCAATTTAAAAATAAAAGTAGAAGTTAGAAGATTCAACATACAATTCTTATTCAACAACTTAGAAAATGATTGATGCAATCCTCATTGTGTTAGAACAAAAACATACAAATGAAGGAAACAAAACTAAGATACCAAATTGCTAAATAAAACACTAACATGTCAACTTTGCTTAATCATTTTTTTCCCAGTGGATGCCTTTAGTTCGCCAAATTTGGAAGCCTTTAAGGTGAGATGTTCCTTAGAGATTATGTTGTGGCAATGGGGATTTGTGCACTCTAATAACTATCTAACTTAGAGCTTGGAAACTATTGGGAGAGGAAAATTTTAAACCGCCAATAGCTTATTATCAACAGGCAGATTGTTTACTTGAGGACCATCCCCTACAAATCTGCTAATGTGTCAGTGGATATATTGTCAATGGGATGCCAACACAACATATATCCATGAATCTATTTAGGTAAAATTAAACAATGATTCGTACCTTCCATTGAGCACATTTGGGCATAGGAAAATACTTCAGCTTCCAATTTGTAAATAATGCAAACAAAATTTATATATTTTACACTACTCTTTCTTTCCATCTTTACTTCTATATATTTTTCTATCGACGTAACCCTTGCACCCCCCTGGTGCAAGTGCTAGTATATATGTACGACATATGCTTTGATTGTAGGATTGCAGGTACATGACATTGAATCCACCTAGATTCATAGGTTTGAGCGTGTCCATTGCCCAAATGAATAGTTGATTGAGAGATAGTAACAGATTTTCCTTGTTGAGCTATAACCCTAGTTATAGTGTGTTGTCAGTCCTTGTTTTGGTATGCTTTGTTGTCTTGTTGTCCATGTTTTCCTTGTCGTTTCTTTATTTTGCAAGGTATGTTATGTGGGAAATTAATGTTAATTAATGTTTATAATGGTTTTTAGTTATTATTTAATTAATTTTGATTAATGTTGTTAGAAGCTTAATATTTGATTTAATTAATTCAATTTATTTTATTTTATAAAGTGATTTAATCTTTGTGATTATAAAGTAATTAAATTAATTAGATTAAATTTAATTAGAAATTAATATGTGAATTATGAATTATTAAATGCATAAATATCTTGTAATTATCTTAGAGGAAATATCTTTGATTTGGTTGAAAAGATATTTTATTTGTGACATGTGTTAGAAAAATTAATTAAAGATTGTTGTTGGGAATTAATTGTCCAAGAGATATTTGCATTAACTGAAAGAGGAAAGAGGATACTTTATTGGAATGGAAAAAAAGAATATTTTTAGAAAATATTTGAAAATTTGGGAAATAAGTTCTCAGAAAATTTTGGCTCTGGTTTTGTTTTCATCTTTCTGGAAAAGTGGATAATTTGGAAGAAGCTTTGGTAAATTGGAATCTGAAGGTGAAGCTCTACTTCAAACATAATTTCCTCAAACATCCAGAAATAGGTTCTTTAAAAAAAAATTATTTATATGACAAATTATGGATATGGCATTGTCCTCAACAATGTGCCTTTCAGCCAAGTGGTTACGTCCTTTAGCCGTATTGAAATCTATGTTTCAAGAAAGTTTTATATGATGAAGTATCGCCCTGTTTGTTTCAATTTCTTTGAGATCTATGTTCATTTGGCATACTCGTACTTCTTTAGTTTACTTGTGTTTCGAATTGTTGTAAAAGGGAAACTCATTTGTCTCTGGATGAGTAATATTTATGTGTATTGAATTTTCTTCTCTACAGTGGTTCCAAATTTTGTTTTACTTGAAGCTTTCATCTTGTAGCCACGCCTTTTGATTTTGTTCTATTGTTCATCCTTAATCACAGCATATTCTTACCTCCATACGTCATGCGATGTAGGAGATTATTAAACAAGTAGTTCTCTTAGCTTTAGTTGTTGTTGTCCCTCTCCTCTAATTGTTAATCTCCAACCTCTATTAAGTCTCTTTCTTTTACATCTGGTGAAGGAAAATGAGTTGGAAGGTAGCACCTTCATCCTCTATTTTCTGTAGAATTATATTTGGAAATTTAAATCAGTAATGGAATTTGATATGGCCACCTTTCTTTATGGTTGTCTACTAACATACCATCAGTTTGTAATTGTTATTTGGCATGCTATCTATGAAAAGATAATTTACTTGTAGTAGTTGAATCCATGGCTCTATTGTGGCTAAATGTAATAAACAACTTGGTGTACCTATAATGATTTCAATTTATGAATCTATCTATTCAAGTTGACTCTAACTACGTCACCTTAAGTTGGGAACTTGCATTATATTTAACTTATATTATACTTAACTCTCGATACCTGTTGAAGTACAAGCATTCAAATGTGTAACTCATACCACTGGATTAAGCATTTAAAAGATTTGTCGAATCTCTTATAGTGCCAATTGTAGAATGTAACCATGCGAGTTTAGGCATCTATACTTTATTCCTCATTGATCGGTTATTAACCTTATCTCCAGTTTAGTGTGAGAGAGTTCATTGAAATATCTTTACTGTGGATTAGATTTATAATAGTAAAGAGTGATTTCCTATGCTATACGCACAAACTTTAAATCACACATTGATTAATTTCGCTATACATTGTAGAGTACTCGGCTATGCAATCGATAAGATAGAAGTTTTCAACACAAGTAGGTAGGTTAGGGGCTTCCAACATAGTTGATAGGATAGAAGTCTTCAATTACTAATTTTAGAAAATTATATAATTATATATAATATAATTTGTTTCGCACAATTTCTGTGAGTATAAGATATTGATTTATTAAACGAAAATTATTGTCTATCCAAATTGTGGCAACTACGGAAAATATAAGTGTGTGTGTGTGTATATATATATAAGTTACATTTTGGGAATAATTAATTTTAAATATTTAAATAATATATCTATATAATTGTGTATATATACATATTTAATTGTATATATATACATATATAATTATATATAAATATTTATTTATTTAAATCTATTTCTATTATAGTTGCATTAAATGCATAAGTAGATGATTTTATAATGAAATGATTTAAAAGAGGGAATTGATTTTTATTTATATGTAATTGGGAAATTGAAATAAACAAATGGATGTAATTTTCTTATTGACTGTAATTGAAATTGTATTAAGTTAGTTTATTTTGGGCAATGTAATATTATATTTTATTCATATGGAAATCAGATTTAGGAAATCCTAATGGTAGCTATATTTCCTACCTAAATTGTTTGTTAAATTATGATTTCTTATGTTCTCGTATGTTGGGGAAATTGGTTAATTGTGTATGTAAGTCTTCCAAATGATGTTATTTTATGAGGGGGTTGTTGGGATTTATGGTTCAACCCTTTGATTTCCCTTGGGTAGTGCACTTGGTTGAGTTTTAGTTAAACACACGGTTACTATAAACAGGATGTGTGGCCTCTTATATGTTTTATTAGATCCTTGTGTTGTCGGTAGTGGAGTGGCTCTCAATGGGGGGCCAACGCACAAGTGGCACCAAGGTAACCCATGTAACTTTGTGATGGCACTCCTCCTATGACAAAAATATGTATTGTGCAATTGATGTACTTGATTATTTTACTCTGGAAGTAATGTAACCTTTATGTATGTATTGTTCTTGTATGGTATAGTATTGTGTGTTGCCTATCTCTAGAGGTTGTTGGCTTTTCCTAGGAAGCCCTTTTGCTATCTCCTAGCATAGGGGGTGGGCCTTCAGGTAGCACTTGGTTGGGTGGAATGTACACCTTACACCGTTGGGTTCTCATTTCATGTTAGTAATGGTAGGATCTTCTAGATTGGAGAGCTCACGTGTACCAGTTGCTTTGTAGTATTTCTTATGTTCTTTTGTATTATTTGGATACTTATGTATATCGACTACTCCTCATTTGTATTCAAGGAGGGTTCTTGTATCAATTTTACTGTAACATTATTGTATGATCTTCCTCATTTTGGAAATGAGTCTTGTATCTATTTTTTTTAATGAATGCAATCTATAGATGATTCTTTAATGTACTATGTATCTAATGAGATGAGTTTAATGCTTTGGATGTATGTTGTTTATTTAATGAGTATTATTTATATGCTATAGATTAGTTTAATTTAGTATGTTATGGGATTCAAATGTAAGCGTTGTCGCATACCTTAGAGGATGTATGTGTTATGTGTAGTTCTCTTTACTTGTTATTAATTACACTTTAAAAAAAAATTGTTATGCTTTCATTATGTTTGTGTCGTCCTCTAGGGTTACCTGGTGGGGCGTTACACATGGGATCAGAGCCCAAGTTCTAACACTGGGTACTCTGGTTTCACATGATCCCATTAGGTTGTCCTTATTGTTTGTACTTTTATGTGTATATTCCTTTCTTTGATTTTCTTGACTATACTGAGTGGTTTATGTTTATGGAAACTAGGTTCACCTTAGAGCTAGATGAGAGATGTTCTTCTTCTCTCCTTCTATACTTATTGCTATAGATTACTAAATAGTTGTTAATTATGTTAGAAATGAATATGGGATACTCTATCTTAAGTATGTTAGTATGTATTTATGACATGGAGTTGTGTGGAGCTTTAACCACTCTCTTGTATAAGAGATAAATGCTTTTCTATCTAAATAGTGAAATATGGATTTGTGTTGGGTGTATTGCAAGAAAAGCCAATGATGGGTTATGGATATATGTGATGATATGAATCACATGGATTATGGAAGTAAATATACTTATGGAATTGTGGATGTAATTGTATCCCCCCTTTAAATGTGAGAAACCAGTGATTATGCATTGGTAGAGTGTTGCGAATACCTCGTACTTGCTTTGTGGGCCCATGGGATGGTGATATGATGTACCCATCCATATGAAATATGTTGTATTTGGTGTGGGATTAACCATACCATTTTGTGTGTTTGTATGTTTGTTACCTAATTGAGGGCCAACCCACATGTGGTTGAAAATCTATATATATGTAAGAGTAGCAAAAAGATAGTTTCACATATTTTTTTCTTTTGGCTCTCTAGTCCCTCAATCCGTGAAGGGGTAGTAGCAGCCAAAAGCTCCTTGGGCGGAGTGTGTAGCATACACATATTGTGACACAGAGCAGTCTTAGCTCAATCAATCCCAAGGAAACATACCCACTACTTCCCCTTATGATGGATCAAGGTACTTGAACCATATGTGCTAGCCTAATCCCCATAGTTTTGAGTACAACATTGGTTTGTTAGTATTTTCCTGGCCGCGTATAAGGGCATTGAGTTGGCATTAGCGAGTCAACCTCGTCTATATGAGAGGTGAAGCTCGAGTAACCCCATATTGACATACTCATATATGTATTGTATATACTAAATTTGCACGTGTTCCAACATGATGCAATAGATACGATGCCACACCCAATTGATGTTTTGACACAGTGCTAGTGATGATGTTGTGTTGCTTATGGTAGCGAGCTGGGATCGAGGACATGATGCCACGTGCATAGACATGTGAAGATGCACCATGAGATGTGTTATGATAGCCTACTTGTCTTATGAACATAATGGGGTCTCACACACTTGTAGAGGGAGACTAATGTTTTCTTTCAATAGTGTTTGGGTCAGTTAGCATATAGGTATGTCCTAGAGATGTATACCTCTGGCTACGGTGGGTACTTGTGTGTTCCTTCTCCATGAGGTATTGATTTTGGGGGTTTGTTCTACGTGTTCCTACTTTCACAGAGCCACAGACACACTACCATGCAACATACAACCCATGTGTGCCTTCTCTGGCTAGTGTATGACCATGTCAGGTGATGACGTGATGCATGGTGTAGCTGAGGAGTACACTCTGAGTCATGTGGATGGCATGCTCACTTCGCACCACATGAGGGATAATATTATAGCCTAACGCTGTTCCTTCCTTCCTCATTTGGTGGCTAGTATCTAGTCAAGCAGTGTTGTAAAATGCAATTTCAAAGATTGAGGACTT
This sequence comes from Sequoia sempervirens, assembly GCA_007258455.2. NCBI lineage: Eukaryota > Viridiplantae > Streptophyta > Pinopsida > Cupressales > Cupressaceae > Sequoia > Sequoia sempervirens. The sequence continues at coordinate 231,319 of VDFB02257523.1, forward strand.
CCTATATGGTTATTGATGATTTTTTGTTGATTGTAAAGGCCAAAACCTTATTTATATTTGATTGTGATGATTTAGACACCCTTTTTTATCTTATTTACTTGTAGCCCTCATGGTTACATTTGATTTAGTGTTGACATTGCTCACATTTGTTGCTTTATTGCTAAAATTGTATCTTATTTGATATTTATTTATGACTGTAGTAGCTAAATTAGTTTATCCTTTTATTTTTTAGGTCGGCCATGTGTCATATTGTGATTCCTCTCCAAGGACGTATGAGGTGGACTTGGTAAGTGTATACAAAGAAGAAAACAGAGGGAACCTTGAGGATGGGAGTATGTGAAGCTGATATACAACTAGGACCCACTACCCACCTATGTGTGATGACTATCTCTTGGAGGCTAACCACCTTATACAACAAGAGATATGTCATTGTGTTCTTGCTTAGATGGTCTCACCATGTGTGTGTGGCCTAACACAATCAAGCCACTAACTGTGAGGTATGGATTATGTGAGATGGATATTGGCTCTTGGCTCATGGATTAGTATGCTGCTTTCCAGTGTCCAGATGGACCCTTGCGTAGGGCCTTGTGATGTGATTCCTAGTGATGTGATTTTGTGTGTATGTGAAGAATGTATGTTAATCATGGATATAGTACTTGGATCCTTGATATTTTTTCCCTCCCCTTTTGTTGTTCTCACCTAAGATCTAAGACTTATTCTATGGTGGTGTTGTATAGGATGATGCCTAGAGGTCATGATCTTGATAGGGGTCATGGTAGAGGTTAGGGAAGTGATCATGGGGTTAGTCATTAGAACACTCCTTTTTTGAGTTCCCATGAGGATGATCGTGAGAAACATTTGGACCCTCAGTTAAGTCCCTTGCTTGAGGAAATTCTTAACCGGCTTGGCCAAAGATAGGAGGCTTGCCCTTAGGGGTCGAGATATTTAGCAGGTTAGGGTTTAGTGGGATCCAAGAGATGATACTTTAGCTACTTGGGAGGATGTGACCTAAATGAGGGAGCTCTATCCCTATTTGTTCACATGCTTCCAGGAGTAAGCCTAATCCTAAGGGGGAGGATGTAGCACCCCTCTGATTTGTTTATATTTTTAGACAGTGCTTTTACTTTGATAGACCATGATGCTATGTTGTTTTTATTTGATCGCTGACATTGGAGTAATGAAGGTTTTTATATTGTGATGTGATGGTACACTTTATGGATGATTATTGTTTATGACATGCCTTCTAGTTAGCATAGTTATTTATTTAAGTTTATATTGTTATATGCTCATTTGTAGTTAATTGATATTTTAGTTTCATCAGTTTTGATGTGACATTATATTGGTGAAGGGAATGAGATTGCATCACTCGCTTGTGAGCACCCTTGAATTCATGATTTTATCTTCACAGTGTGTTTGATTCATGATTTATATATATGTACGACATATATTTTTATTACAAGATTGTAGCTACAAGACATCAACTCCACCTAGATTCACTGGTTTGAGCATGTCCATTTCCCATTGAAATAGTTGACTGGGAGATAGTAACAGGGTTTCATTGTCAAGCCATAACCCTAGTCACAATGTGTCATTAGTCCTTGTTTCGGTATGCTTTGTTGTTATGTTGTCCATGTTTGTCTTGTCGTTTCTTTATTTTGTAAGATATGTTATGTGGGAAATTAATGTTAATCAATGTTTATAATGGTTTTTAGTGATTATTTAATTAATTTTGATTAATGTTGTTAGAAGCTTAATATTTGATTTAATTAATTAAATTTAATTCATTTTGTAAAGTGATTTAATATTTGTGATTAAATTTATTTTACAAAGTAATTAAATTAACTAAGTTAAATTTAATTAGAAATTAATATGTGGATTATGAATTATTAAATGCATAAATATCTTGTAATTATCTTAGAGGAAATATTTGTGATTTGGTTGAAAAGATATTTTATTTGTGACATGTGTTAGAAAAATTAATTAAAGATTATTGTTGGGAATTAATTCTTAGAGAGAATATTTGTATTAACTGAAAGAGGAAAGAGGCTACTTCATGGGAATGGAAAAAAAGATATTTTTAAAAAATAGTTGTTAAAAATTTGGGAAAGAAGTTCTCAGAAAATTTTGGCTCTGGTTTTGTTTTCATCTTTCTGGAAAAGTGGATAATTTGAAAGAAGCTTTGGTAAATTGGAATCTGAAGGCAAAGCTCTACTTCAAACATCATTTCTGCAAGCATCTAGAAACATGGTCTTTAAATTGTTTTTTATTTATATGACAAATTATGGATATGGCATTGTCCTCAACAATTTGTCTTTCAGCCAAGTGGTTACTTCCTTTAGCTGTATTGAAATATTTGTTTCAAGAAAGTTTTATTTGATGAAGTATCGCCCTGTTTGTTTCAATTTCTTTGAGATCTTTGTTCATTTGGAATACTAGTACTTCTTCAGTTTACTTGTGTTTCAAATTGTTGTAAAAGGGAAACTCATTTTTCTTAGGATGAGTAATCTTTATGTGTATTGAATTTGCTTCTCTGCGATGATTCTAAATTTTGTTTTACCTAAAGCATTGATCCTATAGCCATGCCTTTTGATTATTTTTTGTCATTCATCCTTAATTGTAGCATATTCCTAGCTCCATGTTTCATGTTGTGTAGGAGATTATTAAACAACAAGTTCTCTTAGCTTTAGTGGTTGTTGTCCCTCTCCTCTAATTGTTAATCTCCAACCTCAATTAAGTCTCTTTATTTTACATATAGCTAATGAAAATGAGTTGGACGGTAGCATCTACATCCTCTATTTTCTATAGAATTATATTTGGACATTTAAAATAGTAATGGAATTCGATATGGCCACCTTTCTTTATGGTTGTATACTAACATACCATCAATTTGTAATTGGTGTTTGGCATGCTATCTATGAAAACCAAGTTTACTTGTAGTAGCTGAAGTTATGGCTTTGTCTTGGCTGAACATAGTAAACAACTCGTTGTCCCTATAATGATTTCAATTCATGAATCTATCTATCCAAGTCGACTCTGACTGTGTCACCTTAAGCTAGGAACTTGCATTATATTTAACTTATATCATACTTAACTCTCAATACTAACTGAAGTACAAGCATTCAAATGTGTAACTCATACCACTAGATTAAGCCTTAAAATATTTGCCAAATGTATTATAGTGTCAACTATAGAATGTAACCATGCAGGTTTAGGTTTCTATACTTTATTCCTCATTGATCAGTTCTTAGCCTCATATCCAGTTCAGTGTGAGAGAGTTGATTGAAATATCTTTACGTTAGATCAGATTTATAATAGTAACTAGTGGATTCCTATGCTATACACACAAACTTTAAATCACATGTTGAGTAATGTTCACAATACACTGTAGAGTACTCAGTTGTGTAGTCAATAGGATAGAAGTTTTTGACACAAGCCTGTAGGTTAGGGGCTTCCAACACAACCGATAGGATAGAAGTCTTCAATTACTAATTTTAGCAAATTATATAATTATATATATAATATAATTTGTTTCACACAATTTCTGTGAGAATATAAGATATTGATTTATTAAATGAAAATTATTGTATATCGAAACTGTGACAGCTAAGGAAAATATAAGTGTATATATATATATATATATATTTTTTAAGTTGTGTTTTGAGAATTATAATTGGTTTTAAATATTTAAATTATATATATATATATATATATAATTGTATATACATACATATATAATTATATATACATATATATAAATGTGTTTCTATTATAGTTGCATTAAATGCACAAGTCTAGATGATTTTATAATGAAATGATTTAAAAGAGGGAATTGATTTTTATTTATATGTAATTGGAAAATTGAAATAAACAAATGGATTTAATTTTCTTATTTACTATAATTGAAATTGTATTAAGTTAGTTTATTTTGGGAAATGTATTATTGTATTTTGTTGAGATGGAAATTGGTTTTAGGAAATCCTAATGGTAGCTATATTTCTTGCCTGAATTGTTTGTTAAATTATGATTTCTTTTGTTCTCGTAAGTTGTGGAAATTGGTTAGTTATGTATGTAAGTCTTCCAGATGATGTTATTTTATGAGGGGGTTGTTATTTATGGTTTAACCCTTTGATTTCCCTTGGGTAGTGCACTTGGTTGAGTATTAGTTAAACACCCAGTTACTACGAATGAGATGTGTGGCCTCTTATATTTTGGATTAGATCCTTGTGTTGTCAGTAGGGGAGTGGCTCTCAATGGGGGCAAGCACACAAGTGGGGCCAGTGTAACCCATGTAGCTTTGTGATGACACTCCTCATATGACAGCAATATGTATTGTGCAAAATTTTGATGTACTTGATTCTTTTACTCTAGAAGTAATCTAACTGTTATCAATAGTTTTGCACCCTGCTGAATGCGGTATTCAACAAATTATTGAAACATGGAAACCTTCTTCAGATGTGGGTGATCTGAACAAAGAAGGAATCTCCAGAGTGAGCTGGTTCTCTGAATGATGAATTCTATTCTAAAACAACCTCTGGGAAAAGGGATAAAAGATAATTGAAAGTAATGCCTATAACTAATAGATGATTCACCAAATTTATGAAAACCCAGACTTAACCACTCATGACAGCTCCTTATTACAATAATTCTCACAATCTTATTGACACATATCTCATCAATGATTTGTATGAAGATCTGGAAAAAACAAATACAACATACAACCTGAAACATGTAATTCTGAAACACAACCTTATTACAATAAGACATAAAAGGATTTTGATCTGGAAACACAATTACATCAGATTTCCATTACAAAATTTGAGACAAAAGATAAGAAGGAGAAATTTGTTCTATTAAAAGTTGAAAGAGTCTTTTCCTGAATCTGAAACTGAGTAACAAAAAGGATTACAAGCTCAAAAAGGGTATGAGCAAGAAACTATGATCTGAACTCCTCAGAATGAGAATGAGAAAACTAAGTCTATCAAAATATAGCCTTCAAGAAACCCTAATCCAAGCTCAGAAAAAAGCTCTAGAAAAAAAGCTTCAAGCTATCTCAAAAACTGCTTTAAAAGCATAAAAAAGCATAATGCTTTCATGATGAACCTGTCAAGCCTCTAAAAATAGATTGAATATGCTTTAAAAGCACAAAAAACACCTTATCTCTCCAAGATAGGTCTCAAATCTGACCAAGAAGAAAAGTCAATCAAAGATCTGCTAAAAATAGCAAGAAAACATAAAGCAACTTATAGATTATTGCTTTTATGAGTCTGCTTTACAAGATGCAGATTTGCACAATTATCTATTTTTGCAATTAAAGATTTAGAATCTTTTGCAAAAATAAATCTCCTTATTGCTCCATTACAATAATCTGATTTTCCTTAAAAATCATAAAACATATCTCTAATATATATCCTAAATGACTTTTCTCAAAACCCCTTGATAATAATTAAAAGCTTCACCTAAAGGCCTAAAGTAAATAATTCATTAAACAAAACAAAGACTTAGGCAAAAACTTATATCATGAACCTCTTCATAGTTCGACTTAGGGCATGAATAAGATACAAATGGATACTCTAAACATTATAATCTCAAATGAAAAGGCCCATTTTCGAATTAGGGAATGAATAAGACAAAAACAAAAGCCAAAACCCTAAATTTGGATCATTTGCAATTGGTGACTTTGGGGAAAACACTCTGCAAGCGACGCCACCAACATAGGGTTTGAACTAAAACTTCATTCATGCCTCCTCTCCTTTGGATTTTGGTCACAATCGACCTCCACAGTTCAGAGTAAGGATTATCTCCTTTATGCTATGCATTTTGGCTTCTTTGATGAGAAAATGGCCCGATAATTCATGGACTTGATACAATCTTTTGATGCATTTGTGGTTTTGTGTTTCATCCCTCTATTTTGTGTTCTTGGCCACCATACTTGAGCTCGACCTGGGCATTTGCAAGCTTAGTGAGAGATTTTTTTTGTTGTTTCCTGTTGAATCTCCACAAAATTAGATGTAAGTCAGTTGTAAGCTCTTTCAAGCTTCTTTCTTTGTTTAGAGCCACTTTCTGGCCTTGAGGCCACGACATCAAAGCAATTTCTGATGCATTTATCATTGTATTTATGTGTTTGTTCCCTGAGGAATCCATTCGGCCGCACTATGTGAGGTCGACCTTGCATTTTGGGAGCCCTGTAAGAACTTGGTCATGGCTTTTCTACTCCTCCATGGCGTGCATGGTAAGCTTCATCATCTTACTGTACCTTCCCTAACATTCTTTCCACAAAACAAAATTTTTAAAAAGCTTCATAATTTTATAAAAAAGGCTACCTTTCATTAATAATTTCATGACCATAAACAGGTCGTGCCATACTTATGCATCAAAATGGGCCTCCTGTTATTTTCTAGGCTTGACCCACCACATAAAATTTCGCATTTTGTGTCAATTGTTGTATCCTTTCATGGGCTATCACTATAATTGAATTTTTTGTATTCTTAAAACAAAACCGAATGTCGGTGCTTGAAATCACTAAAGAAAACTATATTTTTCTTTTCCTCTGAAGCTTGATTCAGCATAAAAATTTGCATCCTTTAAAATTGTATTCTACTGCTTTTTATGCAAGACCCATATGGATTATCTCCAATATTTCCTTTTTTGTATTTTGAAGCTCAACCCAAAGATGGGTACCCAATATGCATTTCTTAAAAGCTATGAGCTCGTCCCATCATAACTGATGATCTATTTTTGGACCTCTAAAACAAAAAGAGTGAAAAAGGCATTTGTACAGCCTACAGACAATGCATCTATAATGATTTCTCTGATAGAGCTCGACTACTCATTCTTGTATTTATTCCTATCATTTACCTAGAAAAACCTCCATGGGTATCATTGGAAATGTAAAAAACTTCATGGCTTTATATATTCTAAAAATGGATGTTTTGAAATGGTGACTAAAATTGTACCTTTGTCTATACTCAATCTATGGGCTCGACCCATAAAACTAATGGCTTCTGCTTCTATTGGTGCTTCTATGCCTGTTAATTTACTCCATACGAATGCTTGTCAATGAGAAGGAAACTAGACGTTGTCTAAAAATTCTCATATAACAAAACACTTAATTTGTTGTTCTGAAACACACATCCATATTAGAAATACTAAAAATCTGATTCACATGATATTTTTACTTTTCAGCCTTCTTTATAGAAATGTTGCATAAACTCTAATCTTTAACAGGAATTCCTCTTAGACATTGAATGAACACTGATACTATTCATTCTTGAAGCTCGTTCATAGCATTAAAAGACTGCAACTGTGTAAAAATCTGAGCCATCTTTAAATAATTCAAATTCCTTCTTGAATTTGCATTATGATTACTTGCTTGATATTCATAATACTGTGTTTACTTTACCAATCAACTTAGAATTAGAAGTTCATTCAACACTCAAATGCACTGTCTATGTTTTTTCTCATGAGCAACATGGTACTCTTCATGCATTTTTATATCTCACTGTGCAAACTTCTCTTAAAATTTGTTCTCTCTGATGATGAAATTAGAAAAAAACATTAAGGCATAACGTATGCCTGTTCACTATCCGAAAGAGAAATGATGAATTGAAACTCACATGACATATGATTACAATCAGCATAGAAAATGAAGTTATTCAGCAATTTCTGATATAAATGTACTCAGCTAAATTCCTCAAGTGAACTAAACTCACTATTCACCTGTAGCCTTCAGAAAGCAACCCTGATCATTATGAATGCACAGTTGGTTTCGTTGCTTGATGGATTCTTTGTTTTTACTGTTTTAGTTGTTCTTCATTCCTTTTGATGAATATGATGAAGTATCTTTAAAATCATCCCATTTAATGAATAGGGTAGCATGTCGAGCTCCACCCTTGTGGGAGCCCGTTTTACTCCACATGCTTAGTCTTCGAATAATGTTTCAGCTTCATGACTTTACCTATACCTGCATAAGGAAACAAACACTGTTAGCATAAAAACATAACATGATGATTATGATGTTGCTATTTCTCCTTCAGCTCACTTCTTTCATACTACAGTTGATTGATTGTTTCAATGCATTGCTAATAGTATGTTGTACTATTGTGGGTGTTCCATATAAGTTACACCATATTCAGAGCCACTGACACCCCTCTTTTCCTCTTACAAGTCGACAAAGCTCGAGATGACTAGGTGCACCATTCAACATCAAGCATTGATAATCAGGCAATAATGATTATGATGTTGCTTATGTGCTTTCCTTTCTGCATCTTCAGTAGTAAAATGCGTTATTAGAAATATGTTGTAACAGTCACAGTTATATCCACGGCTTGTGTGGATCTTTGATTTCAATCTTTCTTTTCAATTGAAGATAAAATGCATTTCATGCAATGTTGTAATACTATTCTGATTGTCAAATCAAATGAAGCTTTGTAAAAATATGAGTTCTTTATGAAATGAATAAAAGCATCTGAAATGCTATTTTACTTATGTACTCAATTCTATATTTCTTTTAAATCTGCAACATCTGAAAGCCACTCTGAAACTCTATTCTTCTTCTAAATGCATAACTGATGTTCAATAAAAAGTGACAATAATGTGAAACATCATTTGAACATGAAACTGCAATTCCACTTAAAGTTGAAAAAAAATCAGCCAGTTCCTCTATTTGAGCTGAGGCAAAAAATATGTAACAGTAACCTTTATGTATGTATTATTCTTGTATGGTATAGTATTGTGTGTTGCCTATGTCTAGAGGTTGTTGGTTTTGCCTAAGAATCCCTTTTACTATCTCCTAGCATGAGGGTGGGCCTTTGGGTACCACTTGGTTGGGTGGAACATGCACCTTACACTGTTGGGTTCCCATTTCATGTTCATGATGGCGGGATCTTTTGAATTGGAGAGCTTGCATGTACCAGTTTCTTTGTACTATTTCTTATGCTCTTTTGTATCAGTTGGATACTTATGTATATGGACTACTCATTTGTATTCTAGGAGGATTCTTGTATCATTGTTATTGTAACATTATTGTATGATCTTCCTCATTTTGGAAATTTCTTTTATCTGTTTTTTGAATGAATGCAATCTATGGATGATTCTTTAATGTATTAAGTATCTAATGAGATGAGTTTAATGTTTTTGATGTATGTTATTTATTTAATGAGTATTATTTATATGCTATGGATTAGTTTACTTTTGTATATTATGGGATTTGAATGTAAGCATTGTTGCATACCTTAGACGATGTATGTGTTATGTGTAGTTCTCTTTACTTGTTATTAATTACACTTTCAAAAAAAAATTGTTACACTTTTGTTGTGTTTGTATTGTCCTCTAGGGTTATGTGGTCGGGCATTACACATGGTATCAAATCCCAAGTTCTAACACTGGGTACTCTAGTTTCACATGAGCCCATTAGGTTGTCCTTGTTGTTTGTACTCTTATGTGTGTATTCCTTTCTTTGTTTTTCTTGACTATACTGAGTGGTTTATGTTTAGGGAAACTAGGTTGACCCTAGAGGTAGATGAGAGATGTTCTTCTTCTCTCCTTCTATTCTTCATGTTATAGATGACTAAATAGTTGTTAATTATGTTAGAAATTGTAAGGAAATCTAGGAGAGCATCTAGTGAAAACTCCATACAGTAGTGCCTTCAATAACTTTCATTTTGATTAGGTTACCTCAAAGACATATACAACTATTTCCAAATGCAGAACAGACAGTTTATTTCCCACATTGATCTATCTGAGAGAAACACATGTAAAATTCAACAACAAGCAATGACAGATTCTAGAAACAGAATCAACACAGATGAAAGATCAGACAAAAATTAGAACACAAATATTTATGTGGGGAAAATCCTCTCGGATAAAAAACCCCACACTCCAAAGATCGAGCATTGTATTATTCAGCAACAGAATGGTTACAATACAAATTCAGGCTCATAGCCTCTTCAGAGGTTCATCTTGTTCATCTAGATACAACTGGTAGCAATTGATCAAACCATCAGACCACACAATCTTCACACTATTACAATACCCTCACATAGTATACAGTGTAGATCAACAAAAGAGAGATCAATCATGATTCATGATTGGGAGAGTATTCGGCAACATAATCCTAGGTATGTGCAGGATCATCATGGAAAAAACAAGCCCTTAAGTGGCAAAAAAATTAGAAAAATCAAAGTTAGGCAACTTGGCGTAAAAATTTGAATAAGTTATCTATATTATTTAAAAAATATGTAAGAATAGAATTTGTAGCAAATTGAATTTAGTTTCTAAACTACTAGGTTTGTTTTAAAAAAGAAATCTATTTGGTGAAAATTTGAACTTTCAATGCAATAGTACTTAAATTTCGTGGAAAAAATAAGAAGTTGGTGTCTGTCTAACCACCCTAACCACAATAAAATGATAATATTTTTTTATAATATTTTAGATACAAGTAGATGACTCATGTCCCGATGTGATGTATATTTTTTGTAATTTTTTTCTAAGTAAATAATTAATTATGAATTTTTTATTACAACTTTTAAAAAATATTAAAAACGCGTACGTCTAACCACCTTAACTTGGTCAAAACTTAATGAAATTTAATTTTTATTTTTTTAATCCTATAATATGTGAAGCATAGAATGTGACACATGTTTTAGATTCAAAAAATGTGATACCGTTTGAAAACTATAGATGCTTTTCAATCAGCCTATTAATCAGGACTTTAGTCATAATTTGAATAGAAAATGAATAATAATTACTTATTAAATTAAAAGTAAATCATAATTTATATTGGTAGAAAGCTGAGAATCTCCTTTAAAAACTCTTTTTGTTTCATTAATTTTGGGTAAAAAAAAGTCGTCAGCTACAAACCCATCATATTGCCACTTTTTGGCCCATCATAATCTTGCACATACCCTCCTACCTCTTGCTTCCTCTATTTCAGCCTCAAGGCCATGGCCATCTAGCCAACCTCTCAACCTTCACATCTGTTAGCTCTCACTCTCTTATCTACAGAATGTCTAATGCATACATATATGCATTCGTTCTCAACATGCTCTCTGTGTATCGGTTCAAGATCACATGAAAGCAATCACCCAACTTAGCATCCTTATTGTCGTAGATGTTTCCACTCCTATGTAGATTTTTCCTTTCAGACTATTTAGAAAATCCAACTACCAACCATTTAAATTTTTGCTTCCTCTAATTGGTCCACGAGCCAAGTCAAATGATCAAGAAAACAATCCACTAAGTTTGCATGTCAGTGAGACATGAGAAGTGTCTCCGCGATGCTCAACGGATTCACAGATGATATTGGCACTGGTTCCAATAGTCGGCAAGAGGTTATATCGAACATCATGACTCATACTGAATCCCTCAATTTCCATTTTGTTTCCATCGGCAAGAGATTCCTTCATCGGCAAGATGTTTTACCGATGCTCACAAGTCATATCGATTTTTCCATCGGCAAGACTTATGTCTTTCACCAAAACCTTACAACGGCCGAACATGTCATACCAAAACATCTAAGAGTCGGCAAGACTTATCGCTTTCTCCAAGACTTCATACCGAGGTCCTAAGTCACACCGAGCGCTGCATTCACTATTTGGCAAGACTTATGTCTTTCACCAAGACTACATACCTAGCGCTCATGTCTTGCCAAGTCAACAAGACATTTGACTTCGCCAAGACCTTTCACCGGGTGCTGAGAGCTACACTGATAACTTCAGTTGCATCCCCATCAGCGAGACCAACAACTGTCGCCAAGACTTCATGCCAAAGTCTTCGTGTTACCTCGAGCCTACCTTTTGCCAAGAGTCATGCCGAACGCATCCCACACCATTGGTGAGACAAATGCCCATCGCCAAGACTTCATAGCCAAGCCTTCAAGTCATACCAATGACTCCATTCACCGAGACATCTCCTAGTCACCAAGACTACATGCCGGTAGGAGTAATTCATGTTGATTTCCACATCGGCCAGATAGACCAAATGTCATGCCAATATCGGCAAGACTTCCTATTGTCGCCGAGACAAAATTTTGACACATATGAGTTTCCCCGATGACCACGAGCAATATCGACAAGACTTCACATATCACCAAGACTTCATATCGAAGCAAACAGGTTACACCAATGACTCCAATCACCATAGGTCACACTGACATCCGCTAGGCACCCGATAATGAACCCTTCTATCACCGAGACATTCCCACTCGACAAAGAGTTACAACAAATGCACCAAGTCACAGCGATAGGTCCATTCGTAAAGACTTAAACAAAGTCACAACGACATGAGAAAAACACAAGATTATTGAACTGTCAGTCGGCCAGACAACATGAATGTCACAGCGACCATGCTTTCTTAGAGGTTTAAGCCTGTGAGATTGAGGCACATTTTCTAATAGAAATGAATATGGGATACTGTATCTTAAGTATGCTAGTATGTATTTATGACATGGAGTTGTGTGGAGGTTTAACCACTCTCTTGTATAAGATATAAATGCTTTTCTATTATGAATAGTGAAATATGGATTTGTTTTGGGTGTATTGCATGAAAAGCTAATGATGGGTTACGGATATATGTGATGATATGAATCACATGGATTATGGAAGTAAACATATTTATGAAATTGTGTATGTAATTGTATCCCCCCCTTTAAATGTGAGAAACCAGTGACTGTGCAATGGTTGAGTGTTGTGAATACCCAATACTTGTTTTGTCGGCCCATGGATGATGATACGGTGTACCCATCCATATGAAATATGTTGTATTTGGTGTGGCATTAACCATACCATTTTGTGTGTTTTTATGTTTGTTACTTGAATGAGGACCAACCCACGTGTGGTTGAAAATCTATATATATTTAAGAGTAGCCAAAAGATAGCTTCATATATTCTTTTCTTTTGGTTTTCTAGTCCCTCAATCTATGAAGGGGTAGTAGTAGCCACAAGTTCCTTGGGTGGAATGTGCAGCGTATGCATATTGTGACATAGAGCGATCTTAGCTCAACCGTTCCCAAGGAAACATACCCACTACTTCCCCTTATGATGGATCAGGGTACTTGATCTATATGTGCTAGCCTAATCCCCACAATTTTGAGTACAACTTTGGTTTGTTAGTATTTTCCTAGCTGCCTATAGGGGCATTGAGCTAGCATTAGAGAGTTAACATCATCTGTATGAGAGATGAAGCTCAAGTAGCTCCATATTGATATAATCATATATGTATTGTATACACTGTACCTGTACATGTTCCAACATGATGCAATAGATATGATGCCACACCCCACAGATGTTCCAACATAGTGTTGGTGATGATGTTGTGTTGCTTATGGTAGCGAGATGGGCTCGAGGACATGATTCCATGTGCATAGAATCATGAAGGTGCACTATGAGATATGTTATGATAGCCAACTTGTGTGATGAGTGTAATGGGGCCTCACACACTTGTAGAGGGATACTCATGTTTTCTTTTGGCAGTGTTTGGGTTTGTTAGGATATGGGTATGTCCTCGCATACCTCCAGCTATGATGATTACCTGTGTGTGCATTCTCCACGAAGTATTGCTATGTGGGGTATGTTTTGTGCATGCCTACTTTTGTGGAGCCATAGACACATTGCCATGCGACATATGACTAGTGTGTACCTTCTTCAGCTAGTGTATGACCATGTCACATGATGACGCGATGCAGGGTGTAGCCAAGGACTACACTCTAAGTCATGTGGATGGTGTGGTCACTCTGCACCACATGAGGGCTACTATTATAGCCTAACCTTGTTCCATCCTTCCTCATTTGGTGACTAGTATCTAGTCACATAGTTTTGTACAGTGCAATTTTAAAGATTAAGGATTTCCTATATGGTTATTGATAATTTTTCATTGATTGTAAAGGCCAACACCTTATTTAAATTTGATTGTGATGGTTTAGCCACCCTTTGTGATCTTATTTACTTGTAGCCCCCATGGTTACATTTGATTTAGTGTTGACATTGCACACATTTCTTGCTTTATTGTTGAAATTGAATCTTATTTGATATTTATTTATGACTTTGGTGGGTAAACTAGTTTATCCTTTTATTTTCAAGGTCGGCCATGTGTCATATTGTGATTCCTCTCCAAGGATGTATGAGGTGGACTTGGTGAGTGTATACGAGGAAGCATACATAGGGAACCTTGAGGATGGAAGTATGTGAGGCTAATATACAACTAGGACCCACTACCCACCTATTTGTGATGACTATCTCTTGGAGGCTAACCACCTTATACAACAAGAGATAGGTCATTGTGGTCTTGCTTGGATGGTCTCACCATGTGTGTGTGACCTACAACCATCAAGCCATTGATTGTGAGGTATGGATTATGTGAGATGGATATTGGCTCATGGCTCATGGATTAGTATGTTTCTTTCCAACTTTCGGATGGACCCTTGTGTAGCCTTGTGATGTGATTCTCGGTGATGTGAGTTTTTGTGTATGTGAAGAATGTATGTTAATCATGGATATAGTACTTGGATCCTTGATATTTTGTTCCCTCCCCTTCTGTTGTTCTCGCCTAAGATCTAGGACTTGTTCTACGGTGGTGTTGTATAGGATGATGCCTAGAGGTCGTGATATTGATAGGGGTCATGGTAGAGGTTAGGGAAGTGATCATGGGGTGAGTCATCAAAACACTCCTTTTTTGAGTTCAGACCAGGATGATCATGAGGAACACTTGGACCCTCAGTTAAGTCCCTTGCTTGAGTAGATTCTTAACCGGCTTGGCCCAAGATAGGAGACTTTCCCTTAGGGGTCAAGATAATGAGTAGGTTAGGGTCCGGTGGGATCCAAGAGATGATACTTCAGCTACTTGGGAGGATGTGACCTGGATGAGGGAGCTCTATCCCTATTTGTTTGTACGCTTCCAAGATTAATCCTAATCCTAAGGGGGAGGTTGTAGCACCCCTTCAACTTGCTTATATTTCCAAACGGTACTTTTACTTTGATAGACCATGATGCTATGTTGTTATTTGATCGTTGACATTCGAGCGATGATGGTTTTTATATTGTGATGTGATGGTATACTTTATGGATGATTATTGTTTATGACATGATTTCTAGTTAGAATAGTTGTTTACTTGAGTTGATATTGTTACATGTTCATCTATAGTTAATTGATATTTTAGTTTTTTCAGTTTTGATGTGACACTGTATTGGTGAAGGGAACAAGATTGCATCACTTGCTTGTGAGTGCCCTACAATTTCACGATTTTCTCTTCACGGTGTGTTTGATTCATGATTTATATATATGTACGACATATGTTTTGATTGCAAGATTGAAGGTACAAGAGATCGACTCCACTTAGATTCACATATTTGAGCATGTCCATTGCCCAACATAATAGTTGATTGGGAGATAGTAATAGGGTTTCCTTGTCAAGCCATAACCCTAGTCAGAGTGTGTCATCAGTCCTTGTTTCGATATGCTTTGTTGTTATTTTTTCCACGTTTTCCTTGTTTATTTACTTTACAATGTATGTTATGTGGGAAATTAATGTTAATTAATGTTTATAATCGTTTTTAGTGATTATTTAATTAATTTTGATTAATGTTGTTAGAAGCTTAATATTTGACTTAATTAATTAAATTAAATTTATTTTGTAAAGTGATTTAATCTTTGTGATTAAATTTGATTATCTTAGAGGAAATATCTGTGATTTGCTTGAAAAGATAGTTTATTTGTGACATGTGTTAGAAAAATATCTTAGAGGAAAATAAATATGATCTTGTAATTATCTTAGAGGAAATATCCGTGATTTGCTTGAAAAGATAGTTTATTTGTGACATGTGTTAGAAAAATTAATTAAAGATTGTTGTTGGGAATTCATTCTTGGAGAGAATATTTGCATTAACTGAAAGAGGAAAGAGGCTACTTCACAGGAATGGAAAAAAAGATAATTTTAGAAAATAGTTGTTGAAAATTTGGGAAAGAAGTTCTAAAAAAAAATTGGCTCTAGTTTTGTTTTCATCTTTTTGGAAAAGTGGATAATTTGGAAGAAGCTTTGGAAAATTGGAATCTGAAGGTGAAACTCTACTTCAAACATCATTTCCTCAAGCATCCAGAAACAGGTTCTTTAAACAAAAAATTATTTATATGAAAAATTATGGATATGGCATTGTCCTCAACAATGTGTCTTTCAGCCAAGTGGTTACTTCCTTTAGCCGTATTGAAATCTTTGTTTCAAGAAACTTTTATTTGATGAAGTATCGACCTATTTGTCTATATTTCTTTGAGATATGTGTTCATTTGGCATACTCGAACATCTTTAGTTTACTTTTGTTTTGAATTGCTGTAAAAGGGAAACTCATTTTCCTCAGGATGAGTAATCTTTATGTGTATTGAATTTTCTTCTCTGTGGTGGTTCCAAATTCCGTTTTACCTAAAGCTTTCATCCTGTAGCAACACCTTTTGATTTTGTTATGTTGTTCATCCTTAATTGTAGCATATTCTTAGCTCCATATGTCATGCAGTGTAGGAGATTATTAAATATCAAGTTCTCTTAGATTTAGTGGTTGTCGTCCCTCTCCTCTAATTTTTAATATCTAGCCTCAATTAAGTCTATTTCTTTTACATCTAGTGAAGGAAAATGGGTTGGAAGGTAGTGCCTTCATCCTCTATTTTTTGTAGAATTATATTTGGACATTTAAAATAGTGATGGAATTCAATATGGCCACCTTTCTTTATGGTTGTCTACTAGCATACCATCATTTCTTAATTGGTGTTTGACATGCTATCTATGAAAAGCAAGTTTACTTGTAGTAGCTAAAGCCATGGCTCTGTCTTGGTTGAACATAATAAACAACTCATTGTACCTGTAATGATTTCAATTTGTGAATCTATCTACCCAAGTTGACTCTAACTGTATCGCCTTAAGCTGGGAACTTGCATTATATTTAACTTATATTATACTTAACTCTCAATACCTACTGAAGTACAAGCATTCAAATGTGTAACTCATACTACTAGATTAAGAATTTAAAAAAATTGTCGAATCTCTTATAGTGTTGACTGTAGAATGTAACCATGCAATTTTAGGCATCTATACTTTATTCCTCATTGATTGGTTCTTAACCTCATCTCTAGTTCAGTGTGAGAGAGTTGATTGAAATATCTTTACGCTAGATCAAATTTACAATAGTAACTCGTAGTTTCCTATGATATACATGCAAACTTTAAATCACATGTTTAGTAATGTTCACTATACACTATAGGGTACTTGGCTATTCAGTCGATAGGATAGAAGTTATCAACACAAGCTAGTAGGTTAGGGGCTTCCAACACAACCACTAGGATAGAAGTCTTCAATTACTAATTTTAGCAACTTATATAATTATATATATAATATAACTTTTTTCACATGATTTTTGTGAGAATATAAGATTTTGATTTATTAAAAGGAAATTATTGTATATCGAAACTGTGATAGTGAAGGAAAATATAAGTGTATATATATATAAGTTATGTTTTGGGAATTATAATTGGTTTTAAATATTTAAATAATATATATATATATATATATATATATATATAATTGTATATACATACATATATAATTATATATATAAATGTATTTCTATTATTGTTGCATTAAATGCACAAGTAGATGATTTTATAATGAAATGATTTAAAAGAGGGAATTGATTTTTATTTATATGTAATTGGGAAATTGAAATAAACAAATGAATATAATGTTCTTATTTACTGCAATTGAAATTGTATTAAGTTAGTTTATTTTGGGCAATTTTTTATTGTATTTTATTGAGATGGAAATTGGATTTAGGAAATCCTAATGGTAGCTATATTTCTTGCTTGAATTGTTTGTTAAATTGTGATTTCTTATGTTCTCATAAGTTGGGAAAATTGGTTAATTGTGTGTGTAAGTCTTCCAGATGATGTTATTTTATGAAGGGGTTGTGATTTATGGTTCAACCCTTTGATTTCCCTTGGGTAGTGCACTTGGTTGAGTTTTAGTTAAACACCCAGTTACTATGAATGGGATGTGTGGCCTCTTATATTTTTTATTAGATCCTTGTGTTGTCAATAGGGGAGTGTCTCTCAATGGGGGTGGCTCTCTATTTATACTTGAGTCAACCTTATTTATATTTGATTGTGATGGTTTAGCCACCCATTGTGATCTTATTTACTCATCGTCCTCATGGTTACATTTGATTTAGTGTTGACATTGTGCACATTTGTTGCTTTATTATTGAAATTGAATCTTATTTTATATTTATTTATGACTTTGGTGGCTAAACTTGTTTATCCTTTTATTTTCGAGGTTGATCGTGTGTCGTATTGTGATTCCTCTCCAAGGATGTATGAGGCGAACTTGGTGAGTGTATACGAGGAAGCAGACATAGGGAACTTTGAGGATGGGAGTATGTGAGGTTGATATACAACTAGGACCCACTACCCACCAAGAGATAGGGAACCTTGAGGATGGGAGTATGTGATGACTATCTCTTGGAGGCTAACCACCTTGTACAACAAGAGATAGGTCAGTGTGGTCTTGCTTGGATGGTCTCACCATGTGTTTGTGGCCTAACACTATCAAGCCACTAACTATGAGGTACGAATTATGTGAGATGGATATTGGATCTTGGCTCATGGATTATATATCATGCATTAGTATGCTGCTTTCCAGTGTCTAGATTGACCCTTGTGTAGCCTTGTGATGTGATTCTTGGTAATGTGAGTTTGTGTGTATGTGAAGAATGTATGTTAATCATGGATATAGTACTTGGATCCTTGAGATTTTGTTCCCTCCCCTTCTATTGTTCTTGCCTAAGATCTAAGACTTATTCTATGGTTGTGTTCTATAGGATGATGCCTAGAGGTCGTGATCTTGAGGGGTCATGGTAGAGGTTAGGGAAGTGATCATGGGGTTAGTCATCAAAACATTCCTCTTTTTAGTTCCCACGAGGATGATCATGAGGAACACTTGGACCCTTAGTCAAATCCCTTGCTTGAGGAAATTCTTAACTGACTTGGCCCAAGATAGGAGACTCGCCCTAAGGGGTTGAGATATTTAGCAGGTTAGGGTCCAATGGGATCTGAGAGATGATACTTTGGCTACTTGGGAGGATGTGACCTAGATGAGGGAGCTCTATCCCTATTTTTTCTCAGGCTTCTAGGAGTAAGCCTAATCCTAGTGGGGATGTAGCACCCCTTTGATTTGCTTATATTTTCATATAGTGATTTTATGTTGATAGACCATGTTGCTATGCTATCATTATTTGATCACTAACATTGGAGCGATGATGGTTTTTATATTGTGATGTGATGGTACACTTTATGGATGATTATTGTTTATGGCATGCTTTCTGGTTAGCATATTTATTTATTTGAGTTGATATTGTTATATGCTCATCTATAGTTAATTGATATTTTAGTTTCATCAGTTTTCATGTGACACTGTATTGGTGAAGGGAACGAGATTGCATTACTTGCTTGCGAGCACCTTTCAATTTCATGAGTTTGTCTTCGCAGTCTATTTGATTCATGGTTTATATATATGTATGACATATGTTTTCATTACAATATTGTAGCTATAGGACATCAACTCCACTTGGATTCACAGGTTTGAGCGTGTCCATTTCCTATCGAAATAGTTGATTGGGAGATAGTAACAAGGTTTCCCTGTCAAGCCATAACCCTAGTCACAATGCATCATCAATCCTTGTTTCAATATGCTTTATTGTTATGTTGTCCACATTTGCCTTGTTGTTTCTTTATTTTGCAAGGTATGTTATGTGGGAAATTAATGTTAATTAATGTTTATAATGGTTTTTAGTGATGATTTAATTAATTTTGATTAATGCTATTGATTTAATTAATTAAATTAAATTTATTTTGTAAAGTGATTTAATCTTTGTGATTAGATTTATTTAATAAATTAATTAAATTAATTAGATTAAATTTAATTAGAAATTAATATATGGGTTATGAATTATTAAATGCATAAATATCTTGTAATTATCTTAGAGGAAATATCTCTGATTTGGTTGAAAAGATATTTTATTTGTGACGTGTTAGAAAAATTAATTAAAGATAGTTATTGGGAATTAGTTCTCGGAGAGAATATTTACATTAATTGAAAGAGGAAAGGGGCTACTTCATGGGAATGGAAAAAAAATATTTTTTAGAAAATAGTTGCTAAAAATTTGGGGAAGAAGTTCTCGAAAAGTTTTGGATCTTGTTTTGTTTTCATCTTTTTGGAAAAGTGGATAATTTGGAAGAAGCTTTGGTAAATTGGAATCTAAAGGCAAAGCTCTACTTCAAACATCATTTCCTCAAGCATTCAGAAATAGGTTCTTTAAATTGTTGTTTATTTATATATGACAAATTATGGATATGGCATTGTCCTCAACAATGTGTCTTTCAGCCAAGCGGTTGCTTCCTTTAGCCATCTTGAAATCTTTGTTTCAAGAAATTTTTATTTGATGAAGTATCACCCTATTTGTTTTAATTTCTTTGAGATCTATTTTTGTTTGGAATACTCGTACTTCTTTAGTTTACTTGTGTTTCAAATTGTTGTAAAAGGGAAACTCATTTATCTCAAGATAAGTAATCTTTATGTTTATTGAATTTTCTTCTTTGTGGTGGTTCCAAATTTCATTTTACCTTAAGTTTTCATCTTATAGCCATGCCTTTTGATTTTGTTTTGTTGTTCATGCTTAATCGTAGCATATTCTTAGCTCCATGTGTCATGCAGTGTAGGAGATTATTAAACACGTTCTCTTAGCTTTAGTAGTTGTCGTCCCTCTCCTCTAATTGTTAATCTCCAACGTCGATTAAGTTTGTTTCTTTTACATCTAGCGAAGGAAAATAAGTTGGAAGGTAGCACCTTCATCCTCTATTTTCTATAGAATTATACTTGGACATTTAAAATAGAAATGGAATTTGATATGGCTACCTTTCTTTATGGTTGTCTACTAACATACCATCAGTTTGTAATTGGTGTTTGGCATGCTATCTATGAAAAGAAATTTTACATGTAGTAGCTAAAGCCATGGCTTTGTCTTGGCTAAACATAATAAACAACTCATTGTACCTGTAATGATTTCAATTTTTGAATCTATTTGTCCAAGTCAACTTTGATTGTGTTACCTTAAGTTGGGAACTTGCATTATATTTAACTTATATTATACTTAACTCTTGATACTTGATGAAGTACAAGTATTCAAATGTGTAACTCGTACCATTGGATTAAGTGTTTAAAAGATTTGTCAAATCTCTTATAGTGCTAACTGTAGAATGTAACCATGCAAGTTTAGGCATCTATACTTTATTCCCCATTGATCAGTTCTTAACCTCATTTCCAATTTAGTGTGAGAGAGTTTGATTGAAATATCTTTAAGTCGGATCATATTTATAATAGTAACTGGTGGTTTCCTATGATTTACGCACAAACTTTAAATCACATGTTGAGTAATGTTCGCTATACACTGTAGAGTACTCTGTTGTGCAGTCGATAGGATAAAAATTTTTGACACAAGCCGGTAGGTTAGGGGCTTCCAACACAACCGATAGGATAGAAGTCTTCAATTACTAATTTTAGAAAATTATATAATTATATATATAATATAATTTGTTTCACATGATTTATGTGAGAATATAAGATACTAATTTATTAAACGAAAATTATTGTATATCCAAACTATGGCAGTTAAGGAAAATATAAGTGTATATATATATATATATATATATATATGTATTTTTAAGTTATGTTTTGGAAATTATAATTGGTTTTAAATATTTAAATAATATATATTTTTTAAAAAATGAAACATATATATGGTAGAGTATCGGAGAAACCAAAGCTTTTGCAGGCACCATGGTTTGCAATATGAGGGAGGGCAAGCTCGATGGCCTTTCAATAGGAGGAGGAGGGGGAGTTCTAATCATGCAGGGAGGCACAATAGATATGTTAAGGCTTGGAAGGCTCCGGGTAATCAGAAAGATAGCTTTGGGGGATCTAGTGTATTTTCCTGCTCGTGTGCAGTGGTGGAGGGTAGTGGTGAAAGGTTTTGTTCCACATACTTGAAGGGGCATGTGGACTTCAAATCGTTGGAAAAAAAAATTGGCAACCAAAGAACCAGACAGAGAAAGGAGAACCAAGCCAGGTAATAAAAAAATTTCTTCACACTACAATGGTTACTCTTTTGATAGATAACAATGAATGAAATGATTATATGAGTACGTTTCAAGCGCGTGCTTTCTTTATGCATTGGGGAGGGAATTGGTTGGCACTCACAAAAGTGAAGGAGTGGTGTGATGCAAACTGGGGTAAAGGGTGTGATGTTAAAACTTTGGAAAATGGTTTTTACCTGGTAGTGTGCCAACTGATCAGGGTAAAGATTGGATATTAAATAGTGGCCCTTTCACAATGGATGGTAGAGGTCTGTTTATTTTAGACTGGGCCCCAAATTTCAATCCGAATAAGGCAAAGACAAAGGAGATAGATGTTTGGATTAGCTTGAAAAATATTCTGCAAGAATATTGGGATTAGGAAACCCTAAGAAAAATTGGAAACAAACTGGGAATCTTTGTAAAATCAGAGATAGTGGTAGAAAAAGCAGATTGTAGTATGTTCCCAAGGATCTGTATTCTAAGACAGAGCTGAAATCTAGTGAAGGTATGTGGTGTCAGAATATGGTGGTGGAGGATCATAATATGACTGTTGGGAGTGGGGTAGGAGCAGGGTGTGTTGAGGCCCCGAGTTGGAAAGCTTCAAAAGGGAAAGGTGTTCAAAATTTGCCTGCGGAGGAGGTGATAGCTCTCACAGAGGCTGTGGCTGATGAAGAATGGAAAACGGCTAAGGAATGGGGCTCGTTGGAGTTTCTAATGAAAGGAATAAGTCAAGAAACTGAAGAGGAATCCCTTTCATGGGGTATTAGGAGAATACAAGAAAATTATTTTATTCATGAAAATGAATGTGATTTGAGAGTTCAAAATCTAGCTTATGATGGGTTGGTTTTGAGTGAGGTAAAAAGGTTTGGTGAGGATGTGGAAGTAGAGTTAACTCTAGCAACTCCAAACATAATCACTAAGGCCTCAAACAAAATGAGGAGTAATGAGGTGGAGGTTTATGCTAAAACTCTCTCATCTCTTTATGGGGAAGAACTAGGCAAGCCTCAGGAATAGGAAATTTCAAATGGTTTTGGGCTTGGTCGTATTGAAAAACATGATGATGAGTGTCCTCAACAATCTTCAGTTAGTGGAAGATTGAAGCAGATGGATGTTGCGGTACAAGTTGAAGGTGACAGCCCAGTTGGTTTTGATGGGGTAGTGTTTAAGGACATTCCAATTTCTCCTATTCAAAATTTAGATAGTGCATTTGAAGGAGTCAAAGACAACGGGGGATCGTTGGAAGGCTCGCGCTTAGAATCAACATCAGATACGAAGGATGATGGGGAAGATTTACTGGGCTTTAATGATCAAATTGGGTTAGTGGAGAAGAGGTCTTTAAACCAATCATCAACACAAAATAGTAAGGTAAGGGTTGGTGAGAAGTGTAGGCGTGGCCCTAAAACTAATAAGATGTGCCTTGAAATGGCTAGGAATGCAATAGGTCAAAGAAAATTGAGATCGGAAAAAGGCTATGCCTTTTCCTGGAAGCCATGAAAATCCTATCGTGGAATGTTAGGGGCTGCAATGCCCCTGACAAAATATGTTTGATCAAGTGATGTTTTGATCAAACGAGGCCAAGTATTGTTTTACTTCAAGAAATGAAAAATAAAGGAAAAGGATTTCGATTGCTTCCTAAAATGTTTTGGAAGGTGGAAAGGATGTCTCTCTGGGGCGGTGGGGGCCTCTGGTGTCCTTGGGATTTTGTGGGAGGAATTTCTAGTTAATGTCAGAGTAGTGAGGCAAGAAAGGTGGTGGCAATGGGTCAGTGTTGCTTCAAAACAGCTAAGAGCCAACTTTGATATTATTAATGTATATGGCCCTTCAGGTGGTGCTCAGAAGTATCAGTTATGGCAGGAGCTCTCTAATGTTTTAAGAGTAGAAAGTGATAGAATCATCCTCTTATGTGGTGACTTTAATGCCATCCTACAATCGTCAGACAAGCTTGGTGGAGTTTGTTGGGCTAGTCAAAGCCAGAAGGATTTTAGTGCCTTTGTCTTACAAAATGGGCTATTTGAACTCCCGTTTAGAAATGGGGATTTCACTTGGACAAATAGAAGAAGTGGTTTTTTGAACATAGCAGAGAAGCTTGATTGCTTCTTTCTGGTTGGGGACTGGGCAGTGCAATAATGGTTATGTGAAGCGGAGGTAACTCCCATAATTGGATCGGATCATTATCCGATAGGATTGAGAATTCAAGAGGAGTTAAAACTGGCAAGGTGTCCTTTCAAGTTTGAGGCAATGTGGATGCAGGCTGATGGTTTCTAGGAGCTAGTGGTAGATTGGTGGGAAAATTCCCCTGAAAGGCCTAAAACCAAAGCATATATCTTTTTTAACAAGCTACAATTTTTAAAAGAACAATTAAAAAAGTGGAATAGGGAATCTTTTAAAAATATTTTTTCTGAGAAGTTAAGACTGGAAGAGGAGTTAAAGATCCTTCATTTGAGAATTATAGACAAAGGGATGTTTGAAGAAGACTTTGAAATGGAAAATTCTTTGAACAAAGCTTATTCTAAAATTTTAGCCTGTGAAGAGGTTTTTTGGAAGCAGAAATCAAGGGAATGTTGGTTAAAAGTGGGGGACAGAAATACAAAGTTTTTTCACAACTCCATGAAAGTGCGCAGAGCTAGTAATAATATTTTTGAAATAAAGGACAAAGATGGAGGTATTTTGTCAGATAGTGCTCTAATAGCCAAAGAAGTAAATTTTCTCTCAGGACTATGCAAGGTGAACAGTAGGGAAGAAAATCAAGAATGGAAGATCTTGGAGAACATCCCTAGTGTGGTTTCTGATGCACAAAATGCCATGTTAATGGAAAAATTTTCCAAAAAGGAGGTAAAAAAGGAAATTTTTGGGCTGGGGGGAGATAAGGCTCCTAGGTCGGATGGCTTCCCACCCTTTTTCTTCCAGAAATTCTGGAAAATTTTAGCACAAGATATTTGGGAAGTGGTGGAAGAATCAAGGGGGAGTGGGTTTGTTTTGAAGGATTTGAATAATACTTTTATTGCTTTGGTTCCAAAAAGATCCGAACTTGTGTCATTTGAAGACTTTCGTTCTATATCTTTATGTAACACAATTTACAAATTCATTTCTAAGGTGATAGCCAATAGACTTAAAAAAAATTTACCCTCAATGATCTCGGTAGAGCAGAGTGGATTCTCTCTAAACAGATCTATTTTTGAAGGGGTAATTGTAGTTCATGAAGCTATTCATTTGGTAAGGATGGAAAAGTGGAGAAATTTATGGTGAAATTGGACATCAAACGGGCTTATGATGAAGTTAATAAGAGTTTTCTCTTAAAGGTCCTTGAGAATTTTGGCTTTTGTAGACAATGGGTGGCATGGATTCATAGCTGTATCAGCACCCCTCATTTCTCAGTGTTGTTAAATGGGAGCCCCCAAGGATTTTTTGAATCTAGTAAAGGGATCAGGCAAGGAGACCCCATCTCTCCTTTCCTTTTTATTATACTAGCTCAATCTTTAGGGTGATTGATTGTAAAGAAAAGGTGTACTGGGCAATGGAAAGGCATTGCTGTTGCAGATGGGGTTGATCCGATTTTGCATCTACAATTTGTTGATGACACTTTTCTCATGGGGGATGTAACCATTAGAGAAGCTCAGGTGATGAAAGCCTCTCTAGATGAGTATGGAGAGGCGTCTGGATAATGCATTAATTGGAAAAAAATATGAGATTTTCTTCTTTCAGGTTCCCATAGCAAAATAGGTTGAAATCTATAGGATTTTGGGTATGCGGGTAGGTTCACTACCAAGTAAATTTTTAGGTATTCCTCTTTTTTGGGGAACTAATAAAGCTGGTATTTGGAAAGACTTGGTGGATAGCTGCTTAAACAAGATGGATGGGTGGAAAAGTAAATGGCTAATGGTTGCTAGGCATCTACTTATGTTAAAAAGTGTGATTTCAGCCATTCCAGTATTCTCCATGATGTGTTTGAAAATTCCGAAAAAGGTGGTGAATTCAATAGGGCAGAGAATGCGGAAATTTTTCTGGAATGGTGCAAATGATCAAGATAAAATACCTTTGTTAGCTTGCGAGAAAATTTGTAGATCAAAAGAAAAGGGAGGGGCTAGGTTGAGAGATTGGCATTTAATGAATGAAGCTCTAGGTGTGAAGCTGGTCTGGAGTTTCTACACAAACCCTGATCTCTTATGGGTTAAAATCCTAAAAGAAAAATATTTGGATTCGATGGTAGATAATCAGACCTTCACCATTAGAAATCTGGTGAATGGATCGTCTATTTGGAACTTTATAGTTTCTTGTAGGCCAGTAATAATTAATCACATTACTTGGCAGATTGGGGATGGGTTACATGCAAAGTTTTAGGATGACTCGTGGAATGGGTATCCAATTTTAAAGGGTGTTGAAGGTTCACAAGATCTAAGACAGTTTTTTATCCAAAAATGGGGTGACAAAGTAAGTAACTATTTAGAACTTAAATGGGGCCCTTTGGGCCAGGAATGGGGGTGGAAAGATGTTTGTTGTGAAGAGCTTTCAGGTGTCCAAATTCAAAAAATGAAGGAGATTTTGAGGGGGCGTCAAGTACTCCCAACAAACACTACAGACAAAGTGGTATGGTGTGGGTCAGTTAATGGGAACTACTCGGTTAAGGTTGGATACCAGCTTTTGGACTCTAATGAGGGTGAGGTTTTTTGGGAAAAAAGTTTGTGTTGGAGTAATGAGTGTCTACCCAAGGCTGGTGCTTTTGCTTGGTTGGAAGTGAAGGGAAGAATTCTTTCAGGAGAAAGGAGGAAGCATTTGGGTTTAGCTGGACCAACAAAGTGTGTTCTTTGTGAAGTGGCTAAGGAGTCTACTAATCACTTACTTTTACAATGCAAAGTTGCAGCTGCTTGTTGGGATTCCCTTAGGTTAAAACTTGGTTGGAAAGGCCCCTAGAAAAATTTGGTGAAGGGTGTTTTTGAAGGATGGCCACACCTTTCTGGCTCATCCCTCTTCTCAAGTGTCTGGGTTGTAAGCCCATCACTTGTGATCTGGGAACTATGGAAGGAGCAGAATAGAAGGATTTTTGAGGATAAAAAAGATGCAGTTCCTAGAATCAAAAGCAGAATTAATCATGCAATCATGGAAGTGGTGAATGCTTCAGCTGCACAATTCCATCGTCAAAAGTATTTGTTTTCAGTGGAGGATAGCAAGTTTCAAAGGTCATGGCCAGGGCTAAGGGTAAAACTTGGACATCTGGCGATGGGGTTAGGAGGGGCATAGATGTCTTCAAAGGTGGTAGTGTGGGAAAAACTGAAGGAAGGATGGCACAAGGAAAATTTTGATGGGGCTGCAAAGGGTAACCCAGGGCCCTCAGGAGCAGGGGCTATTATCCATGACAGTCAAGGCAATCTGGTAGCTTTTAGAGCTCGAAAGCTGGAAGATGGGTCAAATAACATTGCAGAAGCTAAGGCAGCCCTTTTAGCTGTAGGGTTAGCAAAATCTTTGGGGGTTAAAAATTTACACTTAGAAGGTGACTCTCTGATAATAATCCAAGCAATAATTAATGGTGGCGCTTTGATGTGGCATTTGCAAGCTTTTATTCAAGCTATCCTAGGTGTTTTAAGCACGTTTAACAAAGTGGAAGTTAGTCACATCCATCGAGCGGGTAATGGAGAAGCAGATTGCCTTTCCAAGTCGGCGACGTCTTTTGAAGTGATTGGGGAAACAAGGATGGAGGACTTCAGCCAGGTGGATGTGTCAGGGTTTTGGCTTTAATATTTTATACATTGGTAGTGGTACCCACGAGTGATGTGTGTGGGTGAAAGAGGATGGATTGCTAGCTGAATGGTTTAATGAGGGGTACTGTCTGTGGACAAACGATAACTGTTAAGGAAAATGGGTCTTCATTTATGATGCAGGTTGGTGTGCATTGGAAGTGACAGCTAGGCTTATCTTCGCTAGGTTTCGAGATGGCCGAACAAGGCAATTTGAAGTGAAGTTGATGGAAGTATTAATTTTTAATGGGTTTTAGGCACACACAAGTGGTGTTGGCGTCATAGTGTTAAATGGTTTTGTCAGGGGAAGGACGGGATAGATGTATTGCCAGTTGGTTGAGATGATGGCTTTTAATTACAAGCAAATGCAGCATTTTGCTTTCAAATTATTATCTGGTGAAAGCTTTGGTGTGGGGAAGGCTATTTTGTCAGAATTTTCTGAAAGCAGGGGAAATGGAAGCTATGTATGGATTTTTGACAAAACTCCAACAGCAAGGTTTCTTCGGTCTAGTGTCGAAGTTCGGATTGAATTACTTGTTGAAATATATGCATGATGAGGTGATAGAAGCGGTGCTAGAGACACTGGGATAGCATTTAATGGAGGCCACTCATAGAGTGCATATGAACGTTGATATAGCCTTGATGTTGTTTGTGTGGGGTCTAGAATTAAATGAAGAAATTGGGGTGATAAAATGGGTAATGAGATCCCTATTTGTGGAGGAACTGATTGGGAAAATGGAATCCATGGTAGAATGGGCTATTCTGGGGAAAAGATATGACATTTCGAAAGGCATCGAGGATGTAGATGAAGCCACAGAGGAAGGCCTAATTCCTTTCGTGAGGTGGGGAGGCGAGTGGACAAAGATGTTTATAAATTGGAAATTTTAATGGCCTGGGAGAATCTAAAGCATGTGCTTCGGTAGCAAGAAGATGCAGAGCGGCGAGAGGGAGCATCCCTGACTAATAGGCTACCAAGGCAAAGACGGTTTGCAAGCAAGGGAAGAGCAAGGGGTGGGAGGTCTGCTAGAAATGGTGCTTAAGTTTTTAAGGTGAATGGTGTTAAAGATAGAACAAAAACTTTTGACTAAAAGGTGGCTCGTAGTGGGTTGAAAATGCGGGGGAGCGGAGGGAAAGGAAGTATGGAAAATGGCAAGCACAAGGGTAGTAGGAATGCGAGCGATGCAAGATGGTGATGTTATTTTGGTGTGCAGAAGGCGGAACATTAGAAAGTAAACTGCATTCATCTTAGCCTTTCAAAAATATATGTTTTTGAACTGTTGATACAGCGAAGCCAGAAAAGTTTGTATGAATCATGGATAAAATGGTGTATTTTGTTTGGTGCCAGGGTAGAGCTCTCCAATTTACCGGATTGAGCATTAGACGTTTCATGCTGAATGGCCCTGTATTTTGAACTATTCTTTTTGTTCCTTATCTTTATTATTAATAATATACTAATCTTTACCGATCAAATATATATATATATATATTTAAATATATATAATTTTATATACATACATATATAATTAATATATATATAAATTTCTATTATAGTTGCATTAAATGCACAAGTAGATTATTTTATAATCAAATGATTTAAAAGAGGAAATTGATTTTTATTTAAATGTAATTAGGAAATTGAAATAAACAAATGGATTTAATTTTCTTACTGACTATAATTGAAATTGTATTAAGTTAGTTTATTTTGGGCAATGTATTATTTTATTTTATTGAGATGGAAATTGGATTTAGGAAATCCTAATGGTAGCTATATTTCTTGCCTGAATTGTTTGTTAAATTATGATTTCTTATGTTCTCGTAAGTTGGGGAAATTGGTTAGTTGTGTATGTAAGTCTTCCAAATGATGTTATTTTATGAGGGGGTTGTTGTGATTTATGGTTCATCTCTTTGATTTCCCTTGGGTAGTGCACTTGATTGAGTTTTAGTTAAACACCTAGTTACTATGAATAAGACGTGTGGCCTCCTATATTTTGGATTAGATCCTTGTCTTGTCGATAGGAGAGTGGTTCTCAATTGGGGCCATCACACAAGTGGCGCCAAGGTAACCCATGTAGCTTTGTGATGACACTCCTCCTATGACAACAATATGTATTGTGTAGTGTATGTACTTGATTCTTTTACTCTAGAAGCAATGTAACATTTATGTATGTATTATTCTTGTATGATATAGTATTGTGTGTTTCCTGTGTCTAGAGGTTGTTGGTTTTTCCTAAGAATCCCTTTTACTATCTCCTAGCATAGGGGGTGGGAATTTAGGTACCACTTGGTTGGATGGAATGTGCACCTTACACCATTGGGTTCCCATTTCATGTTCGTGATGGCGGGATCTTCCAGATTAGAGAGTTCGTGTGTACCAAGTTCTTTGTACTATTTATTATGTTCTTTTGTATCAGTTGGATACTTATGTATATGGACTACTCCTCATTTGTATTTGAAGAGGATTCTCGTATCATTATTATTGTAACAGTATTGTATGATCTTCCTCATTTTGGAAATGAGTCTTGTATCTATTTTTTTGAATGAATGCAATCTATAGATGATTATTTAATGTACTACATATCTAATAAGATGAGTTTAATACTTTGGATGCATGTTATTTATTTCATGACTATTATTTATATGATGTGGATTAGTTTACTTTTGTATATTGCAGGATTTGAATGTAAGTATTGTCGAGTACCTTAGAGGATGTATGCATTACATGTAGTTCTCTTTACTTGCTATTAATTACACTTTCAAAAAAAAATTATTATGCTTCCATTGTGTTTGTGTTGTCCTCTAGGGCTACGTGGCAGAGCATTACAATGAAATTCAGAAAAATAGAGTTAGGAAACTTGACATAAAAATTTGAATAAGTTATAAAAATAATTTGAAAAATATGCAAGAGAAAATTTGTGGAAAATTGAATGTAGTTTCTAAGATACAATTCATTTTTCTGAAAAAAGTAAATCTATTTAGTGAAAATTTGAAATGTCAATGCATTAGTACTAAATTTTCAAGAAAAAATAAAAAGGTGGTGTATGTCTGACCAACCTAAGTACAAGAAAAAAAAATTATTTGAAACTTTCAATATAAGTAGAGAGAACATGCTTGGATGTGCCACATTTTTTTTGTAAAGTTTTTTTGCAAGTAAATAATTAGTTATGAATTTTTTATTAAAGTTTTTGAAAAATATTAAAACTTGTTTGTTTGACCACCATAACATGGTAAAAACTTTATGAAATTCATTTTTTTTATCCTATAATATGGGAAGTATAAAATGTGTTACATCTTTTGGGTTCAAAAAATGTGAAATTGTTTAAGAATTATATAGATGTTTTTTAATCAACTTGTCAATCAAGACTTTAGTAAGAATATATGTATAAAATCAATAATAGTTAACTATTTAATTCCAAATAAGGCATATATTATATTTTTGGAAAGCTAAAAAATTTCTTAATAAACCCTTTTTGTTTCATCAAATTTGGATAAAGAAAAATTCATTAGCCACTTTTTTGTCATATCAACACTTTTTGGACACCCATGATCCTACACTCACTCTCATATTACTAAAGGAATTAATATTTTAATGCATAAGATAAGTGTGTAGAGTCCAAGTACTTACTTGATACCCTTTTAACGACCCCCACTAGTCCCCAATGCATATATATAAGTGTCTAAGTCTTCTAGTGTCCAATTTTTAAATCATCTAGTATGATTTGCCCTTGTTCATTTACACACTCAAGTTTTATTCTTTTATGGAGGAGAACAAGTAAACATTCGTAAGACATAGGTATCCTAAGTAAGGTCTTAACCACCCATCTATGGTTGGGCCTAGTCAACTTCCTTACTCCAAGAGTTTTCTAATTTTTAAAGCTTGATAGTGAATTAATTAAGTACTACATTAATTGAATTTAAACAAATTCTCATGGTTTATCCTCTGCTACCCATTATTTCCAACTTGAGTTTCCAACATTCAATTCCTATAACTTACTGTCTAGTCAAATCCAATGAAATGTTGAGGCTAGGTGTTTACTAATGTTATCCTCAACCTCCCTAGTTATTGATTTACT
Organism: Sequoia sempervirens; assembly: GCA_007258455.2. Taxonomy (NCBI): domain Eukaryota; kingdom Viridiplantae; phylum Streptophyta; class Pinopsida; order Cupressales; family Cupressaceae; genus Sequoia; species Sequoia sempervirens. The sequence goes on from VDFB02257523.1 coordinate 263,273, forward strand.
TTCATGCAAAAAAATGTAGTAACCCCATATTCCTCCCATTTACTCAAAATATAATTAAGGTTATTCACTTATTATGTTGGATCTCTCATGCTCAACAAGGTTTTATGTTTCAATGGGATTTCATTATGCAAATAATTTATCTTTCCAACCATGAGGTGATTCATTAAATATTTTGAGAAATCAATCTACTTAATCCTTATTATGCACTATTTAAATAAACCATGATTTTGAGCAATAGGGAAAAATTAGGAAATCCTAGATCCATGGTGTACAAAATACTAGTTCTTGAGTATCTCTAACTAAACATCAATTTATGAATAAGTCCATAAAATTTGGTTTAGCAGCCCACTTTTCAAAGTTTTAATTCTTTACCTTTGATAAGAATTTCAATTCAAACTATATGAGGTGTTCAAATTGCACATAACACAAGGTCAAGATATTTCTAATATTTCACTCTTGTTGCTAATTTGATTTAATCAAATTAATGGTTTAGGGACCCAATCTTAATTAATCACACCTTTATCATACTAATCTCTTTTAAGGTTCATATACTTTTACTTTATCTAGTTTCATGTTTTCAAAAATAGAGTTATAGTGTTCCATTTCTTATTTGTACTAGTGTTTCTATAAGAAAACTAGTTGTTCCAAAACAATCCTAACTTTAAGAAGTCGCATTATTTTTCTTTTCGAAATTATTATCTTAAGAAGTCAATGGTATTAGGTCTCTTTAATAATACACATCGTGATGCCTTATCTCATTACACTACCCATTCATGCTTTTATAAAGTGACCACATTTCAAAAACTAAAATATATATCTTTTCTAAGGTTTAAGGGAAAATAATGACAAAAAGGAAAGATTAGCACAATAACCTATGTTAACTAGACTAATGTTTCCTCTAGGAATACACCTTATTTGGTTATTCAAGGGTTCTTGTTTTTTTTTAGTTTATTCTAAAAGTTACATTTCTTTAATTAATTACTTATGTGACCCATCTATTAAAATGAACTCTTGACCGTTGGGCACGTTACAATCTACTTAGGTTGGAGAGTTACAACTAGATTCCTATTTTCTATACAAAATAAGTCCACAAGAATTTATTGGTTTAAGTTTAGTTTTTTTCCCTTCCAAAATTTATTCTAACACAAGGTGGTTTGCACATTTCCCCACATACTAAAACTAATGCCCAACTGATTCCCAGAGTTCCCTAGTGTTACAACCTAGATGCTTTGATAATTTTGTAGTTTTTGTGAGTAGAATAGATGTAGGGCTTCAAATGAAACAATGAACAACTTGTCTTCAAGCTCCCTTCAATCCTCTTCAAACTTAAATCCTACAAATTCAAAGAGAGGGAAAAGGTTGGGCCATTTAGGGGCTTGTCTCAGTCAAACCCCATATAAGTGTTTCCACTTCCACAATGACAATGCCAATGATAAAATGATAGTGGATAGGAAGGAATGATGAAATAACAAAGTTTTACAACTCACTACCCTTCAATGGTTTCCTTGAAGGATTTAAGTCATGCATGCATCACCTCAAGGTCTTGATTTTTCTTGCTTGATTTTCTTGAATGCTTTAGAGACCTACAAAATTGTTAGCCTTCACAAAACAATGATAACATGAACACACATGAACTCACATAAGATATGACATGACGTTAGGGTCATGAATTGCTGCAATAATGCTCTAAAAATTTTCTTTTGAATTTCTCTTGAATTTCTTGATCATAAGTTTTCCAATAGTTTCTTTTTTTGGTGCTAGATAGATTTCAAATGATGCAATAACTTGGTATTTACAAACATTTCTCTAATTTTTTGAGAATTAAATTTTGATAGCCAACCTTTGCAAGTTGAATTTTGAATATTAAAATGGCCATCTGACATGTCCAAAATCAGTCATCGAAGGAATAGGGGGACCCATATGCCCTATTCTCCAAGACATTAAGTGTTGGGGGAAAAATATCAATTGGATGCATTTATATAATGCTTGAAATTTCTCATAAAGTGATACAAACGACCTATAGAATGCATAATTTTAGTTAGGGGGTACAAACTCTACTGTGAAATTGTCAAGGGTGACAATTTTCAATGCTAAAGGTACCATGTGAAGTGTAGGTTACAAGTCATGGTGTGTTTTGAAACCTAAAAATTTTCATACCCAAACACACTATCATGATATGATGTTATTTGAAATGGAGACCTAGATATGTATAGCTATGAATTTCTTATGTGAAATAAGAGGTTTCAAAACATGTTGTGTTTCAAAACACGTTGTGTTTATTAACTTGCAATTCACAATGTACCCAATCCATGTATTTTTAAACAATGTATATCAAAGTCTACATTTCAAATAGAAACAACAAAAAAATTCTTGTTTTTGGGTAAATTGGATATATTTTTCTATGGTACCATGTGAAGTGCAAGTGACAAGTCATGGTGTGTTTTAAAACTTGCAATTTTTCACATCTAAACACACTGTCATGAAATGATGTTATTTGAAATGGAGACACATATATTTATAGTTATGAAGTTATTAAGAGAAATAGGAGGTTTCAAAATATGTTATATTTCAAAACAAACAATGTTTATTAACCTGTAATTCACAACATATCCAACCCATGTGTTTTTAAACTATATATCTAGGTCCATGATTCAAATAACAACACAATTGTTCATGTGATTGGGTATATTGGATATACTTTTCCATCATAGAGCTTACAAAACACGATACATTTTGGGTGCCATGTGAAGTGCAAGTTACAAATCATACCATGTTTTGAATCCTACAATTTTTCATACAAAAACATATTATCATGAAATGATGTTATTTGAAATGGAGACCTATATATGTATAGTTACATGAATTTCTTGTGACAAATAGGAGGTTTGAAAATGTGTTGTGTTTGAAAATATAATTTGTTTCAAAAAAACATTATGTTTTTTAACTTGCAATTCACAACGTACCCAACCCATGTGTTTTGATATTGTGTATATCTAGGCCTGCATTTCAAATAGAAACACCATTCACTTAAACAACTCTTTAGATCATTCACTTCAACAAAACTTAAAATTCACCAATTCAATAGTAACTCTAGATTATATTTTCTCTAAAGGTTTAGTTTTCCACGCTCACAACCACCCCCATGTTCATAATATAAATCTCACACACTATCTTTTTAGATCCTAGGCTACATTCTAGACACTTTAGAGTCATATATCTTCACTCTTAACACAAGTATTGGCATGATGAAACATGGAAAAATAAATTTGTCTATGTACTATCCTATTTTTATTATTAATTATAGTTAAATTATATATTTTAGCTCTAAATAAATCCACTTAAATACCCCAATCTATATATTTTCCACATGTCCATGTATCCCATTAAAACAAGTACTTATGATTTCTCGAATTAATCTTTACTTCTAAATTCTTATACTAGTCTTCTTTGAAGAATTTTTTCATCAAAACAAGGCCTTAGCACCATACCAAAAAAAAGACTAAGGTAAAGGTTGAATGAATCTAAAAAGAACATTAAGAGAGATGAACACTATAGTATATAATTTTGATCATTACACTAATTTAACATGAATTTACATATTTTATGTTAAATACCTCTATTCCTTTTAATTTAATTATTGATTTACACATTTAGAGTTCCCAATCTAAATTCATTTACTACTAAGTTATATATGTATTTAATTAATTAACCTAAGCCAATCTTTTGAAAAAAGTGTACTTTCTCTTAAAATTAAATATTTGAATAAATATATTTTATTATATATAACCATAAAATTATGTAACTATATCTCATATTTAAAAATATAGATAACTTAACTCATAACTTTGATATAATAAATTTATATAATTTTAAATCAAATTAAAGAAAACTTGTTAATTAAAATTTTATTATATTAATTTATAAAAGATGTGATGAACGATATAGGTGGAATGTACACTATATTCAAATAATCCAAATAAATACAAACTTGAAAGTTCAAGTATAAGACAAAATCAAGTTACATCCAAAAAAAAAGTCACTATTGCATTAGAAATGGAGAATCAAATTACTATGAATATTAAAATAGTAAAATCTTGTACTTTAAGATTAAATATGTACATTCATTGTTTCTTAAGTCCAAATCTTATTTTGTAATATAAAGTTTTCAAATAGGATTTTTTTTTTAAAAAAAAAAGAGGGGGAAACAAATGGTCATAGATCACAAAAAAATTTCTTCATATATATCAAAGAGTTGGATTATGTGATTAAGGTATGTGGGGCAATGTTAAGGAATTAGGTGCATGTGAATTACAACACTTCTTGGAGATATAAATTAGCCTTTAAGACTTCCGAACAAACCAAAGTACTAAAGAATGAAATGTTGCATGGGCTCTTTCATTTCATTTGACACTTAACTCTCTTTTCAAGACCAACCTTAGGATGAGGACAATTGAGGGGTAAGTGGTCAATCCTTTGACTATTAGGCCATATGAAATCTTTGATAAAGTTGTAAGGAATAATAGTGTTAAAGAAAATATAAGTTTGAATTAGGTTAATAAAATAAATATAGTTAATTTTGATGATTAAATTCAAATTGCTAATTGTAATAATTTATGAAAATTAAATGAGTAGGTTAGGTGTATTTAGTTTTAAAATTGATGGTAAAAAATTAAGTTTATAATGTTGTTTTAAATAAAACAATGTATCATTATTATGAATTTATATATTTTGATCCAGTGAATATCTTAGAGTCTAAAACAATTTAAGAATCTCTTGAGTCCATTCTAACTATTATGAACATGATATATCATGCAAGACTGATTTGAGTTATGTGAGATTAATCTAATAAAATGTGTATTTGAAAATATGCTCACTTTTTCCTCTAGAGACATTGTTTAGAAATTTTTGACTCGATCAATGAATGCATATTGCCGGTATTTCCCACAAGAAAATTAAAGTTAACTACAATGAGAGAGATATCAAAAAAAAAATTGACAAACATGCAAGTGCTTATATGATATCAATACAAATTTAATTGATTTATTTTCCTTTAAAATTGAAGTGTGTTCTAATTAACATTTATGTGTCTGTGTATGTTTAATTATATGTTGAATTTCCTTAAATATCATGGCATTCCAACATATTGCATGAAACATGTCATAGGATGGCTCATAAAAACCAATAGAAGGGGGCAAGAAAATTGGAATTTGAATTTGTACTCTTGGGATTTTAAGGATTATGCTTATGCTCCTCAAGATCAACTTGGATCAATATTGAGCCATGTGGAAATGATCTACATTGACAAGGTGGTGATCATGGAGTGGGGAATAAATGTATGGAAACAAGTTTTAACAAGGATGAAATAGGATAAGTAGATAAAAAATACATGGAAATATGTGCAACAAGGTACAATGAAGATGGATATGGATTAGGCCATGAACTAAAGACAAGAATATATCACTTATCTATATATTGTTGCACTAAGACATTCTCATTAAGGTGGGGATAAATGGGAAATGGTATGGATATAGAAACAACTTATATCTTAGTGAAAAATGAGTTACTAATCAATTGACTAATGTGGACAACTTGTTTATATGCCACAACCAAACCAACTTAAGATCTAAGTTTGTTACTAACCATCCCTATCAATTAAATTTTTTGTTGATAGTTGGTAAATTTTTATTGCCTATCATTTTTCCTTTAAATGGATATATTAAAATGGGAAAACCCTTTACAAAGTCATTTTCACTCCACAAAATATTTGAGGCATTGAATTTAAAAAGTAATAGTAGTATCACATTGCATGATAAACACAAAACTATAGAAAATTGATTCACTAATGTAATGGTCATTTACAAAATTGTTAGTTGTAGCTTCTTTACCAGTAAGAAGTTGTTAGAAATGATATTCAATTTAACTCATGTTGTGAAGAAAAGAAATGAAACAATCTATTAAATAGAATTTTAAAAATTAAAGTTTATATCAATACCAAGATTATGTGCTTTTGTACATATGCATTTCAAATAACAACATTTCAACACAATGTATTTGGGTATGACAAAGTGCAGGTTATAAAACACAATTTATTTTGAAGCATGCAATTTGTTAGTAGGTAGTGTGTGCAATGTGAAGCATGTACTATGAAGGTTAAACCCCCATACCATAACTTGCAGGTTAAAAACTAAAGAATGTTTTGACACCTCAAATGTCTTTTCACCCAAGTGAGACCAAATAAATAACATTAAATTGTTACTTAGAATATCATAAAAATAACCATACAACAAAGTTCCTATAGGAATCACCATTGAATAAGAAATAAATGAAAAAAACAACATAAATTACTACTATATCTGAAACATAAATCATACTATTGATGAAATCTACTAATATAAATATAATTACAATCCTTCCAATTTCCAAAAAGGAGTGTTTCCTTTGATTGCTTACTATGTTTCATTTAAATTTTTTCATCCCTTTTGTTCATTTATCTCTATTGGGATATTCTTAGGATTAATATTAAAATCTCTACAAAGTTGATTCACAATTACCCAACATATATATACAAATCTTCACATTAATTTGGACAATATATGACAGAAAAAAATAGGTTTATGTGATTAAAGAGTGCACACAACAATCATGACATTGGGAGTTTGAAATGCATTAATGTAGAATATAAACAAAAATAATATTGCAAAGCAATATATGTGTTGAATCCATTGTACATATACAATTCTCCAATTTTTTTATCAAGTGAAAATCACATAATTGTTTACATTAGAGACTAAACAGGGGCTCTACTCGTGTCACCCAATTGCTTTAAGAGAACAATGTGAGTTATGACAATAATAACTAGTTGACATTAGGATTGACCATCCAAATATTACATAAATTTGACCATCAAAACTTTGATTAGATTGCTAACAAAGCCCAAATGTTATCAAAGTATAATTTAACATATAACTTATGCATGAGTTTAAATTGATTGGATACAAAAACAAATGACAAACATGCACCAGTAAGACCTCAGAAATAATTGAATCTTACACCACATCATTTGTATTTTTTTAGTAAGCTCTATGAGAATTGTATCCCCATGAATACAGATAAGAGGGGTTTGATCTATAGCTAGTCTACTTATAAAATTAATTTCACCACAAACAGGCATATGCACATTACCAAATAGGCCTAATGTTTCCAACCCTTTTTTCCCAATTAGCGAATGTACAAGCTCTAGTTAATTTGGATTTGTCATCTAATAATCTCTCTAGCAGTATTTCATCTATGTTTGATAGTCTTTTGTCCCTTGTTGCAATAAATATCTCCAATAACTAGCTCCCTAGTGCATGAGCAAGCAAGAATATTAGATCAGGATGGTGGGCATGGTAAGACATAATCAGATAATCTAAGAGACACAAAATGTCAAGGGAAAAGTCATAGTCAGAGCCACCAGAGCCTCTTCACATTTCTCTATTGACTATTGCATCTCTCCATGTATTCTGATTTCTATGTGCATCGAAAAGCTAGAGACAATGTGGCCATTTACAAAGTAACGTTGATGTTATAGAATCTGGAGCATAAAACAAGCTTTAGCATTTGTAGGATTTATTGATATCACATAAATTAGAGCACCGAGTGCCTATAATACAAAACAATATGTTGCACGAATTCGATTTGCAAATGGTAATCAAAGCATTTGAGTCAAAACAATCTTACCAAATTTGACGAATATTTAGAAATGACCTTGTAATACAAAACCAGTAAAATTGAATGTATAAATAATACACAACCAGAGTGAACAACTGACTAACAAATGTGGCTCACAAATGGGTACATTGGTAATCAAATTGGGTCACAAGAAATTGAAAGGATGAAAGTATAGTTAAAAATAGTTTTAACGATCATTACTATTGTTGTCTACCTTATCAACAAATTTTCCTTTCCAACCATCGAGCAAGTGGTGGACGTCAAAATCGAAAGAGGGCTTGCAGAGAGAACCTGCATAGGAAGAAGTTTTGGGTGTGATTCTTTTGTAACAGTCAATAGAAAATAATGAGAGACAAATAAACCTCATCCTTGCTCCACTTTTTCCTCGAGGCTCTATAAACCGTGTTGTTAACATTCTTGCTTCTATAGAAGAGCAGATGGATGCAATTCACATAGAGTCATTTGAACCCACCGAGAGCCACCACCAAACTTGAGTTTTCCAAAGGCAGAGGTGACACATGACATAATGCCAATGGTGAGTATTTGTTGTCATGTGGGACTCTCAACCCTTGTTGGTAACTCTTAACTTCTCTGATGTTGTCCTCATTGATAGTTTAGGCTTTTGGTGTAGTGGCAATCGGTATGTGTTAATAAAATTGGTGACTTTGTTGGGGAGGGTTTGACTCCCACTCTTGACACTCTTTTTTATTGTGTTTGTCAACCTCTCAACTAGGGGGTAAACTGTAAACTACCATCACGTAATGCCCTCAACCTTTGTTGGTACCCCTTAACCTTCTCGATGTCACCCTCACTAACATATTAAGCTTTTGGTGTAGTGGAAGGGTCTATGTTAATAGTACAATGGCCTCCCATAGCACCTCCTCATCTATCCAAAAGCAACAGAAAATCAACCACCCAAAGCGGCAACCATTTGAGAAGCCACATTGTCACTTCAAACCTTGATCTATAAGCATTTCTCATAGTAACATATAGACCTAGAAAATTGAAAACCAAAATAATTGCAGTTTATTCATAAGATCATTATAACAAACATAAAATCACCACCATCTACTAAATTATATAACCCATTTTGTACTTATAGAGCTTCAAATGACGATGGAGTGGTTGGCATTGTGGCTTGATAGATTAAGAGACATTTCCATGTTGGAATTCCCACATCCAACAACCAACACATTATGTTCTTCAAATTATTCGAATGGTTGGCATTGTGGCTTGACAAATCAAGGGACATTTCCATGTTGGAATTCCCATGTCCAACAACCAACGCATTCTATTCTTCAAATTCCTCCCTAGTTTTATACATGTTTGCATCAAAGATGCATCCTTGGTGTGAATAATGATCTGCACTAAGTTAAACAAAGACAACACAAACAAGGTTAGTCATTCAAATTAGTACAAACATTATTCCCTATGAGATTCTTGATCAAACAAAGATGAAAAAATGAAACAAAAGCAAAAAAGAAAGCAAATGAAAGCATGTTAACAAACTAAATAAATCAAACCTCCATCCCACAGGGGAATTGGTGTCACTTTGATGTGGAAAGTGGCCCTTTTCCAATCCCTTTAATAAGCTTCAAGATCCTTGATGAATTTGGAGTAGAGTGACAATGCCTAAGATTGTGGATGAAAATGGATTTAATAAAGCCAATTTCCCTCAAAGATAGTGATAGCAATTAGATGATTGATGGATGAAATGAGCATAATGACTTTGCATGGATTGTAGATGCACATTGTGAAAAGAATACTTCTATTTATAGAAGCCAAGGGTTGAAGAATGAGAGGATTTGATGAATGTGGGATAAAATGAGAGCCAATGAGAAAGTGCCACTTGTCACAAATCTAATGGGTGAAGTTAGAGCACATTTTGGGAAATGTGTGAGTGGAGGAGGATGGAAGAGAAATAAATGAGAATAGTTGAGGATTTGAAAGGTTGGAAGAGGAATTGAATGAATTTAGTTGAGATTTGAGAAGATGTAAGAGAAGTTAGAGAAGTTATTGCATTTGTAAGAGGAGTTATTATGGATGTGAAAGAATTTTGAAAACCTTTGGAGGGAAATTGAATGAGAGGTTGTTGAGAGAAATATTCCTTGAAATATTCCTTTGTGAGGATAAATAGAGGAATTATTTAATTAAAAGAAATGAATTTCATTTGCAACCTATTTAGTTGACCATGAGTTGATTTAACTCTTGAGGATTTAAAAACTAAAGAATTTATTAATGTTGATTAGAGAGTGATTTAGGATTAATTAATCCATAATTAATTAACTGGAGTGGGTTAGGGGATTGTGAAATTTGATTTAATTTATTTAATCAAATGAGAGGACTTTGGAGGATTTAATTAAATGATTTGATTGAATTAAATGTGATGAAAATTAGTTAGAAGAAGGGTGAATTAATTAATAAATTTAATTATTTGATTAATATTTGAATTTACTGAATTTAACTAAATAATGTTGATTATTTATTTAATTAATGAATTTTAAGTGGTTTATGGAGAAATGGTGTTAGTTAATCAGAATCAGATGCATAGTATCAATTAGGACTTTTTTTGGTGTCTACATTTTTCTGATCTTTGAAGTGAAATACCTACTACGTCAGTTCAAAGAATAACACTACCAAGATCAAAATTCAAAAAATTCCTAATTTTTTGGATGCCCCACTATTGCCACAATGGAAGAAATTATGCTACTACATTGCCCCCTCAAGAGATCGAATGAAAAATTTCAATTTTGGGTTGAGCTTGGGATAAAAATTTAAGATCAGTTCAACTCAAAGATGATTAGAAAGCTTAGATGTCTGATGTAGATAGATTTTATGATGTATAGAGAGTCAGTGACCATGGCTAGCCTTACGTATATTTTGATATAACTAATTTGATACTTGTATCTAGAAATTTTAGTAGAGATATAAGAATGAGAAGAATAAGATGGATATAAGTAGAACAATAAGATGAATGAACCCTTGATTCTAAGAAGATGCAAAAGTCCAACAAGTCCACAAGTCATCAAGACTTTATTAGATATGGTGATGAGTGATGATTATTTTCTTATCCAGGGATTGGGACACAAACACCATAACTTTCCTTATGTTTGATAAAACACATAGATGCAATGCATCAAGGTATAGACAAATAGGATGGCAGGGTATCTAGTGCCATGGACTTTGACTCGACAAACAGATAGGAGTATTCTTATTCACATCTGACATATAGAAAATTTTCTAGGATGTACTTAAGAAGTTTCAAACATCTTGGACCAAAACACGGAAAGGTATAACCTATCAATGCAATAGTCAACAAGCTGCCCAAAACACCTTCCATACATACCTAACAAAGCAATTATTCACCAAGTTATATTAAAAGAACGTCCAACAAGCACAACAAACAAAAGATAATGATCAATGCCCCATTCATTTTTCTCTAAATCATTTTGATATACATCATCGAGAGGTCATTGGAATGAGCACAATAAGATAAATCAAAGAAAATATCGAGTGAACAAACAAGTCAATGTTTTTCATACCTCTAGCCAAGGGGATGTGTTTTGTTTAGGATAAGTATCCAAAGTGTTTGCCAAAGATAATGCCCATTGTAGGAAGGATGCATCCTAGGACATGTTAGTGGATGGTGGCAAGTTGTTTTTTTTAGGATAAGCATCCAAAGTGATTGCCAAAGATAATGCCCATTGCAGGAAGAATGCATCCTAGAACATTTTAGTGGATGGTGGCAAGTTGATAGGTTGTTTAAAAGGTTGTTGATATAAGGTTTGATTGACATGTTTTCTAAAAGGATCAAGAGTTTGATTTTTCGTTTAAAAGTATGTTGTTTCGATTTTGATTTTGTGTTTGAAGCTTGCTTTTTCCAATTGTTGTGGTTGTTTCTATTTGTATTACCAAAGGATGAAGGCGATGGTTGATTTATTATGCATAATTTATTATCACAAGTGAAGCGAAATGAGACAGATGGATTTTTTCAAATATTTAGATTTTTTTATGTTTTTGAAATGTTATGAGGCTTTTTTTTTTAATTTTTGGGTTATTTAAATGTTTTTGTGTCTCAGGGGTTGATTGAAGATTATCCTTTCCTACATTTAAGCTCAGAGACGACATAGTTCAAATAACCATGTTTTTGATGTTTTTTGAATTTTATTAGTGTTTTTGGATTTTGATATGATTTGAATGTTTTTTGGTTTTTTGATTTTATGAATGTTTTTGGATTTTTTTATTTTCTGAAGTTTTGACAATTTGGACATGGATATGCATGATGATATCAGTGATCTATTTTTGTATTTTGTTGAAAACCAAGCTAGGGTTGATTGATTGGATTGATAGATTGATGATGATAACATTGTTGAGGATACACAACAATGCAAAGATAGTGTTAAGCAACACAAAGATTGGGAAGGATATCCCCAAATGATGATGGATTGATTGGATTTGATTAATCAAGATTGATGATGATAACATTGTTGAGGATACATAACCATGCAAGGATAATGTTAAGCAACACAAGGGTTGGAAAGGATATCCCAAGATGATGATGGATTGATTGGATTTGATTGATCAAGATTTTGAAGCTTAGTTTGGAACAAAATTTGTTTTGAATGATTTGAGGTGATGTTGAAGCATATGCTAGAAGCAATTGATATTGATTGTTTGGATTGATGTTCAATGAAAGATAAAGATTGATAAGGAACATCTTCTTGTCAAAATGTGCCATGGGCTAGTGATTTGGATTTTTTTCTTACAAGTGTTTTGACCAATTTTATTTTATGTTTGCCAATGTTTGGATCACCGCATAAGTTGGAAGATACATATCAAGATTTATTTCCAAATAAAGATCTAAATATCTGCCCTCGGTGTCTAGCAATGTCTGGCATGGATGGATGCTTGTGTAGATGTATGGATGGAGGGATATGGATTCTCTTGCGATAAGATAAGGCGTTCGAATAAAGAATGCTCATTTGGATAATGCTTCATGGCTTAGATAATGCTAGATGGGATAGGATCAATGAAAATGACTCATGTGAAGCTGTTTACCATGTAAGCAAGTGTAAAGTGTACATCAAACTTTATCAAGATCAAGATAATGTAGGTAGATGACAATGGGTTGGATCAATTGTTCATGGATGAATAGATTTATTATGAATAAGATGGATGGAATGCTAGATTTTTTATGGATGAGATGAGATGATTTCACCTGAATTAGTGCATGCAGATGCTTGATTCTAAACATGACACCTATTTTCTAGGTTTTCATCATGGTACTTGTCCAAAGTGCCACTGTAGTGGATTTCATTGGAGGATGATTTTTTATCTTTACTATTTTCATGATTTGTTGATTTTTTGGTTTTTTGTGAGAGATTTTAAGTTCACACTGAACACTTGGTGGTGTCCATGTAGATGCTTCTGTCATAATGTGCCATCAATAACCTGCTTGAAGAAGCTACCTTTCCAAGATATGTGCACTTGAATACAACTTTTGACATTGTTGATATACTTTGTTAATACCAGAGTTAACTTTGTCTTTGTGCAAACATCGCAATAGAGTGCCTTCTGAATCCTTATGATGAAGGGTCGTTGCCAATACATGGTCAATGTGAGAATTTGATATCATGTGTGGAGGTGTGGATGGTGGTTTTTGTTTAAGAATAGGAGATGGATTGGTTGATAGTTTGGAATATTTGACTCTTCAAACTTAGGAAGATGAGCAAAGATGAGTGGATACGGAAGTGTGTTTGGAATTAGGACCACCTGCTTGATATACTTTGTACGTTGCTTAAGAAGTATGTTTTTTCCTTTGTGGACATCTTTGATGGATACTTTTCCCTTTCTTATTTTTCCCCATAGTTTCTTTGACTAATGGAGTTTGATAGAGATAATATTTCTTTGTATCCTTTGGTATCCACTTGTATTTGATTTTTCCTTGATGCTTTGCTACTTATTTTCCTTTGATGATGTTCTTGCTTTGATTCACATCCTTCTTTTGATGTTGGTCCCAATTTGTGGATAGGGTGATGGGTGGATGAAGATTCATGACATGGCTAGTTGTATTGGTTTTACCATTGTGTGAACCCAAACTTAGGTACCTGCAAAACAACATGATTAAACAAGTTAAACAAGGACATGCAAGCCTAAACATGGATTCCCCATGAGATTCATTAACATAACTAAAATTAGGAAGAAAATGCTAAAAACACTATGAAATCACAAAAACAAGATTGAATCCTAATTAAGCTAGCAAACTCTTAATCCCATGGGGAATTGGTGCCAATTTGATGTGAAAATTTGGCCCTTTCCCCAATCCTAAGATGCAAGTTGATTGTTGTTGAAGATTGTTGATCCACTTTGGTGAAGAATGTGATAGCTCCAAGCCTAAAATCTGCAATAACCTAGCTAAGAACTCAAATGATGGATGAAAATGGCTAAGTATTTTAGCATGGTAACTTTGCTTGGAATGTGGATGATGAAATGAGGAGAGGAGCTCTTCATTTATAGGATTTCAAGATGGATGAAAGTCCAATTTTGAGCAATGTGGGACTAACATTCAACCAATGGCAAGGTGCCACTTGTCAAGCTATGAATGGATGATGGTTGTGCAAGATTTGGGGTTTGTGCCAATAAATGCCAATATTTGAAATTCAAATTTGTTGAAATGACATGTAAGAGGGAAGGGAAAATGCAATAAATGCCACTTGGCTCAAGGCAAAGGACATGTAAGATGAAGTTATTGCTTGTTGGATGTACATGTTGACTTGGAATTTTTGAATTCAAATTGAGAGAATATTCCAAAAAGATGCCTTGTGAGGAAAATAGGGATTTAATAAATGAATTAAATCTATTTTCATGTGCAACTTGCATTATCTAGAGGATGTGACATGAGATTAGATTAAATTAATCAAGGGTTAATTAATTTAATGGGAGATTTGATGATGTGACTTATTTGACTTAGATTTATGGATTTATTTAAATCAAATAAGAGAGGAATATGATAAGAGGCTAATTAAATAAAGATTTTGATTTATTTAATTAAAAGGGATGGTGTTAGATTAAATTCAATAAGGTTTTAATTTATTAAATTTAATGGATAGACTTTAGAGGTTTAATCAAATAAATTGATTATTTAATTAAATAGGGATAATTAGATCAGATGGAATGATTTAATTAACAAGAGAAAGTGACTTAATTAGACAAAATGATTTATTTAATTAAGAGATGAATATTGATGAATTTAATCAGATAGGGAATTTGATTAAACAGTTAGACCGAGGGATGATTTAGGAAGAAACGATGTTAGTAAGTTAGGATCAGGTGCATGATGCCAATCAGTACATTTTTGATGTCTACATTTTGCCCCTCTTTGAAGCAATGCACTTGTTGCATTGGTTCAAAGAATAAATGATCTCAATCAAAGCCGAAAAAGTTTCAATATTCAAAAGCTTGCCCCGCCACATGGCGAGAGAATGTGCTATTGAGAATGCCCCTCGAGAGATCGATGAAAATTTCAATTTTTGGGTGACTTCCAAAAGGTGACAAAGCGCCTGGGTCCAAAAGGGGTCCGAGGGCTAAAACGTGTCTAAATGCAATAAATCAATGAAAAAAATGTTTTCCCGAATGGACAAAACAAGTTCGGGGCAAAAACTCCTAGCGTGACAAATTTAAAGGTCAAAAATCCTCAATTTTAGGCTTAAAAGGGGCCTGAGGGGTCACTTTCAAGTCATTTTCACACACCTCTACTAGCAATTTTGAGATTTGAGCTCTGACCTCCTGACGATATGGTGCAACGACAGCTTCCCCTGCACATCTCTAACTGAGTTCGAACCTACTAGTGGCCACCCGGTATGTGATCTTTACCTTAGCTTAAATTTTTCATTTCAGTGCATTTATTACTTGTTTTAGGATGAGCTTGCTTCCAGCAATGCTATTATAGCACCGCTCGGTGTTTAAAGTGCGCCACTTTTTACCGTTTCACGCCACAACGGTGTTGTTTAGCACCGCGGTAGCTCAATTTGGAGTTTAAAAACTCCACCGCTACTTGACTCTACCGGGCAGTCCAGCTTTGGAAAGTGCACTCGGCCGGTGCCCCTTTCAAGAAAAAAAATGCTACTTAAGGGTTAAAAGGCACCGCATGGCCCGGTTTAGTGGAATTTTATCTAGCTCTGAGTTTAAGAAAATTAAACCATGACGCCTTCACAAATTGTGCCGCTAAAATGCAAGTTTGAGGTTACACTAGAATTTTTCAAAAAATAACATGCCAACTTTGTGTGATGCGACTGCCCAAGGAGCTTTATCTGCGGGGAGCATTATCGTGTGGATGCGGGTGTCCTAATGACTTGAGCTGACAGGGACTTAGACCGACCGGGGTCGCGAAGACTATGGCACATCATAAGACGTAGGTAACCCGGGTATGCATACGACCTTGGGATGCCATCTACACGCGATCGGGTGGGTACAAAGAAGATGTCATCGTTTCATCTTCCCACTAGTGAGGCGACTGTCACTTTGGAAGACATTTGGCACATTCTTCGATTGCCCATTCATAGCTGACGGGTGATCCACAACATGGAGGAGGGACATGAGTGTTGCATCCAAGTCCTCGCCACTCGGGACAATGTTATTAAGATAGGATGACAATGATCAAGAGGGATGATCAAGCCCCCAAGGTCAAGATCCTATGAAAAACCAACATAGGTGCAAAAGAACACACTTGTGGATGATATATGAAGCCATAATCAGATCACAAGCATAAACCATTAAGGATAGAAAAAGAAAAAAGGCAAAAGAAAAAGGAAAAAGGAAAAAGGAAAACAAAAGGAAAAATGCAATGGATCAAGCTTTGATTGGTCATCCAACGTGTTGGACCGGTCTAGGTTGTTTTTCCAAAAAAGGTTTACAAGTGGAACGCGTTGTCCACTATGCAAACAAAATGCATGCTCATGAGGGCTAGTGGGAGCTAGTTGTCCACTAGGTGAGCCCCAAGGGACCATATTAAATCCATACCTCCATGACTTTAATAAGGTACAAAAAAAAATGCTCAAATGGGCTAGTGAAGCTAGGTGTCAACTAGGTGAGTCCCAGGGAATCATATTAAATCCATACATCCATGACTTTAATAAGGTACAAAAATACAACACAACAAGAAAGAGGGATGTTCAAAGAGATTTCGCTTAGTTCGTGTAAGATCTCTTCTTAGAGAACATTGTGATTAATGTTTCCAAGGGATGACAAGTCAAAGAAATATCACGATCTCAGAGGAAATCAAGCCCAATGACACCACCAAGAAACCCACTTTAAAGAAATTTCTAACACCATGATGTGAGAAAATACTTTAAAGTAGCAAAGGATAAATGCTAACAATAAATAGGATATGAGAGCTTATTCGGAAAGCCCTATGCCAAGTCATATGTTTCTGATAAGCTACATCATGCAAAAGGTAGTATGTCACATGTGAGACAACTTAAGGCATGTCCTCCACATCCCAAGCTTGCTCGTGTATGTACATGAAAGGTGGTCAACTAGCCACAAGAGGCAAAAAAATGTGACACACAAGGACAAGGCTACCTAACCTCTTGCCCCCATTGAGTGCAAGACAAAGGTGAGCCGAAATGATTAATGAGAAACATGCTAGAGTGAAAATTAGTATCAATTAAAGGAATTAGGTGCCCCCACATAAGGAAGAACACCAAACTCCTTAAGATGTTGAATTTTTCTACTCAAAACCTTACACTCATTAGTAGAATGACCATGAATTCTATGGTATGCACAAAATGAAGTCTTGTAATAAAGTTTCTTTCGTGTTCTTGGGGGGAGAGATATTAGACGATCTTGGAGGAGTTTCGTCAAGATACTCTCTTGATCAATGATAGAAGGTGTTCCTGAAGTTTGCGGCAAAGATATCTCTTGTTTAGTACGAGATGTCATACCTACACAAGACTTTTTAGATTGTGAGATTTCATTCTCTCCTTTACAAGAGGGTGTAAAATCTAAGGAATTCAAATCATTAGTGTTTTGTGTGATGCCATTAACATTAAGCGAGGATTTCTTTGTTTGTTTCATTTCTTGCAAAGGATAACAATCAAGACCACTAGTGTCTATTAGTTCAGGATGCACTACTATTAAAGTCAGTTTAGAAGGATGTTTTGTAATAGTATTGATATTAAGTGAAGGCCTTTTTGTGTCTTTTGAGGGACAATAACCAAGATCACTATTCTTTTCTTGTGCATGTGGCTCTATAGGGACACAGATACCTTGTTCTCTAGCACCACATCCTTTTCCACTATATCCAAGTTGTTTCGTAAGCTCATAACCTTTTCCATAAAATTTTTTCATTTCTTTAGGATTTTTTGGTTGTTGATAGTTAGTTTCTTTGAAGTTTGATATGTAATTTGTTGTCTTTTATTATGAAGTGGTTGAGGTGGATGCTTTTGAAGGTTCATCTAAGTTTTGTGTTAACATTACCGTTTTTTCTTTTCTCTTGTTTGAATCTTTATATATAATCTTGTATTTTCCCATGAATGTATGTTCAAAATCTAAGGAACCTTAGTCATCTTTCAATAGCTTCGTGACTTTGTCAATGTGTTTTTCTTTGTCTTTTTGTTGCACGGGTTCCACTTGTGTAGTTGGTGTCAATGTTTTCAAGAGATTTTCCTTGTTTTTCAAAATGTTTAGATAATTGTATGGTTTAGGATCGACTTTGATTGTATAAAATTTATTGTTGTAAACATATTTCATGATACGATGAAGGGTAGAAGGCACAACATGCATCTCATGCATCCAGGGTTTTCCTAAAAGGATATTGTACCAAAGATCATCAGGCATAACATGGATCGAGATTTTTAATGTAACTTTGTCAACTTTAATAGGTAATGTTATCACCCCAAGTGGTCGTTTTCTTACGTTATCAAGGTCATTAATAGATAAAGAAGTAGGTTGGATTTTGGATTTATCAACACCAAGCCTATCCAAAAGGTTCACATTACACACATTTAAGGTTGAGCCATTGTCCACAAGGGTTCATTTTATCCCTTTTGTATTGTATTGAGCTAATTTTTTTGCACTTCCAAAAGGGGTAATTCACTTTGGTGGAAAACAATGTCAACATTTATTCCTTCAATAATTGCTGCTATGTCGTTCAGGTTTGCACTAGAGGGAACCACAACTTGTTGTAAGGTTGTTTGAAGCATGGTTTGATAATTAGGTGAATTCTGAATCAAGTCCTAGAGGGATATCTTTGTAGGAGTATTCTTAAGTTGTTCAATAAGATCATACTCCTTCCCACTATGTGAAGTTAAATGGGGAGCACTAGGAAAAATATGATTAGGCAAAGGGAGGGATGTTGAAGTTGTTTGTCTTGATTGTGGATTGTTCCTAGTGTGTATGTATGAGCAATGGTATTGTAATTGGGTTGCTATGAAACATTGTTCTTAGATGGTTCGAGGATAATGATGTGGTTTTTTTGAACTTATGGTTTTTGAGAAGGTGGATAAATGATAAGTTTAGGCTCAGGAGAGTACTCCAAGGGATATCTAATGTGCATAACCTCAAAAGAATTATCGTTATTTTCATGATCTCTTAGTGAAGAGGATTTTAAGGTTACTTCATCATCTTCATCTAAGGAATTACTATTGTCAATGTGCTCCTTTTCTTCCAGTGTAATACCTTCCCTAGTAGTAGAGTTTTTAGAAGAACTACAAACCAAATGTTCTTGATATTCAAGGGTTGGTTCTTCTAAAATGACTTCACCGCATGTAAGGGAGTTATCAATGGTTGAATTTTCTTTCTCAATAAGGGTTTCCCTAGGCGAAAGGGGAAAACTAAGATTCTCATGACTTTCATTGATCAAAGTATCTTTTGATAACGACAAGGACAAGTATGATTTTCATGATCATTTATGATTTCATTCCTTTGTTCCCTAAGATCTTGCAAAATAGGATAAGTAGGGGAAGGATCATAAAGAGGGTTGTTGTAGACCTTAAAGATTTGATCATCTAACACTAATCTATCATCCTCATCATTTACAATCTCATTGTCTTTGACTAAATAGGGCCTAAAGGCCATCCACTTTCGTTTTCCACCAATTTTCAAGTCCATCCAGAGCCTCTAAGTGCCTCAAAATTGACCACAAAGATTTTACAAGGATTTTTGAAAATTAAAATTTTAATATCTCTCAAATGACAAATGGTATTGAAGTGATTTCTTCGCCATTGGCTTCAATTTACCATTCTAGATGTATGTGTAAGATTTTGTGTCCAATTGTGCATAAATGAAAACTTACAAAAATAGTAACCCTACCAAATTTAACCCTTACTGAAAAGAAACAACATTTTTTTTGGGTGATGCAAGATTGCTCTTACACCTTGGATGCTCCTGCATCAGAACATAAGACAACTCCATTTACCCTCAATGGAATGGAGCTAAAGAGATAATGAATATGATATTGATGGAGAGAGATAGCAGTATGCTTAGTGGATCCATCTTGGAAAAAAATATAAGAACAAGTATTTGGTATGGCTTGTTACCTAATTAACATATCTCATAAATCAATGATTATTGATAAGACTCTTGTGGAGGCACAAATGAGAAAAAGGCCCTTATTACAACATCTTATACTTTTTGAATGAGGCATATGCAAATGTGCCTAAGGAGAGTAGTCAAAATTGGAGAACAAGGTAGTCAACTATTGTGTGAGTGTGAAAGGGTACAAGCTACGAGACCTTGTGGCCAAGAGATTTTTATCGAATAAAGTGTCATTTTAGAGAGATTAATATTTCTTTCATAGTGTTGTAGCAAAAATAGGATGGGAAGAGATATGTGGTTCAATAAACCCCAAAAAATGAGAACATTTAATTGAAATATTGTGAAGGATTTAAAGTAGAGGAGAGCTCAAGTAGTTTTGGTAGTTTAGAAGAGAAGGTATAACTTACACCTCATCTCTTCAATAGATCCACTTAGTAGAGACAATAACTAGATACATATAATCCTCCTTAATGGAGTTTTATTTTTATTTTGATTATTAATAATTATGAGCCTATAACTATGAAGGTAGTAAAGAATATAGGCTACTTTGAGTCTTAGAGAGTGCTATACATTGGGAGATGGTAAATGAAAAGTACGAGGTAAGACTGGTTACAAAAGGATATTCTCAAGTTAAGGGGATGGAATTTGGTGAGATTTTTTTCTAGATCCTAAGATGGCATATATTAGGTTATTGTTATTTGTAACGAAAAAATTTTGATTTAGAGAAAATAAAATGGATGTAAAGATATCATTTTGGCAATGTGAAGTGGGGCAAGAGATTTATATGACACAAACACAACACTATGTTGCCAAAGGAAAAGAAGCCTTTGGTATATAAATTGAAAAATATTCATATAGTCTCAAACAATGTCCTAAAATGTGATAGCATAAATTTGATTCATTTGTGTTGGCTTGGGTAAAGATATTAGATGAGATATCTAGGAAAGAAAAATCTTTGTTTGGGCCAAAGTAAGTATGGGAACTCTATAAGTTATATTGTTTTAACATTGTAAGAAACAAACCATTTAGTGTTCCTATTTTCGTGGGCACTAAGCTTTTAGTTGGGTAATGTTCTATGACACAAAAAATACAAAGGCTATTTCTTATGTTCCATATGCCATTGTAGTTGGGAATTTGATGTATGTTATGGTCTATACTAGAGTAGACATCACCTAATAAATAGAATTCTTGAGCCATTTTGTACCTAATCCTAGTTAAGATCATTAGGATGTAGATAAAATGTCTTCTGAAAATATTTTCAAGGTACTTTTCAGTACTTTATTTTTTATAATGTTGATTCCTCAAGGGACCAACACACAATGGATATTTGTGGCTTTAGATTGGATAGGAGATGTTGATAGAAAAGGATCCACTAGTAGGTTTTTTTTAATTTATTTAGTGGTGCTATTAGTTGGGTGAGTAAGCAATAGGTTGTAGTCACTTTTTTCACTATGAAGGTTGAGTACATGACAATTGCTAATGCATGTATGAAGGTCATTTGGCTTAATATATTAAGTTAGGGAGCTATCAAAGTTCTTTGTGACTATTAGATTTTTTTCATTACATGGTAGATGATGACAAGATGATGCTAAAGAAATTCAACACTTTGTAGAATGTCATAGATATATTGACAAGACAATTCAACATAGAGAGTTTAAGTTGTGCAATAAGTCTATGGGCCTCTCAGCCCCTAGCAAATAATTTATACTATTGGTATTCCTTTTTCTCTTGCAAAGTTTTTTATAAGTGAGAGAATGTGAGGAAAGGTGACTCGATATTAATCCTAGTGTTAAGAATAAAATTAAAAAAAAATTCTATAAAATAAAATATACAAATTTTAGGACTCTAGAGGTCAACTTTGGCCCCAAAAAATATTGAATTGTGTTTTAACTACCTAGGGCAAGCATATTGTGATGACATGGATCTCTTCTAGATATACAATTTATCAAAGGGGCTTAATCAACTTCCCAAATCAAAAGTCATGTTCTTCAGAAGTTGGGCCTCCGACATACAAAAATTTAAGAGCATCTATAACACATAAGAATGTTATAAGGGGAGTTACATTTGTTGTCAAACTTATGATATGAAACATCTTAAATTATCTTTGAATGGAGATAATGGAGCCAAAATGGATCAACTAAGTTTTTGAGTGGATTATGATAAATTTATGACGGGTAGAAAAATGTGTTATTAACCCATGTACTCTTCTTGGGATTTGGGCATTGGAATTTTTATTAGGGATTTAGGTGCCATATTTTGGATGGTTCTGGCTCATAATTTTTTAAATACAATGTTTTCTTTTAAGGGACCTAAACACATTTGACCTAGAGCTATGAATCGGTGAGGTCACAAACGAGGGACCTCATCCCCAATTTAAACATTCAACAATAACACCCCAATGAGGTTTGAATCTTGATGGCAAGAACAACAACTCAACAACTTAACCATCATACCATGTCATTGGCAATAAACACAATGTTATTGTTCTTAAGTATCACTTCTATTCATTGTTGATTTAGATGGAGGCTTCATAGAGAGTTTTATATGTATTGTTATGTTGTAAAAATTATTTCAAAACTCTTGTTGGTGATACTACTATAAATTTTTAGTCTCTACAAGTGGATTGTAATCATTGACTTATGAATAATAAATGAAGTTTTCAAATGGCTTTTTCTTCCAAAAAGATTTCTCCCATGTAAATTATTGTATTATAATATGTAACTTCTATGTTTATTCTCTTGTAACTAAATAACCAATTTAAATTTTGCACATACCTTCTCTATTAAATTAATGTAAAAAAAATATTGTACATTTATACTTTTCTATTAAGTCCCCAAGCTAGACCATAAACTATTTAATCTATTTTTTTACATTATGAAAGGCTTCTTACCAATTCAGAAACCCTCTTATTATGAGATTAAATATTCATTAAACCCAAGGCTTCATAGAATCCCAGTTGACCTTCTTATTAGTAAAAATTGGCATCCCAGTTAACTTCTAATGAATTGGATGTATTTTAAATGAAATAGGTTGCTAAATTTTCTGCAAATGAATACTTCATAGATGAAATCTTTGTTCTTGCTATAATTGAGTTGTGTATGCACTACATGCATAAATTACTTCAAAGGTATAATTATTTGACCATCTTTTGCAATCGCCAAGAGATATATTTTACATAAATTAATATGTTTTAAGTTTTGATCTTTTGGCTAAAGGGTGGATACTCTTGCTGATCCAACTGTTTCAACAAAATCTTGTTTATGTATGTCATTGTGTAGTGTTTGGCTGTAAGTGCATATGATATAATGGGAAGTGGTTTAAATCTTGAAGTTGACTAAATAATACAGTGTTCTAATTGCTTCTTCTAGGAGACTTGTTTGCTTCAATTGTTCTACATTCTTCTTATTCTTTTTATCAAATATCTAGTCTGTTGAGTTTTAGGAAAATTCATTGTCAACATTTCACCACGGGAAAATTCATCTTCAACAATTCATTGTCATGACAAATTCGTCTCGTGGAAAATTCACCACAAGCAATTCACTGTCATGAATAATTCATCGTATTAATATTTTTTAATATATATTTCCAAGATCTTGAGAGTTTTTTGAAAAAGAATAAATTCCACTGCATTAATAATAGAGATGACTGATATTGTTGTATAATTTGTTTACTAGAATAAAATAAAATATATTGAAAAATGTTTCATTTTTAAATCATAAATCAAATTTTCTAATTGTATATATGATGAATTATCCACAACAATGAATTGTTGGTGGTAAATTTTTCACAAGATGAATTTGTTGATGAATTGTTAATGGTGAATTTTCCGACAATAAATTGTTGACGATGAAATTTCCTACTAATGACTATGGGACATTGAGGTTTGAAGGTTAACTCCTGTTAGAAGCTTCACTCGTTTCTTTGATCAAGTGCACGCAGGTACTTGGGAATTGAATGATTATGTAGATGCTATGCTTTGAATATAGAAATGCATGAAGTATTTAAATAAAGTCAAATTAATTTTGACGATATTAATTTTTGTAGTCGATTTAAGATTCATCTGCTTATGTGGCATCAATCCTGTTCTATGCAAGTTATAGATATGTTCTTCTACCGCCAATGGGACCATCTATCTTCAGGGTTGCTGCATTTATGGGACACAGTGAATTGGTTTGTAACATTTCTTCTTGTATGAATTTGTTTGCTAGAAACGTTTTGTGTTAAGATTTATTACCTATCATCTAGAACTTAGTTTAGCTAAGTCTTCAATGTGAGAATGTCTTATTTTATCAGGTATAGTCAATTGAGCCTGGTTCTCATTTAATAAATGGTTCCCTCAGAACTTAGTATCTTTTCATTTTATAATTTTTTTTACAGGAGAAACTAGAATTTAATATTGAAGAGGATGAGCTACAGAATCTGTTCAACTTCAATCTCGCTGATATTTTTAGCTAAATCTGGGCTTCACATTTTGGTAAAACATAAATAATCAATCTTGTGGAAAGAAACTTGAATATCCAACTTCAATGCCATTGAGCATGTTTAAATTTATGTTATATCTAAAACAAAGCATTTAAATGAGTTGATTGTAAATTATGAAAACATACAGAAATAGCAAGATAATCATTAGAATTCTGGAGCATGATCAATAGCTTTTTCTAAATATACTTAATGTTGCGCGTTGGTGGCCCCAGGCTGCATCTAATAGTGGTTCTTCATATGCAGGATACATCGAGCTTCAATTGCCCACTTCAAGTTTGGCAGCTACTCTGCCTCTTCCATTGCCTGCTCCAAAAAGAGGTTGTGCAGTCATAAGCAGCTAAAAGAAAGATGCCTTCACAGTTGGACTCCATCATGTCCACCTCCCGGTCTCCACCACAGTAGTTTCTGAAGCCACATATCGGCAGGTATCAATTTCAGAAGATTCATCCAAACAGGGAGTTGATTTTCTAGCTAAAGATTGATGAATTTTAATCATTTTCTGGATCTTAATTGGTTACAGATTCAACTATAACGGGGGAAAAGCTATATGGTAGACAGCAAATTCAGTCTCTGTAGCTTTTGAAGAATATATCACAGAACAAGAGTGAACTGAACAGGAAGAGAATCTCCAGGAAGATGATTTAAATAAATCAAGTGAAGATGGAAGTCACAAGGATGATGGGAAGCTCAATGGAGGATCTTTCTTCATTCCATTACTAATGCTGAAATAGCTGCTGACCTACATATTAACTCCAAAAGTCCAGTTCATATGAGCTAACAGAAGCAAAACCTCAAATATCAAATGCCTTGCCATCCTAAAGGCTTGTCAAAATATTTAGAACTTAGAGGTGTGGGATTCCTGATTTCAGATCCTCGAGAATTTGTTTTAAAACATTCTGATTAATGATATTTGTAGCTACGAGTCAAATTAATCACAATGATAGTCATTCTTTGATCAAACATATTCCAGACCAAAACAAGCTAAATATAAGAAAACTTCAACACTAACAACAAAATACTTCGACACATGTTTGACAGAAAACTTGTAAAATAAAGATATATAAGAAATGTCCAGATAATTTAGTGGAGTGCAGCCGACAATTCAAGGATCGGTGTCGAGGTCAACTCTCACTGAAGTTTTTCTACTTCTGTATTAAGTTAAATTTTAATTTTTTCAATCCCTTGACATGACTAAACCAGCGATTTAGCCATAGTCATAGTAGATGGCATTGCATTTTTGTAAAAGATGTTATTCAAAAAATTGTATTGTAATTCTTAATTGCAGTATTTTAAACTCTATATATTTTTCACTATTAATTGTATATCCATGCTATTTTTCGTTTTGTTTTGTACATGCATGCTAGTTAGTGATTAATAGTAACACTTTTCAGTCTAGTGGAATAAAAAGAGTAGAAATTTGTATCTTAGGTGCTTGCTTATTGTTTTGATATTGTTCTATTTCAAGGAATTGATCAAGGTACATTGTTCTCATAGTTGGGTGATATGACAAACCTAACAAGGTATTTTCAATACCACTAGTATATAATTCTAAAAAAAGTAGAGGAGTGGAAGAAGGAAAAATTACAAACTAGAGATTTACAAATGACATAGACATAAATTAATAACACAATTTGGAGCTCATCTTAGTTCTTCTTTCAGCTCTTGATCTAAATTCAATTGAGAATTAGTAACAATACCTAGTGCGATGAACTTGCAGTATTGTGAGAATATGAATGGACGAAATGGCAATCTTGTGAAAGGAGATGTTTGCCTCCAAAATTGACCTTTTATTCAAACCAAAATTAGATATATACAATTAAAAGGGATATCAACAATCACCACAACCTTTTGAATTTGAAATGAATAGTTAGCTCTAATAAAACAACTAAAAAAATCTTTTTAAAAAAAAATATATGAATTTAAATACCCCAACTGAGCAAGGTCATAACTTGCAATTGGTTGGTTGGAATTTGGACTTCTTTACACCAACAGAAAGGTCCCTATGAGCTCCAATTTTAGTCCCTTAAATCCAAGTCTATGGATATTCAATAAAAGGGATGGATGACAATTTTGAGGCCAAATTTCACTCCGGAGGCCTCCAAAATGTGATTTAGTAAGACAAAAAATACTATAAATTTGCAAATAAAAATAATATTTTTTTTGGGAAGTATACAAGATTCGCCAAGTTTTTACACCTTCTCAGAAGGGGGGGGTGTTCTTAAAGTTATCTTTGCTTGGATTTCTAGATAATTTTGATTTCGAATCATTCTGAGGATCCAAATTTGATGCATTTTTTGTAAACGAACGTATACACTCTTAGCATTGAATTGCCTACTGACTCTGTGGAAATCTAAAATTATTGATTAATAAAAGGATTACGCCTATGCATGCATCTCAATTTGGTATCATTGTAGTGATATGATTGTTTCATATTCATCTAAATTGACAAATTAATGAAATCTTGTGAGTTATTGTGGAATTACGGTTTTGTCTCAGATTTGTGTGTGCTTGATGGCATTCTGATTTGATAAAATCTAAAAATCTTAAATATGTTATTTTATTTCCTCTGAAGATTGCATCATTTTTAATGGTAAATGTGTGAATTGCTACTTACTTTAATAATAGTTAGGAAATATTTTGTTTAAAAGCTCATATTTGATTTGTGAAATAGTTCTTGTCATTGTCCGTTTAGATTAAATTTGTTTGAATTCCTTACTACCCTCTCTATCCTTTGTATTTTGTTTAAATCAAGTGTGGAATTATAGAAAAGAGAATTAATTTAGTACAAATCTACTACAAATCTGAACATACAACTGTTTCTTGAATTGCTAGAATCATTATTTGTTGATTGCATGTTATGTCCAAAGAAGTAATATGTTGACAATGAACACTATGTTGGACCTCATGTGGTCAAGACCTGACTAGAAAGGAACCTTGGAGTAATTTATTTACTTTTCTAGAGAAGCAATAAACCCTTATTTCTTAGCATATTAGAAGTGGTTAAAACCACCCTTAACAGTAATGTATTCACATTTCTTTGATGTCCCCAAGTAGGGACTTTATATCCATGATTTTGGTTATTGAGAGGTCTCTCAGCCAACCCCTTCGTATATGCCATTTTTTATCAATTTTTTTTGTTATTGCAATGGTCATTTGACTACTTAGGAAGATTAATATTTTGAGTAATAATGGAATGAGTTTTGTTTGATATATTTCAATACCTTATGTAAGGATCATGAGATATAGGTACATAAGGCAACCTTTTATACCCCCTTAGTGGGATGGATTTGCAAAAGGAATGAATAAGACATTGATTGAAAGGGCTAGGAGTACGCTCAATAGATCTAGCTTGGAACAAACATTTTGGGTAGAATAGGTTTCCACATCTTGTCACTTAATAGGTGTCCTAAATCAAATCTTCTTGAAAAGATACTTTTGGAGTTGGAAAAAATTCAAGTTCATTGATTCATCTTCAAATCTATAGTTACATGGCATGCACACATGTGCCTAAGGAGAAGTAGTTTCAGTTGGATAATAAGGTTTTTAAATGTATATTAATTAGTTGTGTCATTGGTAAGAAAGGGTGTAAGATTTAGGATCATATGGTAAAAGAAAATGTTATCCTTCTAGATAAGTTTTTAAAAATATCCTTCCATAGTATTGTAGCATGTTTAGTTCAAAAATAGATGCTTTATGGTTTAGGACATAGAACATCACTTTTCTCCAACTAACATTCAAGGATGCCCTTAGAGATCTCAATCCAATAAAGAATGGAGGGAGAGATATGACAAAAAGGTATCCTAGGATATGATTTCAAATTACAAGAGGGGTTCACCACCAAGTTTAAACTTGGAAAAGACAATGAAATGCAAGATGAAATGTAAAACCCTAATATGATGCAAACTTGATTTAAATGGCCTAGAAATGCAAATGAAACAAAACATAAAGTTGTGAGATGAATGGTGTGCACATGGGCATCTAAAGATGACTAGAAGGAGATTTGAAATGCTGGAAGTTCTGACTTTTTGACCTAGTGGTCCACTCATTCACCATTTTGGGAAAATCAATCTCAGTTCTGGATTTTTGCATAGGAGCAAGTTTCAGACATAAGGGTATCTGAATCTACAATAATTTTTGAAAAACACCTACAATGGGACTCATTCGCCACTTGTGGCAAATGATTCCAGTTTGGATTTTTTGGAACTTCAAGGTTTGAATCTAGTCTTCACTGTTTGCTCTTTTTGTTCCCCTTTGTTTCCAGATCCAAAAACCTAATTTTTGGGATTGTGAGTAACTTTTTAGTGAATATTACAACCTTGCAAATGGGGAGACAACTCCAACAACTTTCTCCAAGCTTGTAACCCAATCTTCAATGATCCTTCAAGTCTTCAAAGCACCTAGATCTACAATTCCATAAAGAAAGAGAGAAAAAGTGTTGATTGTTAGGGAATAGGTGTTTGCCTTGGTCAAACCCCTTGTAGGTAATTAAACCAAATGATGAGATAATGAAACATGAATAATGATACTTTGATTGATGTCTTGTAAATCTACAACTTAACATGAAATGGCCTTGAAGGATGTAGATCTTGAAAATAGGAGTAGAACAATGCTTGATCTTGGATCTTCAATGCTACATCACAACACTAGCTCAATAACATGCTTGATGCTTGATATGCTTGACATGATGATGGATCTTGAATTGTTGCAACAATTGATGAAGAATCTTCCCTTGAATGCTCTATAAATGATCTTGAATTCTCTCTTG
Organism: Sequoia sempervirens; assembly: GCA_007258455.2. Taxonomy (NCBI): domain Eukaryota; kingdom Viridiplantae; phylum Streptophyta; class Pinopsida; order Cupressales; family Cupressaceae; genus Sequoia; species Sequoia sempervirens. Next base: position 292,764 of record VDFB02257523.1, read on the forward strand.
ATGCTCTTGTAAAGTCTTTGAATGCTTAACTCTTACTTTCTTGACTTGATATCATGAATGCTTATGTTGCTTATGTGTAATAAGGATTTGAAAGCTTGCTTCTATAGGAAATCCACTCAAATGACTATATATTAGATCCCCAAGGCTAACATAGAAGAAATTTGAACTTAAAACCCAGTTTTTCCCACTCAAACCTTGAAAATAGGCCAAATGGGACTCATTCACTCAAAGTGGTGAATGGATCCCATAGGGACTATTTTGCTTGCTACAATGTTGGGGAGTGCATATTAAGTTTATATGTTGATATTGTCAAGTTTTTGATTAAAATATGGCTTGGGATCTGCATAATATGGGTCATAGGGGCCTATTAATGAGGATATAAAGGTCATAAATGTAATAGGGCCCAAAATCCAAAGTGAAAGTGTAAATAAATACACTTTACAACACTAAATTAAGGAAAAAATAGGTCTATTTAGCTTATAGGTCCCTAAATCCAATGTGAATGTGTAAAACACATTACAACACTAGATTAGGTTTACTTAAAGTTTACAAGCCTCTTAAATTTAATGTGAAGGTGTAAATAAATACACTTTACAACATTAAATTAGGAAAAAGTTAAGTTAATTTAGCTTAAAAAGGGCCCAAGGCCTAATGTGGATGTGTAAAAAACCTCACAACACTAGATCAAGGTGATATCAAGTCCAGTTTATCATCAATTGTTCCCAAATCAAGTGTGAAAATGTGCACGATGACATTTTTCAACACTACATAGCCAAAGAGGGATGGAAAGGAAGATATGGTTCAAACACCTCCAATGAGAGAGAAGGTTGAACTAGAAACCCACAAAGGACCTAAAGAGGAGATGTCAAATATTTAATAGAGTTTCAAAGAGTAGATAGAATATACACCTCATCTCTTGATAAGGTTCCCTCAACATACATAATAATTAGACATATAATAATCTTGATTGTTGGTATAATTTTTACTTTGATTACTAACATAGATGAGCCTACAAGTGTGAGGGAGGTATTGACTATGGATGATTTCAAGTTTTGGAGAGTTCCTATAGATAATGAGATGGCTACTTTAGATAAAAATCACACATGGGACATGGTACCTTTTCCTAATGGTTATAAACCTATAGGTTATACATGGGTATTCAAAAGGAAGATCAATTATAATTACAACATTGAGAAGTATAAGGCTAGCCTAGTTGTGAAGGGTTATTCATAAGTTGAGGGAATTGAATATGGTGATATTTTCACTCTAATTTCAGATGTAACATCCACTCAGTTATTATTATCTATTACAAGATTTTTTTGCCTTGAGGTTCAGAAAATAGATGTGAATACAACTTCTTTCATGGTGATTTGGGAAAATGATTTTACATGACATAGCTAGAGCACTAAATTCAAAAAGATAAAGAAAAAATGATTTGTAAGTTGAAGAAATTATTGTATGGTTTTAAGCAATCACCTAGGATGTGGTAGCAAAAATTGATTCCTTTGTGGCTATAATGGGATTTTTTAGATGCAATTTGGATCATTGCATCTATTATAATATGGACACTCATCATTTCATTACGATTGCATTATATGCTCATGATATGTTATTTTTTGTAATATTAATAACATGATTTGTGATTTGAAGTTTCAACATTCAACACATATTGATATGGAAGACAGCGGCTGCTAGTTTATCTTAAGTATATATATTAAAAGAGATAAAGAAAACATAAGTCTTGAATTAGACTTGTTGGTTCCCAACATAGCAATGCATGAATTTTCTTAATTCCTAGTCCTCTTATCTACCTGTTTTTATGTGTGTATTTATTATATAATATGATCAATTTGAGATATTCTCATATGGATTCCCTTAGATAAAATCTCTTTAGTATTATCCATTTTTATCATGTATACGCTTTAATCATACAATAGGAGGTATATAAGCACATAAAAGTTCTAATTTTGGAGTATTTTGGTCATTTTATGGTGTTTTTAGGAAGTTGATAAGCTTTATTAGTCTAATGAATATTTGTATCAATCTAATATCTAGTTCCAATTTCCCATCCCACATGAAAGTTTTGCATAGGCCATTAGTCTATTTATTCCTTCTTCTTTCTTTATTTTCCTCCTTTGCAAGATTTTGATGTTTAACCTAGCTTTTTTTAACATCATGTATCGGGTGAAAATAGGATCCACCCTAATGTGTGGGAAAAAGAGATGGATCACTTATTTTTCAAGGCCCTAAACACCTCAAATTATGCAAAATATGATACTAATAACAACCAAAAATGCTACCCAACTATTATAACAACTATGGGGAATGTTTTTAGAGCATAAAAAGTTGTGTACCTAGCCAAAAAGTTGTTTTTGAGCTATGGAGGACTCATTCGCCTTTAGTGGTGAATGGGTCCTTTTAGGGTTTCAAAAAATTGATATCAAGATCTTGCACTTTGATGTTTGCACTCTTAAAATCCCAGTTGTCATGTTCTAGAAGCCTGTAGTTAATTTTGTATAACTCTTTCCGTAATCTTGCACTTTGAATGACAACTTTTGCAACTTTCACAACTTTGCTCCAAATTTTGCTCAACTTGATCTCCAACCTATAAATTTGCAATAACACACTCAAGGGCAAGAAAAACTTGTTGATTTGTTAGTGAATGGGGGTTTTCCTTAGTCAAACCCCTTGTAGGTAATTGAACCAAAAGATGTAATGAATGAAATGAAGCATGAAAGTGCAATAATGTAAATGATGTCACCTTGTATTTTGTCTTGTGAATCAAATCTGTAAACAATCATGGAGTGGCCATGAAGAATGTAGATCTTGGATGTAGGATGATGCTTGTAAATGAATCCTCAATGCAAACATTAACTTCTTAGCTCAACACATATGAATGCATTAAACCCTTGACATGATGATAAGACCTTGAATTGTTGTAATAAAGACTTGAAATTTTCCTTGAAATGTCTTGAAAATTCCTTAGGAATGCTCTAATGCTTGATCACTTGAATGCTTGATAAACTTTCTAGGAGAAACAATGTGAATTGACCCCTTATTTTTACTAAATTAGGAGATTAACCCCAAAATTCAAAGAACTAAGGCCAACACTAGATTTGAAAAGAAACATAATTAAATTCCCACCAAAATGAAATTCAAAAATTAGGGTCTCATTAAGGGAGGACCCATTTTCCACCAAAGGCGAATGGGTCTTGGCTAAGTTTCCAAGACCAAGCTTTGGGGAGCTAAAAGAAGGCAAAAAACCCATTCCAGATCAATTGAAAAAGGGGGTCTTGTTAAGGGAGGACCCATTCACCATTAAGGGTGAATAGATCCTGGCTCAGCTTACCAAGACCAAACTTTTTCCCAATGAAATAATTTGATATTTAATTTATGATTGTCGGGAAAGATCCTCATGAGGTGTCAAAATTAAGGCCTGAATTTGAATCAAAAGAGGGTTAATAACTCCAATGAATTAAGAGCACCTAGATAAGTGTGAAAGTGATTTACGACAATTTACAACACTTAAACAAGGTACATTTTTATTGAAGGGGGTCCATTAGGCTTAATTAAGCAAATAAGTCCTAGAAAAGCACAAAAGTGTGTTACAACACTTTACAACACCCTTGCAAAGGACCAATTAAGGCATGTTTTAGTTAAATAAAGGTACTAGAATAGTGTGAATGTGTACAAGACATTACAACACCACTCCAAGACACCATTAATTCAGCTTTAATGCCAATTATCAACCAAGCAAGGAAAAGGATACTTTTTTCATTACTACATTTTTCCCCCACTTTAGTGACAGGATGACCCCATGTCAAAATCACACTAAAGTAGACATCCAAGAAATGTAAGTATGCAGAAATTACATAGATACATGACCGTCCCTTGTCAAAGGCCAAAATAAACAAAAAAAAAGATCAAGCACAACCAATTCAACATGATGTGAGGCAATGGTTGTTTGTCCATAACACACGCTGCTCACTCTAAGGCCACGAAACTTTAGGTCGTCCACGGGGTGAGTTGTCCCAAAATATGTATGCTCACTCTAGGGTAGTGGAACCTCAAGCTATCCACTAGGTGATTTATCGAGCAATGAGGTGGCAAATGAGAGAATCGAATTAGCCTCTCATACCATACCGAAGTTATCCTCCTGACAACTTCAATAAGGCACAACAATGAAAATGCTTTTTTATGTCATGTAAAAAAAAAATTGAAGGGGATTTTGCTTTATTTGTGTAATAGTCTTCCTTGTAGGGAGCATTGTGCCTAAATGAAAATGCTTTTGTATGTCATGTAAAAAAAAATTGAAGGGAATTTTGCTTTATTTGTGTAACAATCTTCCTCGTAGGGAGCATTGTGCCTAATGTCTCCAAGAGAGGACAAACCAAAGTGTCAAATTACTACCCATGGGATGCCTCGTTCTCATCAGGCCATGTCAGTTGATCGTACACTCTTGGACAACATCAAACCCAATGACACCACCAAGAAGAGGACTCGTCATAAGAAAAAAGGAAAATAATGTCATGAAATTTTCCAAAAGATGTCATCGTTGTATGCCCCCACTTTAAAGCATTTGCTAAACCATCACTATGAGAAATTTCTTTAAAGTAGCCAATGTTTTTTATCCTAAGACATGAGAGCCTTCCTCGGAATACCCTATGCCAAGTCATATGTTTCCAAAGAAAGTTGCATCATGAAGTAGGAAGGAAGGGTTGCCCCCAAAAACACATAAGGGATCTATGGATTTGGGGTTAGTATGTATGTGCTACAATTTTTCATAGAGCATGGAACTATCATCATTCCCCAAATAGACATAAAACTGGAAGAATGACACAAAGAGAAAAAATAAAGGAAAAACCTTTTGGTTCAACATGGAAGAAACATGAATGTCTCGACGCCTTGCATCATCCCCAAAAGTAAAACACAAGACAAATTAAAAAGATAAAGATAAATATTTTGGGTCAACATGGAAGATACATGAATGTCTCAACACCTTGCGTCAACCCCAAAAGGAAAAACACAAGACAAAATGAAAAAGATGATTACGACATAGAGAAGAATGAAGGTACATATAGAAGAATTCACAAAAGAGAGAGGAACATCAAAAACAATGTCATGGGGGATCACATTACACACATGCAATCACAAAGAAAATGAAAAAGAAAAAGACTAGTAAGGCACATGCGAGTCAACCTAAAGCAGGTCATTTGCTTCCCAATCTCGGTCAGTATAAATAGAAGGCAGACAACTAGCCAAAGGGACAAGAGCAAGTGTTGAACTAGGACACGCACCAAGTTCAACAATATTTAACGATGAAATTAATGTCATCTAAGCTCATGGAAGAATAAAATAATGCATTCAACTCATCATGCACTTGTTCATCTTTTTTGCAATGTCAATGTCATCATCTAAGTTAATCACAATAGAGGTCGAATAACAATGTCCATACAATGTTTTTGTTTATGTTGCAGTGAGGGTTGAGATTCATCATGCATTGCTTTAGTTAGGTTTAGATTTTTATTTTCTATGTTATTATTGCTTTCTTGCAATCTATGAGTAGTAGCATGACATCTACGTCTATGCTCTCTGGCACTTTAATTTTTTTCAATTTATTGTCAATTTATTTTTGTGTATGAGTAGGTTTGTCAATTATAGGTTCCTTCTCTTCCTTGGGAGGACTAGAAGGAGCAACAATAGGTTGCTCAACCACTTTCTCTTTGACTTTATAAGCTTGTTTGACTCTAGGAGGGACAACAAGATTGTTTGTGTTATCTCATGGTCTCTTATATGAAATTGCAGGAAGTTGTTCTATAGGTTGTTCTTGTATGTTTGGAAGTGTTTTTGGTTCAATCATTGTCTCATCAAGGATGGTTGGTTCAGTCATAGGTTGAGGCATGTTTCGAAGGGATAGTTCTGCTATTTTCTTTTCCTTGAATTTTTGATGTGATTTGAAAAATAAATCTTCACGAAGCTTGATAGGTTCCATAGGCTCAGGCCAAAAGTAATCTAATGAAAATTTCCCATTTTCCAAGGCAAGATGGAATCCACTATGATGCAGAGTGAAGATGTAATTGCCAAATGGAAAATTTAGACATTAATGCACAACAAAAGGGACGTCATTCATGGAGTGAAGCCATGGATAACCTAGCTTCACAAATTGGTCTGACTGTGGAATGATGGAGAATGAGATTGTTAATGTTTTCGGTCCCACTTTTAAAGGGAGATCTATCGAGCCTATCGTAGGGAAATCAAATCCGTTATGTGTATTGATCCAAGCTTTCGTATTGTCGTATGTATCTTGATATAGCTCATGCACATATAATAATTCTTCTGTGATCGCATTCTCTCCACAAACAAGATCAATCAATATCCCATTAGTGGGCTTATTATTGATTCAGCTAGCTATGTAAAGAGGACCATCGGGTGCACGTTTAGGTATGTCATTTTGTGAGAAAGAAATGTCAAGAGGTTGTCTAATTAATCCCTTACGAGGTATAGATTCGATAAATGCTACCACGTTCTCTATGGGAGGTAATTGCATATGGTCATGATTCATGTTAACATTGTTCTTAGTTTCGGCAGGAGGATTGGGTGTGGCATGTATATTGATATTGTCTTAGTACTCCTGAAGGAATTAACTAAGGCTATATAGATGTTTTGTGTTATGTTTCGGGTTTTAAGCACTTTCCTTAGATTTTGTATTATAGGAACCAAGCTAATGTCAAAGCATTCACTAAGGATATGGGCCTGTAATTTTTCTAGTTGTTTGTCTATTTTGTCAATAACATCATGCACATTGATTATAGGAGGCGAAGCCATGGGTAGTGAAGTATGCAAACTATGAGCCATGGAGGGTTGATTCTCAACATTATCAAAAAGAGAGTTAGAGCACCCAAGATCCATGACAAGTGAGAGATCGTTGGATGACATGAGCCTTGAACTACGTCTTATAATAGTATTATGAATAGGAGACCAAGTTGCAAAGCTCATACAAGTTTTACAATCCTAGTGTGCAAACCCTAGAATGGCAATGCAATATCCTAGAATGAAATATAATTTTTAGAATCTAAGTAATGAAATTTATTGATTAAACAATGCAATAAACTAAAAAGGAAATGTTTTGATGCAATTTTGAATTTTTAACAATGCACTGAAATGAAGCAATTTAAGCTAAATGCAAAGAAATTGATGAAACAACAAATCAGAAAACTAAAACAGCAAGATGAATGCACCAAATAGAAGCTAAAAAATAAGATTTTAATGTCCTGAAATTGCAGATCTATAGCCAACAGGGACTCATTCGCTAGTAAGGGTGAATGGGTCCTGGTTAGGTCTTTCTAGGAGTTTTCTATGGATTTCAGGCTGAATTTTGATGCCTTTTCAGATGCCAAAAGGTACATATCATACCTGAGCAGGGACTTATTCGCTAGTAAAGGCAATGGGTCTTGATTAGGTCTTTTTAAACTATTTTTCAATGATTTGCAAGTTCTCGGATTTATCTTTTAGTTCTAGGTTGTAGACAATGAAATGCAACTTCAGATTTTTTAGAAATTCAATACAAAAATGCAATAGAAAGATGAAATGCAAATTTTTTTATTTTCAAATGTAATTGAATGAGATCTAAATGAGATGCAAAATGTCTATTTTTTTCTTGTAATTTTTAGATTTAAGAAGTGAAAACAATGCAAATCTAAACCCTATATGATATGCAAGATTTCAATGCAAAAGAAGAAACCCTAATTGAATGCAATATTTTAACTTAATATGCAATGAGAGATTCCAAAAACTAGAATATTGCAATGTTGAAAATGTCAGGTTCACCAAATAATGTATAGGGTGAAAATAGGATCCACCCTAATGTGTGGGAAAAAGAGATGGATCACTTATTTTTCAAGGCCCTAAACACCTCAAATTATGCAAAATATGATGCTAATAACAACCAAAAATGCTACCCAACTATTATAGCAACTATGGGGAATGTTTTTAGAGCATAAAAAGTTGTGTACCTAGCCAGAAAGTTGTTTTTGAGTTATGGAGGACTCATTCTCCTTCACTAGTGAATGGGTCCTTTTAGGGTTTTGAAAAACTAATTTCAAGATCCTGTACCTTGACTTCTACACTCTTAAAATCCCGATTGTCAAGTTTTGGAAGCCTATAGTTAATTCTATATAGCTCTTTTCGTGATCTTGCACTTTGAATGACAACTTTTGCAACTTTGCAACTTTGACAACTTTGCTCCAAATCTTTCTCAACTTGATCTCCAACCCGTAAATTTCCAATAACACACTCAAGGGCAAGAATTTTTTTTCATTTGTTAGTGATGGGGGTTTGCTGCAGTCAAACCCCTTGTAGGTAATTAAACCGAATGATAAAATGAAGCGAGAAAGTGCAATAATGTAAATGATGTCACCTTGGATTTTGTCTTGTGAATCAAATCTACAAACAATCATGGAGTGGCCATGAAGAATGTAGATCTTGGATGTAGGATGATGCTTGTAAATGAATCCTCAATGCAACATTAACTTCTTAGCTTAACACACATGAATGCATTAAACCCTTGACATGATGATAAGACCTTGAATTTTTGCAATAAAGACTTGAAATATTCCTTGAAATGCCTTGAAAATTCCTTATGAATTCTCTAATGCTTTATCATTTGAATGCTTGAATGGGTCCTAGACTAGTTTCTAGGACTGAGCTCTAGGGAGCTGAAAGAAGGCCAAAAACCCATTCTAGATCAATTGAAAAAGAGGTGTCTTGTTAAGTGAGGACACATTCGCCATTAAGGGAAAATGGGTCCTAGCTCATCTTACCAAGACCAAAATTAAATTTCCAATGAAATAAATTGATATTTAATTTATGATCCTCGGGAAAGATCCTCGGGAAGTGTCAAAATTAAGGCCTAAATTCTAATCAAAAGAGGGTTAATAACTCCAATGAATTAAGACCACCTATATAAGTGTGAAAGTGTTTTAAGGAATTTTAAAACACTTAAACAAGGTACATTTTTATTGACATGGGGACCATTAGGCTTAATTAAGCAAATAAGTCCTAGAAAAGCATGAAAGTGTGTTACAACACTTTACAACACCCTTGCAAAGGACCAATTAAGACATGTTTTAGTTAAATAAAAGTCCTAGAATAGTGTGAATGTATATAAGACATTACAACACCACTCCAAGACACCATTAATTTAGCTTTAATGCCAATTATCAAGAAGCAAGGAAAAGGCTACTTTTTTCATTACTACACATCTAATTCTAACCTCCTTTTTTGTATCAAATCTCCACACTTCTCATTGCCCTAGATCAGTCCCTATTTTTCCAATTTGTAGAGTTATCTTAGTTATCCAAACCTCCCTTTTCCCTTCATTTTTCCCAACCTCATTTCCTCTCCCACATCCTCACAAAAATTCATTTTCATTACCTTTGTATACTTTTAAATTTTATTTACATTTCCTCCCTTTCCCCCATACCTACTTGTGTCCACTTTCATTAGTTTCCTCTACATCATTCCCCCTCCATATTGCAAAATTCCTTTGTACCTCTAGGCTTCCTCTAGTCATACCTCCACCTCCTATCATTCTTGTAGTGTTTTCACCAATTTTTGTCATCTCTCCTCATGTATACTTTAAGTTGATTTACATACATCATTTCAATATCCAATCTCCATGCCCACTTCCACCCTAGAATCTTGTGATAATTATTGATGCCTTTTTACTACTTATTTTCACTCAAGCAGAGGTCAAGACTAATTCCTAACATATTTGTCTTCCCAAACCTAATTTTGTTGTCTAAATCTATAAGGAAACCTTACATCTCCTCTTCTCACATATAGTTTTTTTTCCACTTCCATAATTTTTCTAGATTACTTCCCTCACACCCTAGATCCTCCCAAGACACCATTAGGGATTGTATTTGACCCTACAACTAAACAATCAATGTTTTACTACCCAAAAAAAATTATTTAATATCAAAGACAACAAGATAATCACACCCTTGATCCCTTAAGAAAGGATCGGGTGAATCAACAAGATGATTGACTATTATGTGAAGTGTGTTACTTGTATTTTGATTTAGCTAATTATATTATTGCAGCAATACTATTAAAGGATAATTAATTTCCAAATGAAGATAGCACCCCAAAATACCATGAGGATGATTATGTGGACTAAATTTATGCTTATGAATTATATAAAGAATCACTTCACTATGATGAAGGAAATCATCATGTTCAATATGAGTTTCCAAATCAAGACTTTAAGAAACTTAAGGAACCTATGCAATAGATATACAAAAGAGAAAAATGTTGAATTGAATATTGTGTGGATTAAGGCATCTCAACCTTAGAGAGTCCCAAGATTATTTAATTAATTAAATTAGTCCCTTTGTTGCATATTTTATTAATTAAATGCTAAGTGATATGTTTCTAAGTTGATATAATTATTTGTGGGACCCATTTGTGAGTTGGCTTCCTACATGTTTGGTGGAGAGCACAAGATTGTGCCACTTGTCACTTGGGAACTCAATTGGGAAGAGGTGTTTGTGAAAACCTCTCAAATGTCCAAAAATTTCCTTTATCAAAGACAAGGCTATGGTTGCTCTTTTTCATTGTTCAAGTAACAAGATTGGTCGTAGGGTTATTCTTATGACATTAATTAATATAAAAGGGAATGCACTACATTGTTTTCTAGATAGGTACTACTATTGGTTTGTGTTGCCTTGTTTCCTACCTTGAACAATATTAAGATGAGACTGGTATTGTAGCAGTGAAGCAATCTAGAAGTCTTTCATTTTTTGTGAGTATATAATATGTTCTTGGTTTGAATAAGATAACCCAATATATTCTTGAAATGCTTGAAACATGTATAAATATCATAAAAGAGTTCACTACTTTGTTATTTAATTTATTAGATTAGAGAAATAACCTTGAGAGAATCGAGGGTTCTTTAACCAAGTTACATAAGGAAGATTTTTATCTTAAAGCCTCAACCATTTAGGTTGAGCTAAGAAAAAGTAAACCGTAAGAGTACGAGCACTAGTATAATTTGTAAAATATATGACTAGGCGACTAAAACTTTTAGTCACAACAACTAAAAATGACTAAATTCTACTCATTTTTTGCAACTCAACTATAAATGAGTAAATAAATCACTAATTTGGTCGTTGACTAAAAAATTATTTAGTCACAAAAATAAAAATGACTAAATAGTTAGTCATCACATCCAAATTAGACAATTTAAAAAAAAACAATTTGGCCAATTATTGGCGCGATGTATTCATGTGCGCAATGTATTGGCGTGATTATTTGCTTTCATTGCAAATTCATTTGTCTCGCTTTTCCTTGTGAACTTGCTTCATTTGTTAGCCTAGCATGAGTTGTGTGGATCAGTTATAGCAACTACTTGCATGGGAAATAAGGATTTGGAGAGGACCTGTAGACTTTTGAAAAGTTGGACAAGGGTAAGGAAGTCAAAGTTTGTTGCAACGAATTTGAATTTGTTGAGGCCCTCTATAGCGAAATCGGATTTGGGGACGCCCTTTGTAGTGAATTTAGAGGTAATTTGAAACCCTCATTATATTAAAGAACAAATTTGAAATGCTTATTACAATCTATTGCTCTTAATAATGTTCTTTTACAATATTGCCACTGTTTTGCTTCATAATGTGTTCGAGCTAAATATAATAAAATTTGGGTGTCAGTGCCAAAATAGATTTCCTCAAAAAAAATTGATACATTTTCATTGCAAGCGCAAATTGTCCTTCTGCAAAGTAAACATGTCCTAGATTTACCCACACATCAGGCATTTGAACAAAGATGTTTCCTGCAGCATCTTCTTGTACCTGTGTAAATATTTCCTTTGCAATATCAAATTGACCCCTTTCAGCTAGCACAATGGCTGCCCCATTTGCAACATAAACATTTCCCAGTCTTTGTGTCAACACTTTACAATGGTTGTCCTATTTGTAGCATAAACATTCTCACTACAAGCACAAATTGTCCTTGTGCAAAGTAATCATGTGCTAGATTTACCCACACATCAGGCATCTAAACAAAGATGTTTCCTACATAAATTTCTTGTACCTATATAAAAATTTCATTTGTAATATCAAATTGACCCCTTTCAGCTAGCACAATGGTTGCCCCATTTGCAGCAACATTTCCTGGTCTTTGTGCCAACACTTAAGTGGACCCTTTTATGACATTAAGATCATCTTGAGTTATTATTATACTCCTATTTTCCAAGAGAAAAATCCCCAAGGCCCATGGGAAATGAACAATGAGCATTTGAGTTTCAACTTGGTTTCATTTTGAAAAGGGGACATTACATTGTACAAGATTTGTTTAACAGTGGAATAATTTAATCCGACTATTTGGTACTGTAAAATAAAAATAGATGAATTAATCCATTTTCAATTATAGGTTCTTTTAATCTAGAATCTGATAGAAAGATAAAGCATAATAAATTGAAGGACACAAAAAATGTTCTAAAATAAAGACTAAAATAGGTTGCCCATGAAAAACAAGAAAGAGAAAAAATGAAAAGATAACATATAGATGATTCATTTGAGGTTTTTGATAAAATCTCATTTAACTATGTCAAATGGATTTGGAAGGGACAAAGAATATTTGATTGACTAAAATTTTGAGGTAGCCTATCCATCGTCATTGTATGCATCATCTTCTCTTGGAATCTATTTCTACAATGCACCAAGCTTAGAATTGATTGGGGATGCACTTAAGGTGGATAAAAACTCATCAAATGATTTATGTATGCTTGGCAACATGGAATTGAAAATAGATGACTGGCTTAAAGCAAAAGAAACAATTAAAGTAGCATGCCAACTTGTCTTGGTGGATGAAGCAAAACAAATATTTGATGAAGAACGAAGGATTTAGAGGAAAGGAGAAAGCAAGAGGAAGAACTTCGGCAGGTGATGCAACAAGAGGAGAAATTTGAACATGTGAAGGAATTATGGAAGAGTAAACATAAGGATAGGGATGATGACGATGATGAGGCTGGTCAATCTGAGAAGAAACAAAAGAAGGAAAAGAAGAAAAAGAAGAAGAATAAGGACCACAAGGCTTATGATTATTATATGGAGGAACCTGATGTTTCCATGGAATATGGGGAAAATTATATGAGTGATAAGGCACAAGATGATGCAAAAAATTCCCAAGATCTTCTTACAACTACAGGTCTAGAAGACTTTGATGATGGCGAGACAAATTCTCCAGTTTCAATAAAATCATGAAGGAGACATGCATACTCTTATTCTGAAGATGATGAACCATTGCAAAAATAAATTCCAAGAGAAGATGATCCATATGATGATGATGTCTAGGCTTCCTAATCTTTAACCAAACCTAGCTCCTATTTTCCAAGAGAAAAATCCCCAACGCTCATGGGAAATTAATGATGAGCATTTGAGTTTCAACATATTCCAAAAGAAGATGATGCATACAATGCAGATGGATAGGCTACCTCAAAATTTTAGTCAATAAAATATGTTTTGTCCCTTCCAAATCCATTTGACATAGTTAAATGAGATCTTATCAAAAACCTCAAATGAATCATTTGTATGTTATATTTTCATTTTTCCTTATTCTTGTTTTTTGTGGGCAACCTATTTTAGTCTATTGAAACTCAAATAATGCTCATCAATCATTTCCCATGGGCCTTAGGGATTTTTTATTTTGGAAAATAGGAGCTAGGTTTGGTTAAAGTTGAGGAAGCCTAGACATCATCATCATATGGATCATCTTCTCTCAAATTCTGTTTCTGCAATGGTTCATCATCTTCAGAATTAGAGTATGCATGTCTCCTTCATGGATTTTTTGAAACTATAGAATTTGTCTCACCATCATCAGAGTCTTCTAGACCTGCAGTTGCAAGAAGATCTTGGGAATTTTTTGAATCATCTTGTGCCTTATCACTCTTATAATTTTCCTCATCTTCTATTGCAACATCAGATTCCTCCATATAAGAATCATAAGCCTGGTGGTCCTTATCCTTCTTCTTTTTCTTCTTTTCCTTCTTCTATTTCTTCTCAAACTGACCAGCCTCATCATCATCATCATCATCATCCCCATCCTTACGCTTACTCTTCTATAATTCTTTCACATGTTCAAATTGCTCCTCTTATTGCATCACCCGTTGAAGTTCTTCCTCTTGCTTTCTCCTTTACATTTGAATCCTTTGTTCTTCATCAGCTTTTCATTTTGCTTCATCAGCCAAGACAAGTTGGTGTGCTACTTTAATTATTTCTTTTGCTTTAAGCCAGTCATATGTTTTTAGTTCCATGTTTTCAAGCATACATAAAGCATTTGATGAGTTTTTATCCACCTCAAGTGCATCCCCAATCAATTATATGTTTAGTTGGATCTCATTTCGAGCCTGAGCCATGGCTACAAGATGTAGATATGCATCCATATAATCAGGAAACTTGAACAATTTTGGCCTATATAAAAGATTTTCTTTTTCAGTATCATGTAGCTATTCAAACAACCTAGCAAGATTAAATAGTGTTGTGACTTTAGCCCATGGTAACTCAAGTGATTATAATATGAATGATATTTCATGAGAGGGTGGTTAGTTGAAACAAGAGTTGTCTCAGTCAACTGTTCCACAAGAAAATGTTGCCCTATGAAGAAAAAATGGTTTGCTAAATGATTCAATGTCATTGGACAGTATGGGTATAATTCAAAGGTGCTATGCATCTTTTACATTCCTTCATGAACACTACCTTTTTGATAAAATTCAAAGGTTGAATGGTTCTTCAAAGGTTCTATGCATCTTAGCCATAGCAGCAAGGTAGTGATCTATTTGATAAAATGCTTTGGTAGACATGTATGAAAAATGTGGTAGCATAGACAAGGCAATGAACTTTGGAAAAAGCGTCTCAAATAAATGTGGTCTCATGGTGATGGAATTCCATGACGAATGCCATGACAAGAAAATTGTTATGGATTGTCATGGCATTCCATCACCATGAGACTACATTTCTTTGAGGCATTTTTTCAACCAATTCACTACCTTGTTTATGCTATTGCTTACTATTATGCTTTGATAGATTTTTTCCAAGCATTTGTAGCTTGTTTGAAATCACTTGTTTTAGGCTTTTAGCCATTGCAACAAGGCAGTGAGTTGTTTGATAAAATGCTTTGGTAGAAAATATGTATGAAAAATGTGGTAGCATAGAAAAGGCAGTGAACTATTTGAAAAAATACCTCAAAGAAATGTGGCTTCATGGAATGCCTTGACAAGAAAATGCAATTGGCAGTTGCTCCTAGTTATTAGTTATGCAATGTGAATAAATTGCATAACTACTTAGATTGACTTTCTAAAAACTATATTGTAATTGAAATTTTGTCATCATTAGCATCTAGTTATTAGTTATGCAATGTGCAGTAATGCTTTGAGTTTGAAAGATGTGCAATGCAATGTAATCAACAATGTAGATGATTATGAACAAATAATTGATACCAATTCATAATATACCCCTGCATTCCAACCTAAAATACATAAAAAAATCCAATCATACATAGTATTATCAACAAATAATTGAGACCAAAATTTGAGCACCATATTAAATCTTCTTGTCCATTGATTGCTTCAAATAATATTACAATATAACATAAGTCTCCTCATATATGTTTCTATAAATTCCTATGATGATGATATCAAAATTTGGTATTGGTTTTTCTTTTATAAGAGAAGCAACAAGCTTCAGAACATTACAAAATATTGCATCTTTTGAAAATTCATGCCTCTTCGTATAAACTAAACTAAACATTAGTTTTTCTTAAAACATAAAATAGAGAAAGTAGATAACTAATGAAGCCTGCAGCACTCGTGACACCATAGTCCGTTAATCTCTGTAAGGCACCCGTGATCACTGAAGATCTGTTCAAGGTCCTTTCTCCATATTAGTGTATCTGAATGTGTGGTTCTTCCCCTGTGACAACCCCAAGGCCTACTATTCAGGGGGAGGACCCATATACCTCTACTCTCACTCGTACACTATATAATCATGTGGCCATTTGTATTTTTGAATTTTCAATATGTCTGCAAAGTGAATCTTCCATTGGTTGTCTAGTAATTCCCTGCCATCCATGATAAACTTAGAATATCAAGCATCCAATAACTCCATCCATGATTAAGTCGAACCTATCAAGACTCAACTCACCATCCTTTTGTATGCGAGTGATGCACTGTGGAACAATTTGGACAAATCCACTCTTCCATTCATTGAGGTCCTTCAAGTGGTCATCATCTTTCAATAGTTTTGGCACAAACCATTGATTCAGAGTATGAAATGAATATATTCTTGTTATGATCTTTTGGTCCTCTGCTTGCATTTATTGGAATTCATCTATAACTATTTTGGCCATCTACTCTGTAGGCTTTAATGTTGCAAGAGCCTCAATATTCCTCTATAATATTTTGCACAAGGTTACCAATGTGTGGTGTATGAGTTGCCATATCTTAAAAAGGGGATCCAGTATGGGTAGATGTGTTTTCATCTAATCAATTGCCTATGTCAGTGAGATATATCAATCATACACACTTTCCAACTTATCCACAATTATCTTTATCCTGTGCTCAAGGATCTTCTCTATAACATTGCAAATTTTCTTATTCACTCCTTCATTACCCTCATTGTTGGATTTCTTTAACTCTTCAAGCTCCTACCTAAGAATGCTTACTTGTTCAATAGAATCACTTTCTATATGAACTGGTGGAGCAGGAGGATGTTGGTATAAAATTATTTCCTTGTTCTATGAGGGGATTGCTCCTTTCAATTGTTCCTTTAACTTCACATTTTACATGACCAATTTATTTACTTCATCATTTAAAAATTTTCATTCATTTTCATACTCTCCCAATCTAGATTCCATCTCCTTAACTATAGATCAAGTGAACATAGTTGAATGCATTGTAATGATTGCAACTTCTAGACGAGATGTATCCTTTAATGTTTTCACTATAGTTGTCCCTTTCATTTCCTACACTACATCTAGTAACCTTGGTTTTTGTCTACTCTTTTGTTTGGCCCAGAATGCCAAGGTTTCAATATTATGGTTATACCATGTGCCACTTACCCCTTCATCTAGGTCAAACTCAACAATCAGCATTGGGTCCTCCTGTGTTCTCACTTGATCAAGTAAAAACATTTTCTTTAATTCCATACCAAGGACAATAAGTATATTACTTTTCAAAACCATCTCTTTAGCCTCTTGTGGGCTGACATCAATATTATCAATGCTTAATTCATTAAAAGTTTGGGCTACTATTTGGTCATGCTAGGATTCCTCAGCTCCCATCTAATTTATTTCAACCCTCACTTCAAACTCTCTCATTTTCATCTTAACCCAAAAGTCTTTAAATTCAGGGGTTTTGATAAATTCATCATCTTCTAAGCACTTGTGAGCTACAACTACCCTGTCATCCTCATACATTTCTCTTTCTCCTTTTACTTCAATATCGGCTCTAGCTTCAGGCCTGTGGGATTCAATTTCAGGCATAGGTAGGTCCACTTCAATATCATCCTTGAAATGTCTTAACACATTAACTACTTCTTCTTTATCTCCATCCTCCTCACTTATTTCATGGGAAACAAGTGGTTCTATCTCTTGTGTCTTTTGTTTTTAGAAGGTGGTTGTTCAAGAGGTGATCCTGGAGAAGCATGACATGCTGAAACAGTATCCAGAGTTGATTCTGTAATTACAATACCACTCGGCCTTTTGGAAGACAATTTGGCAAGGTCCCCCATAGCTTCTACAGTCTTAATTAATTCATGAAACTTATTAATTATCATATCAATCCTCTTGATACGATCTGCTTCCTCTATGAAATAACCCAAGAAATCATTGTGCTTCATCTTCTTTCTTCCTCAAACCTTTTCATAATTTCCCATTTTCTCATCCTGTCATATGCTTGTTGAGGAGTGAAACAATTTCTGATTACATCTTCTTCATAGTCAATCTAGTGAGTAGCTATAGCGTTGGTAAGAAAAGTGTGTCTTAAAAAATTCATGTGACCCTCATGGTCAAAAGCTCTTTCCTTTCCAAACTATAAAGAGTACCTTGATTTTAGATAATTCTACAACTCTTCAAGTGTATTGAATCCCACTGATAGTTCCCAACATGTCAAATTAGGTATAAATGTACCCTTCCTTTTTTTACTCATGACATCCTTTTCCATCCATAGGATCTGCCACATGAAATATAAAAAGGCTAATAGAAGTGGGCAAAACTTTGGCAGTATATGTGGGGCCTTTGGGCATCCATAAATCCTAATTATTGTGGTATCTATTAGAAAAAACCAATCACCAAAGTTATGAGTATGGCCTTGCTCAGGTTTCAAAGCCAAAGGTCTTAACAATTGTAGCACAAGTGTATGTAGTCTTGGTGGTTGGTGGCCAAGAACTCTCATAATTTTGTACACAAATTCATCGATGAATATCACATAATTTGAATTCTTACATCTGTTGTCCCATATATAACACCATAGTTGCACTGGCAGAAAATTCCCCTACTTGTCAATCTGACCCAAACACATCCTTTTGGTCCATCTATCTTTATTCTGGTATAATATCAAGTGGCACAACAAAGAATATTGTTTGAATGTTATGGGGGATATATTTTCCCTAACTTGCAGAAATGTTTCATGCAATGCTTTCTCAAGATATGAGGCAAAATCATATTTAATGTTCATCTCAGGGTTTTGGATCCTCATAGCCATCATCATTAAACTAACTAGCATTCGCTCTTATGCATCTATCCAAAGTACTTGGCAGAGAGAAAAGTAGGTTTTCTTGAAATAGAATTAGAAATCTGAGACTTCAAATGGTTTAGTAGCATAAGGGGATATAGGAATCACCCTGTTGTTCGCACCCCTTTTCATGTAAATGGGGACCTCATCACTTCTATGGGTTTTCCTCAATCTAGTATATTCTTCTTTACTCCTTTGCAAATCAATTTCAGTCGAGGCTTGTTTGTTTAGGTCAAAACATTCAATGATGGCCACTTTAGTCAACACAACTAATGGTGAACCATCTGACAATCTCACATACCTAGTACCAAGATGATAACTCTAAGACAATACTCTGATGAACTCTACATCTATAAAAACATTTGGGACAATTAACTTGGCAAAATCTAATGCCCATGGATTTGACACCAAAATCTTTCCCTCCCTTTTGTCATAAAAGTACCAAAACAATTCCCACCTAGAGATAGGGAGTTGCATATTAGTACATAACTACAAGTAATGAGTTGCATATTAGGTCTCAGTCACCAAGTTTCATAGTTGGTTGAAACTATTAACCCTATGGTTTCTACATGGAATGAGCATAAATCCATGGATTCAAATGAGGTAAGAGGCTCTATTGATCTCATTTGTTCTTGTTTGCTAGTTCTATATACAAATGCCTCTTAATATGTAGATTATTGAAATCTAAGCATAGGATAATCCAACCCAGTTTCTTTATTGTTCAAGTGATCCAGAAAATGTTCTTTTGGACAAATTTAGAGCTTGCATTCTTTACTTGACTATTGAATTCTTTGTATATTTTTTTGCATGATGATTAAACCACATGCAAAGCAATTTTTTCAAAGCAATAAGAAAGCAAAAACACCTTCGGGGTGTCAACAGAGTTGTCCATATTGATAGTGATGAAGTGGACAAGAATGCACAACACAGTTGTCTTAGTTGTCCTGAAGTTGAGGTAATTAACATAATAGTTGTCAGTTATATGTCCTAATGTTTTGTCATTCTTCATGCTTAAAATGTTCTTTTGGACAAAAATTTATAGCTTTTGCATTCTTTACTTGAATTATATTAATTTTTGCATGATGATTAAACCACACGATGCGAAGCAATTATATGAAAGGACAAAAAGAAAAAGGCCTTGTCAATAGAACTCTCTACAAAGGTGTACAACTTAATGTTTGCAATGACGTTGATAGTGGTTATGATGATAAACTCGATGAGCATGCACATGGTATTCATAGTGGTAGTCATGTTGAACTCGAGGTGAGTATTATGAAACCACATACAAGTAAGTACTATTCAAGTAAGTAATGGTTATTTTATTATGTAAATAAGGGTAATCATTACCTATTTGATAGAAGTTGGACGTTAGAAGTAGTGAAGTGTAATTAGCTAGTATACATAGTTATGGAATTAAGGGAGAACATATAACATACATATGGAAGCTTAGAGCTTAGTTTTAATAGAGTTTTTTATAAAAGCACATACAAAAACTAATTTGTTCAAAGACATAAGACATTACATACAGCTGTCAAAAACAATTTAATGTGTGTTTTATATCTCAATATAATGTGTATTTTATTTTATTTTTCACATATTTATTGATAAACTCCAAGAAGGTGATACAGTTGAGGTGTTCAATCCACATGATGGTGCTACTGCGAGCGTTGGGAAAATTCACTCACTATCTATTGTACATGGAGTCAAATTAAAAGGTACAGGAGATGCAAATTTATGTATTTCACACGTCTCAAGTAACATGTACCCCTTCCTTATCCAGAAAAAATAGATAGATTTGTACATCTGAAAGAGAAAGTAGGGACCTTCATACAATGGCCACTAAAATATTTTTAAAAAAATCACATAGTTAGTTGTAAGTGCAGAAGAGAAAAAGAAGCATTAGCAATAGCAGAGTGTGGAGAGTGAAGTTGCTGACAGAGAATGTACTGAGCCTAAATAAGTTGAACCCAAATAAAAACTACAAAATCTAATTTGGGTGTACATTCTATGAGTAGAACAGAGAATGTTATATTTTACTTCACCTATAATGTAAAACCCCTCGATTATGTTTTTCTCTTTTTGTTTGGGTTTCGTTCATTCAAACTAGTGCATTATAGGATAGGGGATATCTTGTTGTGTAAGTAGTAGATGCAGAGAACATGGGTATAGAAAAAGAAGTAAAAACATAGCAGATAAAGAGGTGTAGAGAAGAGGAAAAGTTACAGAGAGTGCAACATACATGTATATGCAGTTGCAAATAAGTTGCAACATAGAATTGTCATCAAAATTGTAATATCTTGCATAACCAAAAAAAAGCATTGTAACTAAGTTTTCTCAGTCACAGCATTGAGAAACACACTTTGTAACAGTACATTTTTCAAAGCAAAGACACATTTTTGTCCCTTATCTACTGTAAGAACACATTTTTTCAATAAAATTTTAGTATTTTTCCTTCTTAATAGTTGTTTCATTATGTGCAAATGAATGATTGATTATGTTTTTTTGTGTTTTTATATGTTTCAACCTCAATTAAAACATTTTTTCTCATTTCTAGCACTTATAAGCAGAAATCAATGAAAGAAAATAATTAAATAAACTACCAATTGACTAAGTATACTACCAACTCACATAAATCAGTGTTAATAAATATGACTAAATATAATGATTATACAATTAATAAACAATGTATCAATATATCTATCAGTTGATAGAAATTAGTGAACAAAAATAATTAAATAAACTATGAAACTGATCAAAATGATGATTAAAATTAATGACTAAATACACTACCAATGGACAGAAATCAATGAATAAAAATGACTAAACAAGTGACCAGCTAACATCAATCAATGACTAAATTAACGACAAAATATTATAGTGAATAAAAAAATGACTGAAGAAGTGACCAATTTAAAACATTAAATGACTAAAATACACACTGCCAAATCAATCAAATTAGCGACTACATCAACGACCAAATGGATCAATCAAATGACCAAATTCATGAGCAAGTCGATCACTCAGATGACTAAACCAATGACCAAATCGATCACTCAAACGACTAAACTGATGACCAAATTGATCAATCGGATGACTAAAATTAACAACCAAAATCAATCAACTAAATGACTAAAAAAGGTTTAGTCATCAATTCGGTCGCATTATAAATGACTAGCAATAAACTACTACTGGTCATGCAACCATGTTCAGTCATTTATAAGTAGTTTTTACTAGTTTTTTTAGTAGTTTATTGTGATTTTTTACTAGTGGAGGGTAGTTGAACTTGTGACTTAAACCGTGAACCATGGGATATACCCCATAATGTGGAGGTTCTAAGAAGAACCTAAAATTTCATCACAGGTAGGTTGATTGTATCCTCATGACCTATTGCATTTTATTTTGAGCTTGTTTGTTGGGATGAATAGGTAGTCCAATAAGCCCTAGGTTTTGTATTTAGAGCTTGTTTGTCGAGTGAGATAGGTATTCCAATAAGCCCTAGTTTTTGTATTTAGAGCTTGTTTGTCGAGTGAGATAGGTAGTTCAATAATCCCTAGTTTTTGTATTTAGAGCTTGTCAATCAGGTATGACAGATAGTCTAGTGAGCCCTAGGTCAATAGCTTTCTCCAAGTCGAGTAGGGTGGTGAACCTTGACTATGCTCTTGCAGCATTGTATAGTAGTAAAAAAATATGGCCATAGTGAGTATCATAGCCACCACATGCACTTGTCAGTTCACCATATGCTAGACACTTAATTAACCAGATTTTTCCTACTTAGTAGGAGGGTAACCTTAGTAGTGTGAAAGAATTATTTAGGTGGGATACACACCAGAGCTCAAATGGCAACTAAGAGGGTCCCCAACCCAACCTTTGTATGGCCGCTTCCAATCAGGAAGTGTGCAAGGGACTACTTAAGTCCGTGGTTGGAGGAAAAACAGTTGGATGATTCTTTCCCTCTCATCAGTGGCATGTCAAGTCTTGGATGACAACAAAAATTAGATGAGGTTCTCTAACCCTTTCCTCTTATAGTTCTTTATTTAACTTATATTTGTATCATGTTTGATATTAATGTTATCATTTTTGCAAATAAAAATGATGATGCATGATGCAACTTTCTTTCCTTAAATGAATATGAAATTGAAGTGAAATAGTATGATGATTTATAATTGCTTGTTTTATTAAAAAAAAATCTTATGTCTCTTGTTCAAGTTTTAACTTTTGGGTTAAACCTCTCGGTTAATTTATGTCAGAAGGAGAATGGTTATTACAAACAGAGTGCTAGTTGTCACCTAGGTGCTTATTTGAGCATTATAGCTTGTGCATACTTCATGGAGGTGCATCATAGTGTCATTTGTCACTTGGTCACTCATTTCAAGAGAGGAGTTTGTAAAAACTTCTCAGAATTACATGATGGTGACATGTGTCAAGGTATGTTGAGTTAACTATGCCATGTTACTATTTTTGAGGAAGTAGACACCACTTTGAAAAGTCAAGATTAGAAGTTGCTATTTGCAATTGGAGTTGTGCAAGGATGAACTTTCTAAATTCCTAGTTGAGTCAAACTTGGAATGTGGATGCCCAGATTTTTGACAGGTGCTTTTTGCATGTGCATGTTGCATTCTTTTGCATGTAGTTCCTTTCTTGTTGCATGTTCATGCATGGGTGTTATTATGAGGAAACTTCTATCTTGGTCACTAAATACTCTATTTATATAGGTTTTTGCTAGGGGGTTTATGAGAGAAGCTTTGTTTGTAGGGGTCATGCTATCAATTTTTCTCCAAAAGAACAAGATGTAATCTTTAATATAAATTGGATATGCAATCTCCATTATAAGGCTATGATCCTGTAATTGTATTGTAAGTAATTTTGTTGCTGATAATACAATAGTTCTATACTTTGGAGTGTGGGATTTTTTACTTGAAAGGGTTTTCCCCACGTATATTTGTGTTCTTTTATTTTGTCTATTCTTTTTTTCTTTAAATGCTAATTTACATGTCGTTATGCTACTGAAATGTTTAATGATCTCAATAACTATATTTCTTTCCTCTAAGGATTAATGGGTGAAATTAAAACTATGTCCATTTCCACTGTAAGACATAGTTGTATGTACTTGTATTAGAGAATATGAAAGATACTGGATATGCATACAATTTCTCATATTTTATTCCTAGATCAACATTTCCCTTCATTTGGTATCAAAAGCTCAATTCCATATTTACATGTGCATGTATGTAAGTTGTTGTACTTGCATTTGTGTTGCATGTGCATGTATGTAAGTTGTTGTACTTGCGTGTGTGTTTCATGTACTTGCATAGGCTTGCATGTACTTGCATGTGTGTTGTATGTCACTTGCATATGCTCACATGGTGATGCATGTGGTTTTTAGTGTTCTTGGTAATTATTTTGGCGATTCCTTAGCCTTGGAGGCTTGAGGGAGTCTAAGATGGAGGAATGGACTAAAATAAATCCTTGTTTGAGTGGAGGCTCTATATTTGATCTTGTTTTTAGGAGACAACAGGCAGTGTGAAGGATAGAGAGGATGGAGTTTTGGAGTTGATAATGAAATTAATTTGGAGCTCCTGGTTTGAAAATTGAATAAACCTAATGCATGGGGTTTGGTTACACTTCATGGTTATGTGTAACCTAATATTCATATTAGGTATCGGAGATGGATCCCCTAATGATATGGAGATACTTATATTGTTGTGATTGTGGTGTGTTGTGCTTGTTCTAGGTGCTTGCTTCACCTCTTGGTATTGGAAGGCACCATTTTATAACCCCCAAATGTGTGAAGCCTATGGATTTGATCATTGTATGATCTAAAAGCTTCTAGAACAGCCTAACTCTCTCTTGGATGCATGTGCATGATGGTGGTGAAGTTGGCATACAAATGGGCCTAGAGTTCCTGAACAATTGTTTTCTTATTGGATGTTTGTACCTACATGGCTCAAATTCATGTTCCTTGGATCTAAGGGTTTTATATTTTTCATCAAAAAATCTATGGTGATGCATATTCATGATAATCCATTGTTCTTCAAATGTGAAGTGGATATGGATTTACATGTGCGTTGGGAAAAACAATGCTTTTGTAGTTTTTGCATGGTCAAAGAAAAACTTGCAGATTTGTAGATTTGCATAAAACTATTTTTGGATCATGGATGATTTTGGATGTAATATAGTTTCAACCACTACAACAGAATAGGAAAATAGCACCTAAAGATTCCAGTGTATTTCATTCCATGAATTGGGCAATCGAGCTAGCGCTAAACTCAGCACAAGCATGCATGATCATCTTAGCGTCGACACTTACGCCAAATTTTGCACTGAACGTAACATCGGAATTAGCGTTGGAATCAGCACTGGAAAATCGCAGTGCCCCTGTTAGCGCCTAAAATAGCACCGGGAAATAGCGCCAAAAATAGAA
Organism: Sequoia sempervirens; assembly: GCA_007258455.2. Lineage (NCBI taxonomy): Eukaryota > Viridiplantae > Streptophyta > Pinopsida > Cupressales > Cupressaceae > Sequoia > Sequoia sempervirens. Next base: position 317,969 of record VDFB02257523.1, read on the forward strand.
CCTCTTTTTATGCCTAAAATAGAGCCAAGAAATAGCATTGGAAATAGTGCCTATATTAGTGCCCAATTAGGCTTCCAATTTTGCTTCCAATTTTGCTTCCAATTTTGCTTCCAAGTTTGCTTCCAATTGTGCTTCCAATTTTGCTTCCACGTTTGCTTCTGATTTTGCTTCCGATTTTGCTTCTAATTTTGCTTCCATTGTTGCTTCCTTTTTTGCTTCTAAAAATGCTTCTTCTTTTGCTTCCTTTTTTTATTCTAAAAATGCTTCTTGTTTTGCTTCCTTTTTTTCTTCTAAAAATGCTTCTTCTTTTGCTTCCTTTTTATTAATTTAATATGTTTTATTTCAATTTAATTAGTTAAATATATCGTGCCTCTTAAATAATTTTAATTTAATTAGTTAAATATATCGTGCCTCTTAAATAACTCATATGATTATAGACTAAATAATTTAATTATTTAACTCATATGATTAAATAACAAGACAATTACCTACAAAATAGACTAAGTAATTTAATTATTTAACTCATATGATTAAATAACAAGACAATTACCCATGAAATTTTTGTATTGCTTGTAAAGATAACAAAGTACATCTATTGTTCAATGTCATTACCCACCAAAATTCCACAGCAAACAACAAAAATGAGAGGCACCTTAATGTGTAGAGTAAAACATTACATAAATCCCATAACTGTTTGCCAGTAAAATCCTTACAAAAAATAACCACTATTAATAGTGTTCAGAGTTACACGCTTTAATACAACAAAATCAAACACAGACAAACACGACCAATCTTAACGAGCTCCACCCGGACCCAATGGACACTTGGCTATCTCCTTCATAGGCTTCTTCTTTTGCCGCTTCCTTGACTTCTTCTTCTGGCGCTTTCCATCCTAAACGTGCTTTTTCACAGCAACGAGCTTTTTATTTTCCTTCAGGCCAATGACTAAAGGGTTTGAGCCCCAGTCTCCCATAGAGCTCCTCAATTTTATCATCAACCAGTCCTTCAAAATAATCTAAACCTACACCCGGAACCACCCATTCGAGAATGGACTCCATGCCTACCAGAAAATCTTCATGCACAATTTTTTGCATCACCATCCTCACCATTTCCTCTGGTTCACCTAAATCCAAGCCCCATGCCATAGTTAAGGAGTAAACATCCATGTTGGTTCAATATTTGTGTATCAGAGAGCCGAAATCCCTTCCATAAATCATTTTTGCACACTACACTAGTCGCTCATTGTCAACCAGGAAAAGGCCCTCCGGTCATTTTTTGGATGCCTCTCCATAAAATGGCCCCAAAGATCTTCTTGACCGAAAGGTGAAATTGGCTTCCATTTCTCCTGACAACCAACACCGCCACCACCAAAGTTTGTTGTATATTTTTTCTCGACCCTTTCCAAATGCAATTAACACATCTTAATCGAGGGCTTGCATTTAACACCATCTTGGATTGCCTACCACCCTTGCCTTTGCTTGTCATGTCAAACCTACTTCACTCGCTTCACCACCTTATTCATTTAAGGCGTTGTCCACTAACTTAACACCTCTAAAATCCTCCAACCTAAATTCCCTCGTTTCACCAAAATTTAAAGCCCATTTAGGTAAGACATCCGCTTCCACATTACCACCTCTTTTAATGTGGCTCACCGCAAAACTTTCAATTACGTTTTGGAGGTGCCAAGCATTAATTGTACCTTTCATCACCACTTGAACTATTATTGTAACATGATCATCATCTATGATTAAAACAAGTGAGTCAAATATCTATAATTTAATTGAATTTGACAACATCCATCCTAAGCAATAAATTAAAATCATCATACGCAATAAATATCCATCCAAAAATCATCAACTACTTTTAATATACATAAATTGACAAGTCAATATTGATAAGATCATCATCATATATAACTAAAAAAAGTGAAAGTAAAATATGCCAGTACATCAAAAACATGTCAAAATGATATGTCCAACAGTCGACATAAGTGAAAATGATACATGTACAAATGATATAAATAAAATTGATAAATTATGTAACTCAAACTGATACAAGTCAAGATGATACATGTCCAAATGATAGAGTGAAAAATTGAAAATGATACATGTCAATATGATACAACTCAATAATATATTATTGTAGGTCATGAAAATGATACATATGATAGTAACCATGAAAAGAGTCATCATAATGATATATCAACAATGATCCATGATGCAGTCTATATGATCATGAATTTCACTGGTTACTATCACCAACTATTTCATCATCATCATCACTATTGTGATCATCGTCGTCGTCATCGTCATTGTCATTGGCCTCAGTGTCTTCCACATCTGCATCATCATCATCCTCTACCATGTGATCTATACAGGAAGAACCAATATTTTGTGGATCTATATCATGTTGAGGATCATCTTGATCTTCTGGAAGACCCGTGTTCTACAAAAAAAAATATTTAGAATGAAAAGATATTACTTATTTCATGCAACAATTTATTTCTCTATTATATATCTAATATTACAACATATGAGATGAAACCATAATCATATTACATCATATCAAAGTGCACATACCATAATAAAATTTCAAATTCCCTAGCTAATACTTGAGATTGAGATTGTTAACCTTGAGAGAGTATTACTTGGGCAAAAGGCATTTGATATGGCTATTATTTTCAAAGACTTCAAGTGGGATGTACTCTACATTGACGACATTCCTCAATCTTCGCTTGATGGCATCAAGGGATGGTTGAACTCCATGGATATAAAGTATTATGAAAGCAAAATGAACTTGAACTAGCGGCCAATTTTGAAGAGTATTACTGATGATCTAGATAAAAAAATTCAAGATGGTGGTTGGGAATTTTTGAATATGGAAGCTAGATATTCTGATTATGATAATTTAGAATAGTCAAATCAAGGTTATGAACCCTTTGATGTAGAAGAGGAATCATAATCATATTTCATGTAGCCACCATCAAGAGTGTTACAAGCCAACAAGATGGAGGGAATTCTTATATAAGGATAATTTTCAATGTTGTAGGTACCAGCTTTAATGCCAACTACAATGGCAACATTGAAATTCCCTAGCAATATTTATGTTAAGGAAATTTCCTTTAGATGCAAGGATTCAAAGCACATCAACCATGTAGTACAGATGATTAAATCCTAGAGACAATCTGTAGCAATGAAAGAGTATGAAAAGGCGTGACTCAAGAGAAACTTCAGCTTTCAAAAACAAAGCCAATTAGGCTGGAAAACGTGTGGATCAAGCCAACATTTGGTGGAAGAGGAAAAAAGATGATTGGAACTCTGGAGGCCCACCATACTAGATTTTGGTATTCAACCATGAGAGCAGAAGAGAGAGTTGATATCATGTATCAAAACATTAAGCATGCATTCTTCCAGCCAGTGGACAAGGAGATGATTACTTTGCTTCATTTTCATCTGCATAACCATATCATGGCATGGGAACCAAGGAGACCAAGGATGTCCAGTTTTATGTGGAGGTAATGGATGTGGTCCAAACTTTAGGAGGGGCAAGAAGGTCAATGTATGATCCTGATGAAATTGAGGAAGAACAGCAAGAGAGGGACAAAAAAAATAAAATCAATACAAAGTTTTAAGGATTTGTTAAAGCGAGTAAGAGAGCTTATATGGGAGCAGCCTCATCTAAAATATTTTGAACTAGATTTTTATATACCATTTAGAGAGCTTGGTTTTCATGGAGTTTCTTTCAAAGCCTTTGCTTTTATTGTTCCTACAGTAAACTATTTGGTAGAGCTGGTGGAATTACCTTTCTTAGTAATTGCTATTAGTGAGATTGAGATTGTTAACCTTGAGAGAGTATGACTTGGGAAAAAGGCATTTGATATGGCTATTATTTTTAAATACTTCAAGTGGGATGTAATCTACATTGACGCCATTCCTCAATCTTTGCTTGATGGCATCAAGGGATGGTTGAACTCCATGGATATAAAGTATTATGAAAGCAAAATGAACTTGAACTAGCGGCCAATTTTGAAGAGTATTACTAATGATCCAGATAAATTTATTGAAGATGGTGCTTGGGAATTTTTGAATATGGAAGCTAGTGATTCTGATTCTAATAATTTAGAAGATTCAAATCAAGGTTATGAACCCTCTGATGTAGAAGAGGAATCAGAATCATATTTCATGTAGCCACCATCAAGAGTGTTACAAGCCAACAAGATGGAGGGAATTCTTATATAAGGATAATTTTCAATGTTGCAAGTACTAGCTTTAATGCCAACTACAATGGAAACATTGAAATTCCCTAGTACTATTTATGTTAAGGAAATTTCCTCTAGATGCAAGGATTCAAAGCACCCCAACCTTGTGGAATAGATGATTAAATCCCAGAGACAATTTGTAGCAATGAAAGAGTCTAAAAAGGAAGAGAGAGCTACATTGGTGACTTAGGAGAAACTTCAGCTTTCAAAAACAAAGCCAATTAGGCTGGTAGACATGTGGATCAGGCCAGCATTTGGTGGAAGAGGAAGAAAGATGACTGGAACTCTAGAGGCCCACCATGTTGGATTTCGGTATTCAACCATGAGAGAAAAAGAGAGAGTTGATATCATGTATCAAAACATTAAGCATGCATTCTTCCAGCCAGCAGAGAAGGAGATGATTACTTTGCTTCATTTTCATTTGCATAACCATATCATGGCATGGGAACCAAGAAGACCAAGGATGTCTAGTTTTATGTGGAGGTAATGGATGTGGTCCAAAATTTAGGAGGGGCAAGAAGGTCAATGTATGATCTTGATGAAATTGATGAAGAACAACAAGAGAGGGATAGGAAAAATAAAATCAATCAGAGTTTCAAGGATTTGTCAAAGCAAGTAAGAGAGCTTATATGGGAGAAACCTCATCTAAAATATTTTGAACTAGAGTTTGATATACCATTTAGAGAGCTTGGTTTTCATGGAGTTCCTTTCAAAGCCTCTACTTTTATTGTTCCTACGGTAAACTATTTGGTAGAGTTGGTGGAATTACCTTTCTTAGTAATCGCTATTAGTGAGATTGAGATTGTTAACCTTGAGAGAGTAGGACTTGGGAAAAAGGCATTTGATATGGCTATTGTTTTCAAATACTTCAAGCGGGATGTACTCCACATGTACACCATTCCTCAATCTTCACTTGATGGCATCAAGGGATGGCTAAACTCCATGGATATAAAGTATTATGAAAGCATAATGAACTTGAACTAGCTGCTAATTTTTAAGAGTATTACTAATGATCTAGATAAATTTATTGAAGATGTTGGATAGGAATTTTTGAATATGGAAGCTAATTATTCTAATTTTGATAATTCGGAAGAGTCAGGTCAAGGTTATGAACCCTCCAATGTAGAAGAGGAATCAAAATCAGATTTCATGTAGCCACCATCAAAAGTGTTACAAGCCAACAAGATGGAGGGAATTCTTATATAAAGATAATTTTCAATGTTGTAGGTACCGGCTTTAATGCCAACTACAATGGAAACATTGTAATTCCCTAGTAGCATTTATGTTAAGGAAATTTCCTTTAGATGCAAGGATTCAAAGCACACCAACCATGTGGTACAAATGATTAAATCCTAGAGACGATCTATCACAATGAAAGAGTCTGAAAAGAGAGAGAGAGAGATACATTGGTGACTCAAGAGAAACTTCAACTTTCAAAAACAAATCCAATTAGGCTAGAAGACGTGTGGATCAGGCCAGCATATGGTGGAAGAGGAAGAAAGATGATTGGAACTCTGGAGGCCCACCATATTGGAATTCAGTATTCAACCATGAGAGCAGAAGAGAGAGTTAATATCATGTATCAAAACATTAAGCATGCATTCTTCCAGCCAGCAAAGAAGGAGATGATTACTTTGCTTCATTTTCATTTGCATAACCATATCATGGTGTGGGAACCAAGAGGACCAAGGATGTCCAATTTTTTGTGGAGGTAATGGATGTGGTCCAAACTTTAGGAGGGGCAAGAAGGTCAATGTATGATCCTAATGAAATTGAGGAAGAACAGCAAGAGAGGGACAGAAAAATAAAATCAATACAGAGTTTCAAGGATTTTTCAAAGCAAGTAAGAGAGCTTATATGAAAGCAGCCTCGTCTAAAAGATTTTGAACTAGATTTTGATATACCATTTAGAGAGCTTGGTTTTCATGGAGTTCCTTTCAAAGCCTCTACTTTTATTGTTCCTACAGTAAACTATTTGGTAGAGTTGGTGGAATTACCTTTCTTAGTAATCGCTATTAGTGAGATTGAGATTGTTAACCTTGAGAGAGTAGGACTTGGGCAAAAGGCATTTGATATGGCTATTGTTTTCAAAGACTTCAAGTGGGATGTACTTTGCATGTACGCCATTCCTCAATCTTCGCTTGATGGCATCAAGGGATGGTTGAACTCCATGGATATAAAGTATTATGAAAGCATAATGAACTTGAAGTGGCGGCCAATTTTGAAGAGTATCACTAATGATCCAAATAAATTTATTGAAGATGTTGGATGGGAATTTTTGAATATGGAAGCTAATGATTCTGATTCTGATAATTCAGAAGAGTCAAATCAAGGATATGAACCCTCCAATGTAGAAGAGGAATCAGAATTAGATGAGGAAGGTTCAGAAAATGAATCTCTTGTGGAGTCAAAGGAGGATGAAGAAGAAGAAGAAGAAGATTCTGAAGAGGAGGAAGGTAAAACATGGGATGAATTAGAATTCAAAGCCAGAAATTCATATAAGAAAAAAGGAGACGAGTCTCACAGTGAAGAGGAAAGGTAGCAATGAAAGGTAAAAGCTACAGGGAAGTCTTGGGCACTAGATATTAGAGATTCAAGAGGAATTCCTACCAAGAGGCATAAAGTCAAATGAATTGAGTTCATCTACATCCTTCTACTATTTATTCATGCACATAAACGGTCATCTTGTAATCATAAGATTTGAGCTCTATTTACTCTTCCTATGCATCAATAAACAACTCAACACAAGAGATGCAAAATGACATATTAACACAACAATATCCAACTAAGTTATTTAAACTCAACTATTGATACCTCGTTCTCCATCCAAATTACAAAATTGTTCCACTTTTTGTTTTGTAACATATTCTTTTCAAATTGCTTTGGATGGTGGCCATATTTCTCCTCCTGCCAAAACATGGCACATGGACTAGTTAAACTAATTAATATGCAATCATTTACTTTTTCCAATGAAATAAAAATATATATCGTTTAATATTTTACATCAAGAGACCTGTAAACCTTTCTAGCCGATGCGATGCGTGGCACGAAGTTTCTCAAGCCTAGCCTTGGAGGCTTGTCCTGAAACATATACTAATTCAATTTAACTATGCACAAATAAAATTTAAATATTATTTAATAAATTTGATATAATCTTATGAGAAAATTCAAATACCTGCGTACTCTCCTCACCAGACTTCCTTTGTGCATCGGACTTCTCATATGCTTTTACAAGCTCTCTCCATACTTTCACACTTACATCCATTGGCCTTTTTTTTTTTCTTAGCTCAGGAGGGATTTTTTTATCTTCTTTGTTTGGTTGCATCGAAATCTCTTGCAGTTTTGAGACATTCATAGCTTTATCTTCTTTACAAACCAACTTGTACCAAAATCAGTCTCCATGTCATGGATAACTGCTTTTTTTATGTGCATGGGTATCTTTGATAATGGAAAATGTAGATGGTTTTTGAACCGTTGAAGGCATGATTCCTTCAACCTATTCACAAACATTTTCCCAACATCCATCATTCGGACTTCCCCTGAAACCACCTCGTATTCTATCTTGATATTGTAGCTACCAATGCAAGATTGATAACATGGCATGGTGGAACTTTTTGTCCCAAGAGTGGAAGCATCTACTCCTTGTTTCACATTCTTAGAGTTTTTTGTCATTGATTTTTTCCTAGATCTTTTGCTAGATCTAGGACTGGTTGGGGAATCAATTGATTCCCTTTGACACAATTGATTTTTTTGCAATGTTTGAGGGGAGTTAATAGATTGTTTGTCTATGTATCTGACAAGTGTTGTCCAGTCCACATTAACCAATTTATTCACTGTGTCTACCCCTAATATGGAAGCCAATTCCTCTTTATCTTTATCAGTTTCATGTCCCTATATATATATTTTTATTTTTATTTTTATTTTAAATTATATTTCTTCTTTAAAATTTAGAAATAAAAAACTAAAAAGTAAAATTCAAAGAAACAATGGAAACATTTACAAATCTATAAATTGACAATTAATTACCTCATTGTGGCCAGAGTTTACAGTCAATGCTTGCTTCCCTCCATTGGTTGACATTTTGAGGTGAGCTAGGGAAAATTATTTTCGTCCAGTCTATGGAGGAAAATGAAGTACACACTGTCAGGTATGAGATTTTTCATCTAGTTTGTGGTATGAAATTTTTGTTTTGTGGGAAAATATGTTCGCTGGATTTGCTTAGTGTTGATAACCTAGGGAAAATATGTTCGCTCGATTTGCTTAGTGTTGATAACCTTATCATGAAAACTCTTTCATAATGCAATCATGCACGAATTTGTCATGGGATCGGTGACTATGGCATGGTTGGGCAAAACCAAGTTGTTTCTGCATTTTTTTCAGCAATTGCTCAATAGTGACCAACCCAATTCCCAAATTTTCCAAGCAGTTCACTATTTCCTTGATACCCAAGTTAGGGAAAGAATACAAAGGAATCCTCGCTTCGTGCTGTAATATTTTGAGCCAAAGCTCAAATGGGTAGGGTAAAAATTTTGTTGGTTTCTCAAAGGTTTTACAATTTATAATGATGGAACAGTTTAAAGGTTGCCTGGACTAGTTAGGCCACGAACCAGTAAACAATCACGAATTCGAATGCAATACAAAGAGCAGTAAACAATCATGAATTCAAGCAAAAAAAAAATTGTAACCTTACCTATGGTGTCGCAAACTAAATTGAATTTCTCATAAAAATTCAACTTAAACGCTGACAATCTGCACAAGTTATTTGAGAAGGAGAAGATTAGCAAGACATCTAATTTTTTGGTCAAAATTGTAACATGGAAAAGAGTTTGGAGATTCCTTAGCTTTTTGGTTCTCAGTCCCTTAGGCCACTTGGTTGTGTGGATGTCATTAAAATCTCTCATTCATTCATTCATCAGTTGCTAGTAGCGCCCTGCTCTCTTCCTTCGTGTAGCGTTTTTCCCTTTTTTGTCATTTAGTTTCTTCCTTCACGCGGGAAAGTTATAAATTTTTTATTTTGTTTCATTAGATGCATTTTAGTCGACGATAGTTAATGCCAAATTTAGCACCAAATTTTGGTCGTTAATGTAATCTGCTTGGGATGTATAAGGCGGCGTCAAGTGCGCCTAATTTGGCACCTATCATTGATGTATAGTGACTATTTTCATTATGTATCACAGGACCCAGTGTTGAAAATAATTCCAACTCCTGCCTTGTTTTTGTGACCGTTGTTGTCTCATGGCCTCTTCATCAACTCGATGCAGTAGAGTGGTTTTTATGCAAGGTGCTTCATCCTTCTCGGCGGTAGTGTAGTGAAAGATTTTGTTGTGGCACATGAGTCTTCCTTCTATTTCGGGCAGTGTTGCGATGACTCCCACAATCCCACAAGTCTTCTACCATTGGCATGCGGTAGTGCGGTGACCACCGCTATCCCGCGGCTCCTTCATCAGCTCGGTGCAGTAGAGCAGTTTTTACTGTGGTCTTGCAAGTTGCTTTTTCCTTCTCGGCGGTAGTACAGTGAGAGCTTTTGTGGTAGAATTTTTATTCACAAAGGAGGCCATGGAGAGAGGACATGGACGGCGTAGAAATACTAAATCGCTAAGAGGAAAGTGGGTGGAAATAGATGAGACAATGGAATCTACAGATACAATAGAGGTAAGAAGAGAAATCAACCTCAACCAAAGGAGGAAGGTGTTTATGAATTCACAAATGCTACAATGTAGAGGAGATAAAGTCATTTTTTTTTCCATGAGGCCTTTGAGGTCAAACTTATTGGTTGAAAATGCACAAGAATGGTGATTAAATGTGATTCTATGATCAAGGGAAAAGTTTGAAAATTAGGATAGCCAAAACATGATATCAATATGTCAAATATATGACTAAATTGAGGTTTTGTGTTGGATAGCATATTTGTTGAAATGATATAATTGGTGTACTAAACATTATTTACTATGTTGTGTATTATAAGGGCAAGATGAGGCCATGGCAACAAATCGTGTCATATCAAATGAGGACACAACGGATGAAGTGGGACATCAGGTACTCAAATTTTGACTTCACTTAAGAAAAAATGATCTGATGGTATTTTGTGATATGTCCATCTTTTTTCACAGTATTATTGAAATTTATAATGTATTATCCAATCTTGACATAGATTAATGCATGTTGTTGATAATTTTAGATGGAGATTGGATCAAATGCAGAGCCTAAGCGTTCAACTAGCAAAAGAACAAGATATGTATGTGGACATGGACCTAAAACTGTTAAATCACATAGACGATAGTGGGTGGAAGAGGATATGACAATGGATACTACAAACACAACAAATCATTGCACTAAATAAGAGGTAGGTCAGAACTATAGTACATGGGATGAATACTTTGAGAAAATTGTTGTTTGTGGATGTTTTGTATGTCATGGAAAGAAACAATTCAAACGAGTGATTGTACAAAGACATTACATATATGATGAGCTTCCACTCGGTAGTATGCCTCCTACAATTGATTCAAATCCAATAGGAATTATGGTGAGGAATTTTCCAATTTGATATAAATAACATGTATACTTCATTTAAACATTGTTTTATATTATTTCAATGACTAATTTTTTCTTAATGGATACTTGCAAGATAAAGTTCTTGGTTTAAATTTTCCTAGATCACCGACTTCCAATCTAGAGGGCAATGATCATTTATCAGATGATACATCTAACAAAAATATGTGTCAATATACTAGCTCAAAAGATGAGGAATTGATGAAAACAAGTAACAGAACAAGAATTGGTGTGAAGATGCATAATTTTCTTAAAGACAAGGGGAAGGTGGACTACATACCCTATGAGAATGAATTTGATGGAGATGATTACTTTCCACTGAGTTTGAGATCAATTTACAAAGAGATATTTGATCGTCGACTATATTACGCTTGGCCTAGCGATCAAAAACTACCTAGAGTCTACGAGGTGTTTCAATTTTGGGGATACAACTACATGATACAACCCTCCAATATTCATGGAGAAAATCTAGGCCTCTTTATTGTCCAAAATGTACATGTGGGATCCAAACATAGAAACAATTCAGAACAAACCACTAGGAGATTAATGCCATATTATGGTCCATCATATTACAATGGTGAATGGAGAAGGCTAGCAGAATATAAGCCTAGCATGTCAGCATATGGTCTAAATTCGAATATGTATACACATCATCTCCAATTGGAAGGTGGAAAAGAAATGCATAGAGGTCATCTTATGTATATAGATGGAAATGCATACACACACAAAAATATTGCAGGATTTATAAATAGTAGTAAGGGAAGGGACCCTAATGTAAGACTGAATTGTCAATTTGTTGAGGTTATAAATGATAAAGATGGAGATATGGAAAGAGAGGTCGATAGATTGATAATGGTTGAGGCTATTATGGACCTTACCATTGGGGATGAGTTATTGATTGATTACCCCTTCTTAAAATGCACTCCAGCATGAAAGAAGAGGGAAGAATAAGGTCTCCCTAAGGATGTTCTTAAGGCCAAAAAACCAAAGAATAATAAATGAGTGTTGACTGATGTTTTATAAACTATGTTGTCAAAATTGTGTTTTATAGCAATTATTGTATAAAAAAGGTAGTCTATAAAATAATGTTCCATTATTCAATTGGTGTATATATGTTCATACAATTTATATAATGTCTAATATATGTATGTCATTCATGTGTAGGTATTTTTCTATGACGATATTTTAGACCTGAAATGGATATTTGTCATACATTATGATCCAAGATTAAGGCATGTATTTGATGATGCATTAGTAGATACTGAGCAAAAAAATGATGGCCAACAAAATGAGAGAGAGGGATTAGAGAACATCAAAGAAATTGACATCCATGATGATGTTGAAGATTGTTATGTTTAGGCACAAGAAGACAACAATCTAGAGTTAGATGATGATATGGAAGACAACAATATGGATGGTATAGAAAATGATGATCCAAATACATTTGGTAACAATATAGATGGTCTACAGTCAAATTTCAATGATGATGAAGATGATGGAGGTCAAGATGGGGAGGATGATAATATTAAATACTTGAAAGAGCATATGAACATTGACAATGATACACTGGATGACATTGTAGCAGACAATAATGTTAATGACCAAGACTTCTAAATTTTCAGAATTATTTGCAATCCATGTTTAAAAAATGATGATTCTTATGGCCTAAACTTTGAAATGATTTAGTAATATTATGTTGTACTTGGAAAAATGAAAACCTATTTTATTCTCCTAGCAAGCTTTTTAATTTTCCATTATAATTCTAGACCAAACTACATTTGTGGGGATGACCTTTTACGCCAATATTAATTTGTATGAAGTTCATGAACTTGTTGTCAAGCAATAAATTCCTTTCGTAGATAGGAAATGTAAAAGCTTCATTTAAGAAAAGATAAGTAGTCTCCTTCTGAGGGTAATCCACATGCAAAAAGTAAAAAGCACATAAAAAAACAATTGTATAGTAGAAAATCATATTCAATCAGTTATGTCTTATTTCACTTGCACACTTATCTAAAAGACATAGGGTATTCACCATACATTTCCCTTGATAAAGAAAACATGTGCTTTCATTTATTTTTACTATATATCTCAAAAGTGAAATTGTTGTTACATAATGATGCACTAAGAAAATAATATATACAAAAAAATGCATAGCAAATGTTTGAAATTTAACATGCCACCTACTGTGTTGTGCTGAAAGGAATCAAGATTAACTGTGACAAGAAATAAAATAAAAAATTGATTATTGTGCTTAAAAGTGAACATGATATGAAAAGTGTGGACAATGATGGTGTTGAAATTGAAAACCCTGATTCTGATGATATATTGTTTTATGTCATTTGAGATAAAGAGTGCATACAATTTTTTATACATAGAAAATGAAGATTTGAAACTAGTAAAATGAAAATGTAAACACTGTAAGATTTTTCCTTAAACAATAATTCACATACTCACTTACAAAAAAGGGTGAAGCATTTTTTATTCAAACTCTGTTTTATTTAATAGACATAACAATAAAAGAATATTTACAAGTACAAGAATATACACATTGTTTCATAGAAAATAAGGAATGTTTCATAGAATATACAAGTACAAGAATATATCATCATCATATCCTTAATTAATACCTATTGCAATATCCTTAAATTGTTCGATCTTTGGTATGAAATATTGGCAAAAAAAAATAGGATTACTTGGATGCTTCTTCCATTCATTTTGTATCAACATATGTTCGTGAAGAAACAAAAGTTAATAAAATATTAATGCATGTAACTCACAATTATTTAAATAAGCAACTTTGTTAACTTTATTATTTTTAAATAGTTTCCATTTTTATGTTGAACATGTAACAAGGCAAAATAAGCTCAAATTTTCAAAAACTTTAGCAGCTCTACCAACATCCACAATAAATGCTTTATTGTATCAGCATATTCATTCACATAAGCATAGTATTGAGGCTCAATAACTGATATTCATTCAAATATAAGAAGAAATAAGTATGGAAAACATAAGAAAAATACATAATGATAACACAGTCATGGAGAATCTCTTATAATAAGATGCTCTCCATTATATTGCTTCAATTGATATATATTAATAACATAAGTCTTCAAAATGGAAATGATATATGATGATGATAATTTAAAACTAGGCCTTGGTTTCCTATTTATATAGGAAGCAACAAGCTACATGCCTTTTACAAAAAGAAACAACCTTTCATAACTACTTCTTTTACTAACAACTATTTAATTAGCATAATTAAGGAAATAACAGGACTTAAGACATTTTAACATATGGTTCCATTATTCAACGTAGAAGGCCCGTGATCATTGATCTGGAAAAGTCTTCCTCTCCATGATGAATGTCCAAATGCTCTCACCACAGTGTCCTATTCTTCTGAAACCAAATACTTTTCCTCCCACTGATACACCGTAAGATCTTATGGCCACTTATATTCCTGGATATTTTGCATGTTTTCAAGATGAGTTTTCCATCAACTATCTAGTAATTCCTTTGTATCATTGACAAACTTTAAGTATTCTGCATCAAGAACAATCAACCCATCCATGATCTGATTTAGCTTGGGAAGACTGGTATCATCATCCTTCATCTGTATATGACTTACGCACCTATGAACAACCTGACTGAATTCTTTCTTCCACTTATCCAAGTCCTCCAATTGATCACCATCTCTCATGATTTTAGGTATATACCACTGTTTGCAGGTATTGAATAAATCCATTCATGTTACAATCTTTTTTATCAAACCCTTGTACATACTAAGATTCATCAATAATCATCTTCACAGTTTGTTCAGTTGGCTTTAATGTTGTGGGTGCATCAGGACTTCTTTTTAGAACTTTGCATAACTTAGCCAAAGTGTGGTGAATAGGTTTCCACCTTTTGAACAAAGGATATAATACAAGCATATGTATCTTTATTTGATCCACTTCCTAGTGAAGTGTTTTATAAATATCGTGCACATTCTCTAGTTTATCCATAATTTATTTTATCATGTGCTCAATAATATTTTCCATAACTTCACAAATTTGTCTTTTCACTTCATCCTGGGTTTGATTGCTAGCCATCTTTACATCATCCACTTCCTTCTCTGTAGTTTTTACCTATTCTGCATAAATGTTCTTCACAATATCCATTGGAGCAATAGGAGGCTTGTATAACACCATCTCCTTGATTTGTGAGGGTCCTGCTCCCCTTAATTGTTCTTTCATTTTCACATTCTCCATGAATAGTTTATTAACTTCATCATTTAGAAACCTTTGTTCCTTTTCATACTCCTTCAATCTATCTTCTAATCCCTTAACAGTTGCTCGAGTGAACATGGTTGAATGCATGGTCATTGTGGCTGCCTCCAAAGGGGTGGTATCTTGTATTGTCCTTACCATCACAGCCCCTTTCATCCCTTGAATTACATCCAATAATTTTGGCTTCTGTGTATTTTTATGTTTGATCCATATGGCCAGGGTTTCAATCTTTGGGTTATACCCAGTTCCACTCACACCTTCATCGGAGTCAAATTCTGCAACTAGCATTGGATCTTCCTAAGCCCCCACTTGATCAAGCAGAAACATTTTCTTTAATTCCAAGCTATGGAAAATGAGCATATTTCTCTTCAAGACCATTTCTCTAGCCTTCTGGGGGCTAATGTCAACATTGTCAACTCTTAATTACTGGAAAGTCTATGCTACCATTTCATTTTTCTATGATTCTTCAATTCCTGCTTCAGCCGATTCCATCCTCTCTTGAAATTCTTTTATCTTCATCTTCAAAAAGAAATCCTTAAACTCAAGAGTCTTAATGAATTCATCATCTTCTATGAATCTCCTAGCTGCAATTTCCCTTTCATCTTCATGTACCTTTGTACTTGTTTTTTCTACATCACTCATCCTTTCCTCATGTTTATGGGCACTGGTCTCAAGGATGGGTTGATCAACTTCAATATCACCTTTCAATGTTTGTAGTACTGTAGCCACTTCCTCAATATCGCCCACCTCTTCAGTATCCTCGTAAGGTACTAACTGTTCAATACTTCATGTCTTATGTCTTTTGGGAGGTAACTGCTCCATGGGAGGCTCAGAGGTTTCACCTGGGGTATGCTCTGCAATTGCACCACTATGATGTTCTTTGAGATACGCTTCCTTCTTTCTATACAAGTCTTCATATCTATCAATTATCAATTATATCTTATTGATGGGGTCATTTTCCTCAACAAAGTATCATAGGAAATCCTTGGACCTCGGCTTCATCCGTTCTTCAACCTTCTTCATATATTCCCATTTTTTCCTTCTACTAAATACATCATTATAAGTAATGTAGTTCCTTATGACATCTTCAAAATCCACTTGGTGTACTCTCACTTTGGTAAGAAGATTGTGCCTTATGTTTTTCATATGATTTCCAGGGTCAAAGGCTCTTTCTTTTCTAGATTTCAATGCATATCTTGTCTACAAATAATATTGTAACTCCTCTAGTGTGTCTGAGCCTATAGTCCAGCCTTCACACTTGGTTTGGTTTGGCAGGAAAGTGCCTTTCTTCTGCTTGTGCATTACATCTTTCTCCATCCACATCATTTTCCATATAAATTCAAGAAATGCTAATCTGAGGGGCACAAATTTTGGCAGGATGTGTGGAGCAACAGGGCATCCATAAACCCTTATTATTTTAACTTCTAGGAGGAAGAACCAATCTCCAAAATTGTGTGTATGACCCTACTCTGGTCTTAAAGCCAAACATCTCACTAGTTGCAACATTTTGGTTGACAATATTGGTATTGCATAACTGAGAACTTGAAGGATTTTCTGTACAAAGTCTTCGTAGAATACAACAAAGCTTGAATTCTTGCACCGATTGTCCCAAATATAGCACCATTTATGGATAGGTGTGGGATTCCCTTGCTCATCTATTGTAGCCAAGTCCATTCATTTAGTCCATTGGTCCCTATTCTAGTACAATATCAGATGAAACAGTAAGGAATAGTTTCTTAATGTAATTGGTGCTCTATCCTCTATAACTTGGGAGAATTCATCATCTAATGCCTTCTCAAGGTATGAAGCAAAGTCATATTCAATATTAGTTTCAAGGTTTTGAATTCTCATGGCCATCATTATTAGGCCTATTGGCATTTTATCTTGAGCATCTATCCCCAACACTTGGCAAAGAGCTAAATATGTATTCACAAAGTAATACTGAAAACATGGGTACCTCATCACTTCTATAATTCCTTTTTAACCTATCATAATCCTTCTCAATTTTTTTGCAGGTTTATTTTGGTCATAGCCTACTTGTTTAATCCAAAACACTCAATGATGGCTTTTCTGGTTACTTCTACCAATACTGTGTCATTTGGAAACCTTACTATTTTGGTAGCTGAGTGATAGTGTTTGGCTAGCAGTCTGATAAATTCTACATCAACAAACACATTTGGGACAATCAACCTTGCTATGTCCAACATCCAATCGGTTGAAACTAGAATCTCCTTATTTCTCTTACTATAAAAATACCAAAATAGGTCCCATCCAGATTTGGAAATGAGGACATCCCTACAACTTTGTGCGGTGTCCACAAGAAACTTCTTATTACCCTCTTTTGTAGACCCTAGAAGTATATCTAACATGGACTGATGGAGTGGTCTCTTCTTTACTTTAGGTTCTTCATCTTTAATTTTAGGCTGAATTTCTTTTACTTCTGATTGTTTTCTTTTAGGAGGCATGTTTCAATTTTCTCTACTATGGCTTCAGATGACAAAACCTTGAAAGATTTTTTATATTAACAGAGCTCTTTCAGATAGTTTTCGTGCACTTACCCAAGTATTTCACACTTTTAGGGCTTCTTCTTCTTGTTTCCTTAGCTCCTTCCACGCTAGTGCACTGCAATTGAGTGTGATATTGGGAAAACTCACTTATCTTTGGATGACGCGTGTTATGACCCAATTCTGCGTAAATTAAAAACTTTCCAATTGCCACTTAAAACATGTAAAAGTAACATATACAAAAATAATACAATAAAATTTCTTCCTTTCTTTATTGATAAACATGTACAAGTTACAATATGTTTCCTCATGAATTTCATTTTCATTGCAAATATAAATCAAAGTTAAAAAGTAATACAGTTACATACATAGCTCGTAAGCTTTTGCACAAATAGAAGTAAGAAGGTCCAGAGTCTGTCCTTTCAAATCTTGGTACATCGGCCACTGTGGAGGAGAAACATCACTCGGGCGCTTTTCCGCCAACCACGACTTATAATGCGGTCCCCCGCACGATCATTTTGCAATGAACGGCCCTCCCTTTGAAGAAGAGATTGGTAGGGTATCCTTTAAGGATTACCAACTGAGCATAGTGTTGTGTCCTACACAACTAGAACCTTGTTGTTTCACAATCTCAATCTAGTACTCGGATCACAATGAACTGACAGTGTAGTCTCAACTATCTCACATATAGGTGGATGTCATACCTTTCACTACTTTGGCCAAAGTATTCTCATTCAGTACTTCGAATGAAGGTCATCTATCATAAACACTACTCAGGGCCGATTTGACTTAAGGCTTCCTTACTCTACGCATAGGTTTGTCCTTCAATGGGTGAATCCGTCATCCCAGACATCCTACAATCATACGAACCTACTAGAAATGAAAACAGTATTCAAGTGTCTTGTATCAATCCTCCTAACTAGGAATTCTTTATCCTAGGAGTACTTAACTTGTCTCAGTTATCCTAATAACTTAAGCTAAAAGACTTCACTTGATTCTGCCATCATTTCGATCCTAGTAGATAAATAATACGTCTACGTATTCTCCATATATAGAGATCATACACAACATGCAATAATCATTCAAAATGCGAATAAATCCTTCCCTTTTATCTTTTCCATTATTTCATTTTAATGCAAGAGAAATAATCTAATCCCTTAAGCACTTTATCCAAATAACCCCTTTTTCACAATTTCCCCCTAATCATTGAATCCTTTTCACATTTTCTTCTTAAATGAATTGCTTTAATTATTCATCAAAACAGTTCTTTCCTATTAGAGCTAACTGAAAACAGCAATCACAAGATCAAAAAGGAAACAACACTTCAATAAAAATTATAAACTTAGGAGGATTCATGCCTGATTTTAAAGCTTCTCCTTCCAAATTTGCTCTTCTAGATTCTCCTTCAAATAAGCTTCCAGTGGTTTCAGCTAAATATGGCTTCTTTTTATGAAAGTATTTCACTCTATAGTGAACTCCTATAACTCTTCTCTCAGACGTGTTTCCACCACTCAATTCCTACTCAGCTATACAAATTCTTCACTTTAAACTCAAAATGACTTAATTCACTGTGACTGGTAAATGCTGGAAATAATTTACTGTGCTTATCAAACTCAGCAATACAGGAAAACTCAGGCAGTACAATGAAATGGATATGGAATGAAAACACTAAACTCAGATTGTTCAAAAGTGTGTTCACAATGAATGGAAGGGCATCATTATATAGGGCCCGAAATGCAACAGATTCCACCAATGGAGGCATGTGTATTGACATCTATGTGCTCAAAATTAGTCAAAATGATAGATGGCAGATTCTTAAACCCTTAGTCATCAAATTGAAGGTGATTCGACCTCCTTAGAGCCAGCAAGAGAAGAATAAGTCAATTCACATGGCGGATTTTGACAACTCAAGGCGTTTTCAAATTTTTAAGGGTTTTATTGAGGCAAAAGATTCGTTCTAGATGAGACGTCAATACTGCAACACACCACGTCGCCATTTTACTTGCCTAAAGAACATTATTCACGTCATCCTCAATACCAATTCTCTGCTCGTGCATTTCAAATGCGTTTTCATTATGTGCGCGATTTCCTACAGGCAGTTTCATGAGTTTTACAAAATAAAACATTTTTTTTCCTCATTTACAAATGTTTCGACTTTACTCAATGAAGAATTTTATATTTCAGATACTTAACTCTCTCAAAATTTTGATTTCCATAGTTCAAAAACAAAATATTAATTTTGACTTTAATACAAAGCTTATCATTACCATGTATCAATTTCATATTTTAAATCAAAATCAAATATTTCAAAATTCATTAATAAAGATTTTACTATGTAAGGTGATTACAATTTTACCCACAGTAATATAAGATTCATAAATTTATTTAACTTAATATATATATTTGTAAATATATATTTATATATATCTTTATTGTAGATTTATATACTTAAATATATATATGCGTTGATATATTTAAATATTAATATTTAAATATATTAACGAGTATACATATATATATATTTCCAAGTAAAACTACAATTTAAATATTTATATTTATATATTATTAAATATATATATATATATTTTATTTACATATCAGAATATTTACACTTATACATGTTAGTATTTGTATATGTAAATTCCTAAGCAATATTAAATAATATAATTAATATCACTATTCACAGGCAATTGAGAACGTGGGTATGTATATTTACGTATATCACAATACGTAGTGTACACGTAAATGTATGTATATCATGTTGACACGTGCGTATGGGCATATCCATCTGCCGAACATACGTATGTATTGACATGCATACACATACTTACTTGACCTATTAACATATATCCATTCACGTTTTCCATATCATGGTCAAAGCACAATAAGTCAGACAAGCGAGTAATCACCACTTTTCAAAGCATAAAGAAGTAAACATAACTCCAAGCCTAAGGATGACTTATCTATACCAATCATAACTGACTTGGTTTCTCAGAACCTATACTGACGTGTGTGTATGCTCATTTGATACTCGTTACTACTTACCCGACCAAGTTCTTCCCCGAATGATGTCTCTCCTCTGTCCGGAGGAACAGTCTTTGTACCTGCACATCATGACATGGCATCGGCATTCATATGCTCATAACAAGGTAAAAACATCTCACAAGTTAGAATACTATTATTCCATAATTGTATGCAATATTTAATCAAGACTTAATCATTTAGAAGTAACAATCAAATGAAAACATCATTTAAACATAACTCATTCATTTATTAACGAGATCAACCATGTTTTATTCATCATCAAGATTCAAACATTACAATCAATTGCCCTATACATTAGTAGCTATAATATCGGGATGTAACAACGCGGTATTCAATCATATTAGTTTTGGCAACCCTTAATAATTTAATAGCATTTAATTTTGGTGACTAATATGATTTTTTTGCATTTATTATTGTAAATTGTAATGATGCCACATTTACCGCACTACCGCCTTGCTCAAGGCTTCTTACTTTGGGGTTATGGTGTATACCACTCTACCACATATGTTGCTCACCTTCTTGGTGGTATAGCAGTGTATGCTTTTGATCATTACTTCAAGAGTGTCGATGAGACAATCTTATTTGTCTTACCAATATCTCAATGTCTCATCGACATTAGATCTTATGTTCCTCTGATGTTGGTTGTTGGTGTCAATGAGAAAATTTAATATCTCTTGCCGATATGCCATTGTCTCATCGATATTTTCCTTCAGCGGTATTTCTTTATATATCGGTGTAACTCTGCCATGTCGGGAAGACTTGTGATTATCGTTGTGGTATAGCAGTGTTCTTCCCTTCCCCTCTATTGTTTACTGCACTACTGCCTTGCTCAAGGCTTCTTGTTGTCGGGTTGTGGTGTATACCACTCTACCACATATGTTGCTCACCTTCTCGGCAGTATAGTAGTGTATGCTTTTGATCATTACTTGAAGAGTGTCGATGAGACAATCTTATTTGTCTTACCGATATCTCAATGTATCATCGACATTACTTCGTTATACCCAAGAGTTATGTTTTGATGACACATATAAATAAGTCTCTTCGACATAGGGGTGTCTAAACCAATGCTAAACCTGAAGCTAAACTCAAAGCTAAACTCGGAGCTAAAAGAGGTGCTACACTCGAAGCTAATATCGATGCTAAAGATGGTGTTACTTAGGGCGCTAATTATTGCCTAAATTAGCATTGACTTGTATTGATCGGTGCAATAAACACCAAAAATTATGCCATCCCAATAAATAGCGTCGAAGTTTTCAAAAAATTGCCAAAAAATACATTAAAACAATGGGTGGAAGCAAAAAATGAAGCAAAAAGTGGAGCAAATCACAGGGATTTGTTGTAGTGAACTCTGTATGCATGTTTTGTGCATGGTTTGAGGAGATTCTAGTTCTTCTTTATATGAAGATTTTGGTATGTGATTAGGCATGCAATATTTCTACAGTGAATGCTTGGAGGGTTCTTGACTATGGTGCTTGTGTTGCGCCTATGTCTCATAAATCGGATATGCTAGTGATTTGGTATTTGAGTCTTGAAAGCTACATGATATCTTCTTTGATATCCCAATTTTTCTTGTTACTAATATGATGATAGGTTTTCATGTTTAATGTTTGATATCTACGGGTCATGCAATTGTATGGGTTGATCACCCATTTTGTGGTAGTAGGAGGACCCAGATGCGGATTGTCTATATCCACGAGATTGATTTAGAGTTGATGGACATTTCATTAGTTTACATAGTATGTGGTCATTAATATATTGGTATGTGTTGCATTGGGATGAGAGGATGGGTGTTGAGTACTTGGATATTTGGTTGTGGGGACTTGTAGCATGTTTTATCATAGTGACATGGACAACTTGGATACATGGGTTTGTGTGAGTTATTGTGACAATGATGATATATTTCCTTTCCCTAGAGATCTACAATATCCCTCTTCATTTCAGCCCAAAAATACAATTGATGAAGGTCTGCATGCATCTTCTTGACACCTAGATGAGATAAGTAGGGTGTCGGATGTTCCTCTGACATAATTAGGGTATGAAGACCCTCTAAAGGAGGAACATGGATGCAACCTAGGTGCTACAAGAGACCATCTGACTCAAGAGAATAACCCACAAATCTACCCTCCAAGATTGACTACTAAAATTTCATGCCTCTGCCGACTTAGAGCATCTGCCACAACATTCTCCTTTCCCTGGATATGCTTCACCTCAAATTTGTACTCGCACAAGAATTCCATCCACCACCTTTGCCTAGTATTCAAGTTTGGCTACATGAATATGTAATGTAAACTACAGTGATCACTATGCAACTCAAATCGATGCCCCAATAGAAAATTTCTCCATCTCACTAAGGCATGAACAACGACGGCTAACTCCAAATCATGCGTAGGCTATCACATGACCATCCTACATCAATATTGCTTCTAGACCCTCCAAATAATGCATCAGTACACACCACAAAATCTCCAGCAAGATCAGGAACTGCTAAAATAGGTGCACTAATCAACCTCTCCTTGAGATTCTAAAAGGCTTCCTAACATTGCTCCAACCAAATGAACTTCTTCCCTTTCCTCTAAAGGGAAGTGATAGGGTGAGATATCCTCGAAAAACCCTATACAAACCACCGATAATAACCTGCTAAACCCATAAAGTTGTGAACCTATGAAACATTAGTGGGCTCATGCCAATCTATGATGGTTTGGATCTTTGAAGGATCCATGGAAATTCCCTCTACAAAAATAACATGCCCCAAATATCTCACCTTTGTCTGAAATAATTCACATTTTTCCAAATTTGCATGCTACCAACATTTATTGATAAACAAAGAAGGGGATACAGTTGAGGTGTTCGATCCACATGATGGTGCTACTCCAAGCGTTGGGAAAATTCACTCACTATCTATTGTACATGGAGTCAAATTGAAAGGTACAAGAGATGCAAATTTATGTATTTCACACGTCTCAAGTAACATGTACCCCTTCCTCATCCAAACAAAATAAATGGAGTTGTCCATCTGAAAGAGAAACTAGGGACCTTCGTATGGTGGCCACTAAAATATTTGAAAAAATATCATAGAGAGTTAGTCATAAGTGCGGAAGAGAAAAAGAAGGGTTAGCAGTAGCAGAGTGTGGAGAGTGAAGTTGCAAACAGAGAATGTACCGAGCCTGAATAAGTTGAACCCAAATAAAAACTAGAAAGTTTGATTTGGGTGTACATTTTGTGAGTAGAATAGAGAATGTTCTATCTTATTGCACCTATAATGTAAAACCCCTTGATTATATTTTTTCTCTTTTTGTTTGGGTTCCGCTCATTTAAACTGGTGCATTATAGAAGATGGGATATGTTGTTGTGTAAGTAGTAGACGCAAAGAACAGGGGTGTAGAAAAAGAAGTAAAAACAGAGTAGATAAAGAGGTGTAGAGAAGAGGAAAAGTTACAGAGAGTGCAAAATACATGTATGTTCAGTTGCAAATAAGTTGCAACATAGAATTGTCATCAAAATTATAATATCTTGCATAACCAAAAAAAAGGCATTGTAACTAAGTTTTCTCAGTCACAGCACTGAGAAACACACTTTGTAACAGTACATTTTTCAAAGCAAAGACACATTTTTGTCCCTTATCTACTGTAAGAACACATTTTTTAAATAAAATTTTAGTATTTTTCCTTCTTAATAGTTGTTTCATTATGTGCAAATGAATGATTGATTTATTTTTTGTGTTTTTATATGTTTAAACCTCAATTAAAACATTGTCTCATTTCTGACACTTATAGGTAGAAATCAATGAACAAAAATAATTAAATAAACTACCAATTGACTAAATGTACTACCAACTGACAAAAATCACTGTTAATAAATATGACTAAATATAATGATTATGCAATTAAAAACAATGTATCAATATATCTATCAGTTGACAGAAATCAATGAGCAAAAATAATTAAATAAACTACCAAATTTATCAAAATGATGATTAAAATTAATGACTAAATACACTACCAATGGATGGAAATCAGTGAATAAAAACGACTAAATAAGTGACCCACTAACATCAATCAATGACTAAATTAACAACAAAATATATCAGTGAATAAAAAAATGATTGAATAAGTGACCAGCTTAAAACATTCAATGACTAAATTACACACTGCCAAATCAATCAAATTAACAACTACATCAACGACCAAATCGATCAATTAGACGACTAAATTAATCAATAAGTCGATCACTCAGATGACTAAACAAATGAACAAATCGATCACTCAAATGACTAAAACAATGACCAAATTGATCAATAGAGCAACTAAAATTAAAACCCAAAATTGATCAACTGAACGACTAAAAATAGTTTAGTGATCAATTCGGTTGTGTTATAAATGATTGGCAATAAACTACTACTGGTCATGCGACCATGTTCAGTCATTTATAAGCAGTTTTTACTAGTTTTTTTAGTAGTTTATTTTTGTTTTTGTACTAGTGGAGGGTAGGTGAACTTGTCACTTAAACCATGAACCATGGGATATACCCCATTATGTGGAGGTTCTAAGAAGAACCTAAAATTTCATCACAGGTAGGTTGATTGTATCCTCATGTCTATTGCATTTTATTTTGAGCTTGTTTGTTGGGCAGGACATGAGGTCTAATAAGCCATAGGTTTGTATTTAGAGCTTGTTTGTCAGGTGAGACAGGTAGTCCAACAAGCCCTAGATTTTGTATTTATAACTTGTTTGTCAGGCAGGATAGGTAGTCTAATAATCCCTAGTTTTTGTATTTAGAGCTTTTCAATCAGGCATGAGAGATAGTCCAGTGATCCCTAGGTCAATAGCTTTCTCCAAGTCGAGCAGGGTGGTGAACCTTGACTACGCTCTTGTAGCATTGTACAGTAGTACAAAACTATGGCCATAGTGAGTGTCATAGCCACCACATGCACTTGTCAGTTGACCATATGCTAGACACTTAATTAACGAGAGTTGTCCTACTTAGTAGGAGGGTAATCTTAGTAATGTGAAAGAGTTATTTAGGTGGGGTACTACACACTAGAGCTCAAATGGCAACTGAGAGGGTCCCCAATGCAACCTTTCGATGAAGGGTATGGCCCCTTCCAATTAGGAAGTGTGTAGGGGACCACTTAAGTCCGTGGTTGAAGGTAAAATAGTCGGATGATGCTTTCCCTCTCATCAATGGCATGTCGAGTCTTGGATGACAACAAAAATTAGATGAGATTCTCTAACCATTTCCTCTTATAGTTCTTTATTTAACTTAGATTTGTATCATGTTTGATATTAATGTTATCAGTTTTGCAAATAAAAATGATGATGAATTATGCAACTTTCTTTCCTCAAATGAATATGAAATTGAAGTGCAGTAGTATGAAGATTTATAATTACTTGTTTTAAAAAATATCTTATGTCTCTTGTTCATGTTTTAACCTTTAGGTGAAACCTCTCGGTTAATTTATGTTAGAAGGAGAATGGTTGTTACAAACAAAGTGCCACTTGTCACCTAGGCACTTATTTGAAGCATTATAGCTTGTGCATACTTCATGGAGGTGCATCATAGTGTCATTTGTCACTTGGCCACTCATTTGAAGAGAGGAGTTTGTAAAAACTTCTCAGAATTACACAGTGGTCACATGTATCAAGGCATGTTGAGTTAACTATGGCATGTTACTA
Source organism: Sequoia sempervirens (assembly GCA_007258455.2). Taxonomy (NCBI): domain Eukaryota; kingdom Viridiplantae; phylum Streptophyta; class Pinopsida; order Cupressales; family Cupressaceae; genus Sequoia; species Sequoia sempervirens. Next base: position 344,262 of record VDFB02257523.1, read on the forward strand.
TTTTTGAGGAAGTTGACACCACTTTGAAAAGTCAAGATTGGAAGTTGCTATTTGCAATTGGAGTTGTGCAAGGATGAACTTTCTAAATTCCTAGTTGAATCAAACTTGGAATGTGGATGCCTAGATTTTTGATAGGTGCTTTTTTGCATGTGCATGTTGCATTCTTTTGCATGTAGTTCCTTTCGTTTTGTGTGTTCATGCATGGGCATTATTTTGAGGAAACTTCTATATATATAGGTTTTTGCTAGGGGGTTTATGAGAGAAGCTTTGTTTGTATGGGTCATGCTATCAATTTTTATCCAGAAGAACAAGATGTAATCTTTAATATAAATTGGATATGCAATCTCCATTTTAAGGCTATGAGCCTGTAATTTTATTATAACTAATTTGGTTGTTGATAATACAATGGTTTTATACTTTGGAGTGTGGGATTTTTTACTTGAAAGGGTTTTCCCCATGTATATTTGTGTTCTTTTATTTTGTCTATTCTTTTTTTCTTTAAATGCTAATTTACATGTAGTTATGCTGCTACAATGTTTAATGATCTCAATAACTATATTTATTTCCTCTAAGGATTAATGGGTGAAATTAAAACTATGTTTATTTCCACTATAAGACATAGTTGTATGCACTTGTATCAAAGAATATGAAAGATATTGGATATGCATACAGTTTCTCAGATGTTATTCATGGATCAACATTTCCCTTCATTTGGTATCAAAGCTCAGTTCTAGATTTGCATGTGCATGTATGTAAGTTGTTGTACTTGCATGTGTGTTGCATGTACTTGCATGTGTTTTTCATGTTACTTGCATGAGCTCACATGGTGATGCATGTGGTGTTTGGTGTTTTTTTGTATTTCTTTTGGTGATTCCTTAGCCTTGGAGGCTTGAGGGAGTCTAAGATGGAGGAATGGACTTAAATAAATCCTTGTATGAGTGGAGGCTCTATATTTGATCTTGTTTTTAGGAGACAACAGGCAGTGTGAAGGATAGAGAGGATGGAGTTTTGGAGTTGATAATGAAATTAATTTGGAGCTCTTGGTTTAAAAATTGAATAAACCTAATGCATGGGGTGTGGTTATACTTCATGGTTATGTGTAACCTAATATTCATATTAGGTATCTGAGATGGATCCCCTAATGATATGGAGATACTTATGTTGTTGTGATCATGGTGTGTTGTGCTTGTTCTAGGTGCTTGTTTTACCTCTTGATATTGGAAGGCACCATTTTATAATCCCTAAATGTGTGAAGCCTATGGATTTGATCATTGGATGATCTAGAAACTTCTAGAATAGCCTAACTCTCTCTTGGATGCATGTGCATGATGGTGGTGAAGTTGGCATACAAATGGACCTGGAGTTCCTAAACCATTATTTTCTTGTTGGATGTTTGTACCTACATGGCTCAAATTCATGTTCCTTGGATCTAAGGGTTTTATATTTTTCATCAAAAAATATATGGTGATGCATATTCATGATAATCCATTGTTCTTCAAATGTGAAGTGGATATGGATTTACATGTGTGTTGGAAAAAACAATGCTTTTATAGTTTTTGCACGGTCAAAGAAAAACTTGCAAATTTGTAGATTTGCATAAAAATATTTTCGGATCATGGATGCTTTTGGATGTAAGATAGTTGCAACTCTGCATGCATGCTTTGTGCATTGTTTGAGGAGATTCCAGTTCTTCTTTATATGAAGATTTTGGTATGTGATTAGTCACTCAATATTTCTACGGTGAATGCTTGGAGGGTTCTTGACTATGGTGCTTGTGTTGTGGCT